>CM073768.1:75494381-75985481 GCA_037158775.1 Hetaerina titia
ATAAGTAAACCTTAGTCGAGATAGTAGCTCCTTTCCCTCTGCAGCCTCGGGTTTCCCTTGAAGATCTGGTTCAAGAAAAAAATCACAGCTTGTATGAAAGCAGAAAACTAGCCTCTAGGCTGCCACGCCCCCATTTTAAACATTATTCACGAAGTACATTTTGTCAGGTCAGAACCAATAGAAGACTAGGTTAAACAAAAATATAAACAACTATCAGACGATTGGCGATAAAAATTTTTCTGGGAATGATTTTCCACTATCTAATTTTCAGGAATGAATTCCCAGTGATAGAAGATTCTAAATGTTTTAAACTTTCACAATTTTCATCGATATGACTGAATTATGAAGCCTTTCATTAATATCTCAGAAGTAACTGTAACTTCACTCACTAAGTAATATCTAAGTAATGTTATAAATTTCAATTTCTGCTACTACATTGTTAATTTTTCATCACTGAATTTAGTATGTTGATCATGAAGGGGCTTCAATGGCACCTCGCAATCCGAGGAACAGGTGGCGTATGGAATTTTAGACGGTTCCGTAAAAGGTAAACTGAATTCACCGAAACAAAATTAACTAGGAAGACATCTTTTGGAAACGTCCATTATTAATTCATTTAAATTTGTAGCACAAATTGGCAGAACCAACTTGGTAGAAACCTGTTCGGAGAAAGTATTTATTATTCTGCTGGTTATCTACCGATAACTGAAGCATGCACAGATCGCATATAAAAAGTGGCGTTCGTCAAAACAGAAATATCTTGACCAAGTGGTGGCACTTCCTCAGTTCTAATGATACGAATATATATTTTTTCCATATCATTGATACCATAGATGCACACTACCAAGTGGGCGGCACGAGCATCGCCTTGAAATCAGGCGGTCTATTTCCGCTGCTTAGTGGTCCGGTTCCGGTCTTAAGTGGCGGAAATGGCCTTACCATTTGCGCATGTCTCCCTCCATAATAACAGCCACTACAATGAGACTATTCTATTTTCAATTAGGAATGATACGTGGCATCTATCCAATCACGAAAGTAAACCTGAATCAAGTTGGTTTTAGAAGGAAAATCATTCCCATAAAATGAACTCGTTAATGTGCTTACTTAGTCGTAATTTACATCGACATTAATGGATTCCCGGAATCTGCTATGGGAATCTCATTATCCAACGTAATTCCAAGATAGCCATGAACTCATGTATATCCTGTAGTGCTGGCTCTCTCAAAGGAATTCCATTTATTCCGATGAGAAAGACATATCACCTCAAATAGATTTACTCGTCAGTCAGAGGTGCTATTTACAGGGTAAAGCTAAATAAAATATCTTAGAATTTATCATCACAAGGAAAGATTTTAAGTGACCTATGTGCTTTTCATGATTGAGCTATTTGTTTCCTGCGCGGTAAATATCAAGTTATCGCGATATTTTAGCAACTTTCATTTAATGACCATTGCAAGGGATTCATTAAAACAGAATACTGTGTGAATTATATCCCAACTTTATTGCACCTCAATTTATTTTTAAAATAATTTCCCTGGAAAATCCTCTTAACATTGCTAAACGCAAGCCCTTTAATTATAATGAAAATGAGTAAACACATTATTTATCCTTATCCTTAGTTTTGTAAATATTTCACGCTGCAGAACCTCCCTGAGTAATCAGCATGTGCTGATTCCTTCTATCATTGCGAAAAGTATCCGCAATTTTCTGTACAGTTACTTAATCAATGAGTAGATCACTTCTAGAGAAAATTAGTGGTAACAATAGAAAAAGTGGATGAGCGTAGTTAAAATGATTTATCGAGTAAGTATCAGTACTTTCTATTGTTTTAGGCTCAACTTCGTGGAAGTCCATGTTCAATATTTATTTTATTGTACCTGATGATGACGCCTAAGCGTTGAAACTAGTTGTACGATAATAAAGAACAGTGGATGTAAACATCGTGCTCTCAATAAAATAAATATTGAAGTATCAGTACGTCTGAAATTACGTGATGAAATTCGACCGTTCCAAAATGTAGCCAAGAAGGAAAAAATAAGCATAAAAATTAGCGCAAAAATATTTAAACAGTCCTCGGGAGTCCGGAGGGGCACTCTATGGCTATTCAACCGCAGCCCGGATCAGGAGTACAGCATTCGACTCTCACAACTACTCCACGTCCAAGAACTCTCAGAGTGAGAAATACTATAGATAAGAAAGACAGAGGATAAAGAAGAACCGCTCAGTGCACTAGGGCTACCGCGGGCCATATTTTTCGGTAGACTGCAGCCAAATACCACATTTCCATAAACTCCTTTTATACCTCAAAATGCTCACACGACAAGTTCGCCCAAACATGAATACGGTCAGCATGGACAAATGATCGAAGGGAGGGGAGAAGGAAGGAGTATGCATGTATGTATATGAGTATAGAAGAGGGATGAAAATAATCCAAATCGGACGAGTGGAGCGGAAATGTCCAAGCCTCCACTCAATCCTGGCGGGTGTTAAAAGCTCCATTTTAACCGTCGACCTCCGCACCCAGCCCACCCTCGGCGTTTTCGTTCCCTTTTCCCGGCCTCAGGTGTTTCCGCCAGAACTGGAGGCCATCTCCGAGAATAAGGGCGGCACTTAAAGGGAGGCTTAGCGGAGAGGACGACCACCCTCCCCTGAATTTTTTCTCCCCCCCCTCTGTCTACACTCACCCGAAATTGCCCAACATCCCCATCCACCCTCGCCTCCCCACCTGCTTCTGGGGCGGGGGAAGGGAGTAGTAGCGTGATGGCATCAAGGGAACGACGCTCGCTTTTTGCCATCCGCCCGAAACCAAGCCGTGAAGCACGATTCCGAGATGTAGTCGGAAGGCGCGCAGTCCTCGCCCGGGACCTCCTGCCCGCCGAGCTGTCAGCGAGAGACCACGAGAGGTCACGTGCCACTTTCTCCGCTATCCCAACCCCATTCCCCCCAATGTATTCTTCGTCCCTTGAGAATATTTGTATTGGTTCCCCATTGGCTAGTCCCCAGGTATGTGCGCGTTTTACTCCATACTTTACGACTCGTATGTGCATTCCCGCCATCCTAAACGGGTTAACCGTAATCTGTCAAGTTTTTATGTGCAATGCCGGCAAAGTACGGCGGTGCAACCGTTTTTACGAGTGTTCAGAGAGAGTCTTAAAGCATTAAAATCGGCTAGATCAGGGTCATCTGAAAAATCCGATCGAACTATTGGCTCCTTCAAGGCAAGAATGGTAGCGAAATTCAATTATGAAGACTAATGTTTTCCTTTAAGTCATTATTTTGCAATGCTTTACTGGTAGAGATCAAGCGTTTTCATTCCATGAGATTAACAACCGTACATGTGCACTTAATAACATACTTTTAAAATCCCATTAGGTGACAGATGTTAAGAATTAAGGCATAAGAGTCTTCTTTGGTGTTTTAAAAGCGTTAATTAACACGATTAATGCCATACGAAGTCCCTGCAAAATCTTAGAAGGGGGAATTAGTCAATCGAACATTGCCAAATCTTTCGTTTGAGTGTTGGTGGTTGTGAATTGGAACTTGAAATAGTTCAGAAAGAAATGGGGAGTGGTTGGGTAAGGATTGAGCACTGTAGGATCAGGATTAAGATTATGATGACGAACGGTTAAGATTATGATGTTAAGACGGATGGTTTCAACCTTCCAGGATACCCATTTTAGTTCCTTACTCTTCAAAATGTTGAATTTGGGGGGAACATGGATGTGATTCTATTTGTTTTTAAGTGCTTTGTAAATGATAAAGAGAGATCTAATCGAAAATTGTTAATATTTCCGTTTAAATCTTGGAGTTAAAATACGTATGGTCTCCACCGGGGATAATTGTCAAGTATCAAAGTTGCAGTTAAATCAAATCTCATGTTTTACCGCTTACATTCTGGTTTTTGGACCGAAATGAATAATTGACTTTCAAAAAAATCAGGAACTTAAAAACAAAGCATAACTCTTCATTTAGCAATGTAATCAAAAACTCAAAAATGTGTCAACGTTCACGCCCATGTCCCGTTTCACATGACGCTTTAGGGTTACCATTGGTTAGATCACGTCCTCTCTAACATCGGTGATGGATATATGATACTACTAGATTACTGTACATAATTAGCACTTTTCTCCCTCTATTCACTAATAGAAAACTGTTTCTACCTTCACTGGGCAGCCTTATTTCCGCATGAGTAAGTATGGTAAATGCATGCTCAATGGCATATTGAGGAAGGGATTGGCCAAGAAAAAATTGCAATGGAGTGATTTCGAGAGGAAAAGAATTCCTTCCTCCCTGAATCTCAGTATTAATGCTATTCTCCAGACTTTCCTCTGACGTTTCCTTTATTTTTGACTATAAGGCGGGGGGAGGCACTGCAAGGCGCAGCGAAAACCTTTCCTGGATCTCACTGGGATTCCTCTGAAATAGGTCAGTAGGGTATCGCGCGCGTTACACCACCTCCGCCATCCATGAATGCGCCGCTTCAATAGAGTAAGTGATATTTTCCATCTGTCGACGCTTATTATCAGAGTTAGATGAAAATTTTTTCTAGCAGTGTTTGGATTAAACCGTGTTCAATCTCCTTCATGCACGGATCAAATTGGACTCATTTATGCTACAATAGTAAAGAGACAGTGAATTAGACACTTCTAACTGTTGGCTCACTATTATCGTCAACTTTTTAACCCGTAAATAGTTGGAATGCAGCCCTCCACATTTTTCCCTTTATAATGCTACCACCGCTAACTCCCTGATAGCTCTTACTTGGTCCATGCATTTGTCCCTTGTCCTCCTGCGAGCACGAAGCAGGAGAACAAGGGACATTGTTTGTAACCAATCCATTAAGCCGTATGATACACCCAAACCAACTCGTTCATGTCATCCTACTCATGCTGTCTACAATGCATATACCTCTTTCGCATAATTACGCATTCCTTCCTGTTAACCCAATAATCCCGACTACTCGAAGAGAGCAGAGGATGTAGGTACACTTAGTGCCAACAGGAATGTGAATATTCCCAATAAATGAAAAGATCACTGGTCTAGTCACACTTCATTTACTCAAGGCATTCCACCCATTATTGGATTTTGGATGATTTCAAAAGACATAGGGCGAGAATTTCTTTTTGCTTGTTCCCCATTTATTTCTTTTTGGTTTCTTCGTAAATTCTATATATATATATATATATATATATATATATATATATATATATATATATATATATATTCATGCTGTTTAAAAAGCCCACTATCTTCTATTATATATCCCCCTTCAATTTTCTGAATTTTACACGCTGTCGGGCTTAGTGCTGGATGAACTCTACCATCACCTACCAAACCGACCTTCGGGTTGATTACTGCGTTTATGGTTTTATATCGATACTGAAATTAAAACATGTGTGGTAGTCTCGTGGATAGAGTGCTGGTCTATTGACCGTAGGGCCCGAGTTAGTTCTTGGTGACGCCTCTGGGAATCCTCAGATTCTCCTAAGCTGAGTAATATTTCGGGGCCCAGATCTTCCTCAGAAACCGCAGACAGTACACGGAAAGGCACTGATCCCCCTTAACATGATATTTTACACGCTGTTGTGTTTAGCATTGGGAAACCTCACCCCTCATCTATCAAAACAACCTTGGGTTGATTACTGTGTTTTTTCCACGTACATTGTGGATATATATATATATACTCATTCACATGAAAATCGATATAAGGGAAGGGGATAGGAACTCATATAAAGGACAAACACAAGAGAGCTGGGCAAGTGGATTCGTCCTTTATATGTATTCCTATCCCTTTTCCATATATCTATTTCCATATGAATGAGTATATCAATGTATCGTCTACCCTTTCCTTGTTTGCCTAACATGCTCCCCTCTATCACGGTCGTAAACATCCCACTGCCGATCCATACGCCTTTCATCCATTTTTCATGCCTCCATAGGATTTCTCCCAACAAACCCCTCTCCTCGCCCACCATGTCTAGTACTTCCTCATTTATTTTCTTTTCGGTCCACATCATCTTCTCCATCCTTCTCCAATCCCCATATTTGAAAAGCCTCCAATCTACGTCTATCCTCCTGCTTCAGTGACCATTTTTCCGCTTCGTACATAACTACGCTCCATGTCAAAGTTTCAACCAGTTTTTTTCTTAACATCCTTACTCAACATCCCCGTCATCCCCTCCCTCCTCTTTGTGAAAGCCTCTTTGCCTAGTGGAATTTTTCTCCTTAATTCCCTACGACTTTGATCGTGTTGGTCCAAAATACTTCCGAGGTACGTAAACCGTTCCACCTGCTCTTGTTTTGTTTGCTTGCAACCCCCTGGCTGACTAACAAACTAAAGCTTGGTCATCAGTCGTCAGCAAACCTAACTGATTTTACGAATTGCCCTCAGACTTTCATTCCTATCTCCAGTTCTTTCCATATCTCTTTGATCATTTCCTCAACATATATGTACGCTGAACAGCACCGGTGATAATGGGCAACCCTGCCTTACACCTCTTCCTAACACTGCCCATCCGGACTCTCCGTTCCCCTGTCGCACCTGAGCAGTCGAAGACACGAACAGGTTGTGAATTAGCCTCCTGTCCCTCCAATCTATTCCTATTCTCTGCAATATACTCATCATTTTTTCCCAAGTCACTCTATTGAACGCATTTTTGAAGTCTATGAAACAGGCAAATACGTCCTGATTCCTTTCTATATTTCTCTCGATCAGTGATCTCAGTACTGCAATGGCATTGCGCGTGCCTCTTCTCTTCTTACAAACACCCAAATTGATCATCCCCTAAGTATTGATTTACCCTACCCTCTATCCTTTTGTTGATGATCCTGATAATCATCTTAGTTGCGTGGGTAATCAAACTTATTGTTCTGTAGTCATGATGTGACCGCTACATTTTTCGGAATAGGAACTAACACTGATCTCACAAAGTCTTCCGGCTAGATTCCTTCCTTATAGATGCTACGAATCAGTCCATATAGACTCTACCTCTTATATTTTCCTAAACCGTTTAGTAATTCCGCAAGAATGTTGTCTACCCCCGCGGCCTTTTTTTTATTTCATCTCCCTTGATGCCCTTTCCATCTCATCGTCGTGTATGACTGGACCTAAGCTATCGTCAGCTACGCCATATTCTCTATGTCTAAGCCTTTTGGCCTAAGTTCGGGAGGGAATATATATTTGGACATATGTGTGCATATTTGTAAATATATATATATATATATACATATATATGTATGCATCAGCAATCCTTCACGACTTCTATGTCAACTATGGAAGTTGTCGTGGATTGCGTCTATCTCTCTTGTTGTCGCCGTTAAGTCCCTCGAGCATCTCCGAGTAGCCACGCGTTCGGGTGTGTACGCGTTAAGTCAACCCCGTGAGCTTATAGGCGGCGCTGTAAATTCTATTTTTAGTGAACCCCCCATGGAGAGAGCAGGGAAAGTTTGTATTTTCAACAAAGCACTTTCCAAAGGGCACAGTATCTCGGAACGAAGAACACTTCTGCGTATTGGCATATGTATGTCATCCACCTGGGGGGGGGGTTGGATAAATAAGATTGTTTAAAAAATATGAAATATTATAAACCCACCATTTAAATACATATTTAATAAATTAAATAAATTTTCCTCGTATACTGCACCTTATCATCAAGGACATTCATTATAATTGCTTCTCTGGAACAAATTCCCAGATTAAATTTTTTCCTATCCTATCAGCAAATAATCTTTATCCCCCGTGGACTATCCCGTGTGTGCAGAGATTTATTTATTTTGAACGCCTTTACATTTCCTTAGACTTGGAATAAAGTCATGTACAATCAAAAGAGCCGACGAGGCATAGGCATTGTTAATAGGATTATCAATCCAAGGATGATACCCCAAAGAGATGGCATTATCAGTAATACGATGTAACACAACCCTTTAAATTTTTTAATTCTTGAGTAGCTTCGTCGATGTCAACGATCAATAAGGAACTAATTGAGCGTTTATGGAAGCGCTTTATAAATTTACTTGGATGCCTTTGAAAATCGCACAATGGCTATGGCTAAGATGTGGGTTGATCTTTATGAATGAAAATATATACCGGCAAGCGTACACAACTTCTTAATTCATGCAGGAATGATTATTAAATCGGCCCAATAGCCAAATGGGCATTTATCTGAAAAAGAATCCCAGAAGGTCCACAGTTGTGGCGCCACGGCAAGCGATTTTGATAGGAACATTCAAGAAAATATCGATAAAATACACGAAATAAGACGCTCCCCATTTCGCTCACCACCGAAAATATCATCAAAGAAAACAAATTAAATCCTTTTAGAAAATGTGCAATTTGACGAAACTAGTCGTATGTTTCCGTAAGGGTGCAGTCGAAAACGTTTACGAAGATGAATTAAAGGAGCTAAATGAGTGAAGGCTTGCAGTTTAATGATTGCATCAAAACTTGAGTCATTTAAAAAAAATATCTTACTGAACAACATCGGTTTCAATTTTCTTTGATATTGTTCTAATTTTTGTTTTTAAATATTTCATTTAAGATGTTTCCTGCGACCAAAGTTGTTTATTTCTTATATAGTACTTATGTCATAATACTATTACGATTTCCACTATTTTGGCACGATATTTTAGTTATTTATAAAAATTGATGAGCATATCCATACACACAAGTACATACGTCTTTCAAAACTCTTATTTGTAGTTTTATTTCTTTTCCTATGATTAATTTCATTTGAGATCATTTGTAATAGAAAGTGTTTTTCCAATGGATGTATTTCATACAAAAATAAGCCCCAAGGTATTCTTTACAAGTAATTGCATTTTAGGCTAAAGTAGGCAATAAACTGCTCGAGAACAAATTAAAATTAATTTTTTTTATTTATGCTTTCCTATATTCATTCGTTAAAATAATTTAGCTATTTGAATTTTGGGTAAAGGAAAGGTTACTTGGAGCGACCTCCTTAATAAATCACCCTACGAGAGATTTATTTCTGTAATTGTAGTTGCACTTAACGTTGTTAAATTTTTCCCCCAGACCACCCGAAAAAACTAACAGGATATTTTAGAGCTATTCATCTTATAGAAATGAGCCCACCTAGGGCCGATGAATCAAATCTCCCAAGAATAATGACTGATATTAAAATACACAATCATAATGTTCAAAACTCACTAACCGTATGATCATAGTTCTGCAAGAATTCTTCAAAAAACATTTCAGTCATCATTTTTCAATTCGTTCCAAACTAAGAGGGTGTCCTAAGTATTGATTCTGAATCTAATTGAAAAATATAATTTCCTGCATTGCGCGGCCGTATAACTCTCGTCGGACACCGGTAGATCATTGCGTCAATACGTGTTAACGCTCAAATTGACAGCAGGACGAGCAACCAGGTGATCAAATGCGTGAGTGAGGAAAAGGAGGGGGGAAAAAATTTGGCTTCAAGGTCGCTCCCGCAAGCGACGAGACACGCAAATACATTTATTTTCTTTCGGATTTGCGCACCGAAACGTACGTACGTACAAACAAGGGCGTGATCCCTCAAACACACGCTTAAACGGACGTTCGCGATCCTAGGTATACACACACGCACACTGAGGCACTCACACGCACGCACACACACACACAACGTACAATCACGCATCGCGCGAAAACCAAACGCCGATGGAGTCGCCGAAAAGGAAAATGTGCATCCAAATAAGAGAGCTGCGGAGTGCACCGCCGCAGAATATCAAACCGCGTCACCCACCCATCCACCCCCAATCCCCCGCGCTAACCTCCCTCCTCCTCCTCCTCCCCCCCGATGGGCAAACCCCTTCCACTCCCTTCCCTCTCCGCCCGTGCAACTCCCTCTCTCCCTCAACCCCTTCGTGCCTCCTTCCTCATGCACCCCCGCGTTGCCAGGCAACCAAAGGGCCCGTCGATATTGAGCGATGATAGCTTCCCTTCCCTTTTCTCCCGTGCCTTGCCTTTCTTTCCCATTCTCTCCTTGTCTAGCTCTATTTCCCCCTCACCCGCTCCCTCCGAGCTTCCCGCTGCTCCGTGAGTCTTCCGTCTCCTCTCTCTCTCTCGGTCAAAGCAAATCCTACTTCCTCCGTCCTGCTCTTCGCACCCCCCTCTCCCCTCCCCATTCCCCAAACCCAACATTAATAATCCCACGACACATTTACTGACTTCCGCCTCCTCTTCCCCTTCCCCCTCCCCGCCAAAATAAAAATACAACAGTCAAACCCCCATCACTAATCCAACCCCTTTCCTCCATCACTCATGAACTGTCATTGTTCGACACCCCATGTGCGAATCGAGCACATCGCATCGCCTTTTTTAAAACCATAAATTTATATAGGCCAAACTTAAAAATGAATTCCGAAGATTCGGGTGATGTTTGAGTGGAACTCAAAGATATTATTCAGAAAAAAGCTTCTTAAATAGACTGAAATGTTAAAGAAAAGTGAAACAAAAATAAGCGTAAGAGGAACCTCTTGGAGTATCAATTTAGGAATACTAGTAAGTGTTTCCTTCCCGGAAGGTGACTAATTTAACACAGTTTACACTCGAGCTTAGATGAATGAAGATACAAAACGACCTTTTCTCCTTTTATTTTGTCACAGTACATGTGGTTGTCACAATAAAATTTTATGTTGATATTAGCTGATGAATCCATTGTTATAATATAGGCCTATTGAATTGAGACAATGACACATGATTCGAGTATCGTATTAAATTTCGTCAAATTAAAATAATTGATGCAGCCCTTGGACAGGGCTTCTGTTTTCCTCTTTTCCATTTCTAGCATATTTGGGTGTGGAGTCAATCTTTCCGTGCTTAACGCATTCGCTGTGTCCTTCTTTCTCGTGGAACGATCGTTTCACCTGTCGGCTGTATTCCCTTCACTTCAAGAGAACCTAACAGGGAAAGCTATTGCAAATGCATCATTCATAGAATTCGCTCCTCATTCTTCATTTTCAATTATGAAAATTTCTTCAACTTTACGAGACAAAATGGACTTTTTTGGAGTGTATTGAAAACTAAAAATGAAGGGAATCTACTAGTAGAATAGTATATCCGCAATGAAATTATTCTTCGTTTGATGGGAACGGAGTGAAATATCGGCAATTTTCGTTGCATTGCGAACATAATAGCTAAACTGCCCCTCGAGTCTACTGCTATCGGCTGCGAATTTATCATATATTATGGATACGTTTTTCCCGAAACATATACATTGAAAATGTTCATCGCTGATTCAGCTGGTGGTAATAAGTGGTGCAATGCTTATTACTTGCCTGTTTTACACTTTATGCGAAGCAGAAAGTTTTAAATTGCATTCAAGACTTTTCAGAGGACTTGTAAACCGTATTTCAGCTTTGAGAAATAACTCCAAAGTGTAAGATTAAGGGTTTGATACAGAGTCAAGAAAAATAAATGGACCATATATTAATGAGTGGTTGCTAATGGCGGAATAAGGAAAAATGGAAGACAGCACCCTTCTCCCTTTGAATGGAAAATCTAACAATTGAAAAAAAATTATTTCGTACCTCGCGTCCTCTGTGCCTTACTTTTTGGCTGGTGATTTTGACTACCATGATATTTCTTGTGGTTTACTTACAATATTTGATAAAATTCAAGTGATGTTTAATGAATCAACTCAAATTCAAATTATCAATTTGGATATGGGCAATCCGTGACAGGGCAGTGTGGTGGTTATTGGAAAGAGCGTTCGGCACTGTTCGGAAGGCTCCCTCATACTAAGATCCTTCAGATGTCTCTGAACACTCAACCAAACCCACGCTCTTTGGGTTTTCCAATTTTCTTGAAAACATAACTTTCTGGGACACCCCAGAATTGATATGAGAAGGAACTTGCTCCTCTAATATGACTTTATGAATTCGTATCACAGGGCTTAGTATTACACAGCATCTGCCCTCTCTTATCAAAACAAGCCTCTGGTTGAAAATTATGGTAACCCTATGACATGAGTGGAAATTTTGTCGTTAAAACTTCAAAAGGCGTTTACAACTGTGATCCCTTGTCATATAAAACGGACAAGAGACCCAGAACTAAAAAAGCTGACCCAGAAATCTTTTTTTTTTTCTTCTGACATGAACACCATAGTACCCCAAATTAATTCCTCAAAAGGAAATATATTATGAAATTTTTGCAAGCTCTTACAACGCGGTACAAGGATTAAATAGTTCAGTGTGTCCGACGCTAAATAAGATGAAGAAATGGAAGACCACGAAAGAAAGAAAGGAAAATCCTTAGGAGAATCCTCTGTCCGAAAAAAGAGAGGATGGCATATGGATGAAGAGGAAGAAAGGAGATCTTAGCAAACAAATAGAGAAGATTACAGCGATAAGGATATGCAAGTGACTTTCACCTTTTAGGCTAATTTTAGAGCACCTCTTATAAATGGGTCATTGAGAAAGAAAACGTCAACTATATCATCAAATTAAATACGACAGTAAAATGAATTTAGCAAAAAAAATGGTTTAGAAGAAATTGGCATCAGCCTAGAAAAACTTTGAAATAAAAGAGCTTTCGACGGAAGATTGAGGAAAATTTAAGGCGTTCAAGGGGAAAAAATCAGAGAGGCCAAGTAAACCTGATCAGAAGAACGAAAGAACGACAGCGAAAAAATTAAGTGAATTTTTTAATGAGAAGACATGACCAAGAGCAAGCCAATTGTTTTCTATCGTCCGCAGTAGGCCAAACGCGAATATGAAGAAGGTCATGACTTTAAAAACGTTCATGAAGTTTTTAACTTTTAAGTCAGTTAACTGAAATGACCTCCCAAGGTGAATCAAACGAGTATAGGTACCTCAAAATTGAAGATAAAAATACTCACCCGAGGCGTCACAAGCACCAGAGCGTCGAGAAATATGATGACTTGTAACGGCTCGCCGATTAAAAAAACCGGTGACAAGTTAAAAAATCGAATCGCTGAATAAATGACAGGAGATCATCCGAAGGCTTAAACGTGCCCGTGATCCAAAAAGGGGACATGCGAGAAACAATGTCGAAAAAAATGACAGCCCTTATCGTGGCCGAAACAAAACGTAAAACCTTCCCTTGAAAAATAAATCGAAGGTCCCCGTCTAATTTCTGCGCTCTCCGCGAAGTCATTCGCCTGCCTGTGTGATCCTCTACCCTCCCCGGCGGGGGATATGTTCTACCCCACCCGGGCCATCCGCTTCCGAAACCTGTGATTTTTTTGTTTCTTCCCCGTCACCCATCAGTCAGGGCGGATCCTTCACCGCCGCGCCGACGCGACCCACTTAACCCGTTAGCCTCACCCCGTTCGACCCCAAATTGGTGTCGCCTCCACCACCTTCTCACATGCCCACCCACACCCCCTTTGAAATGTTTCACGCGCCGCTCAGACAGGAGGGAGAGAGAAGTTATGATCCTAGGTAAAAGATGAACAAAGGAAGGAAAACGTTCCAGACAGTGAGAGTCATCAGACAGGGGGAACGGGGAGAAGAAATCCATCCCGTCTCTTCCTTTTCGGGTCAATCGTTTTCGAGGAAATGCTCCATATCTTTCCAGCGGACGTCGAAGTGTGAGGGGGGAGGGGGGAAGTGCCAGGTCCTTCAATCTCCTCTCCCATCGCCCACCCGTCGCTAGTTCCCTCCTCGATTTTTCAGGCTACCTTCTTCACCCCAACTACTCCTCCTCCTCCCCCCCCGCCATCCAAGCTCCATTTTACTCCCCCATCGCTACCTGGCCGTGGGCCTCCACGGTCCCTCCCTCCGGGAGAGGGAGCTACCTTCCGCCCCGCTCCGTCTGCGTGGCAATCGGCGAATTGGAGGCAGTTCATTTTGATAACGCGATAGAATGGTGATACCGATCCCACCCGACCGCGAGCTGAAGAGATGTACGCTCCCGTGCGGCGAATGCCAAGGCTTCACTCGAATAGAGGAGAGGTGGCGGAGAGGAGAGGTGGAGGAGAGGAGGCAAGTATGACAAGAGAAGGGCAAGGGAAACATGAACGGAGGGAAAGTTGAGTTAAATGAGTCAGTTGCTTTGCTCGAAAAATTGGACTTGGACGCCTTCTGTTATAGACTTATTGGGATGACAAATGGGAAAAGGGGAAGAAGAGCAACGTCCAGTTTGAGCGATTTGGTGCCCTTTTCAAAACAAGATCTATTTCACAGGCCGGCCCCGTTGGTGTTTTTTCCGAGGGTGACACGCGTTGTAGTCAATAGTCAAGCATAGTCAAATTTACTACCCATGCCTTTGCGAAAAACAGTAACTGAACATCCAGTTTGTCGCCAAATCATGAAATTAAATATATGGATAACACGAATTTTCTAAAAACATCTTGCCAATTTAGTCATTCATCCAAAGAATTGAGCCTTAGAGCTTGGTCATCAGCAAACCTAACTGATTTTACGAATTCCACTTCGACTTTTATTCCTACCCCATTTCTTCTCTCAACATATACGTACGTTGAACAGCACCGATAACAAGGGACAACCCTGACTTACACCTCCTCCTAACACTGCCTATCCGGACACTCCATCCCCCTGTCGCACCTGAGCAGTCGAAGACACGAACAGGTTGTGAATTTGCCTCCTGTCCCCCCAATCTATTCCTATTCTCTGCAATATACTCATCATCTTTTCCCAAGTCACTCTATTGAACGCATTTTTGAAGTCTATGAAACAGGCAAATACGTCCTGACTCCTTTCTATATTTCTCTCGATCAGTGATCTCAGTACTGCAATGGCATCGCGCGTGCCTCTCCCCTTCTTACAACCAAATTGATAATTCCCTAATTAATCATTGGCCCTGCTTTATATTCTTTTGTTGATTGGTAGGTAGGGATAAAAGTCGGAGGGGAATTCGTAAAATCGGTTAGGTTTGATGATGACCAAGCATTAGAGTTGCTTAGTCAGCCAAGGGGATGCAAGCATTGCTGAGTGAATTGGCGGCTCAGTGCGATAGATATGGGATGAGAATCAATATTAATAAAACAAAAGTTATGCGTTTTCCAGAAAGAAAAGGGCTACGCTAAACATTAAAATAGGAGGAAAAAATGTAGAGCAGGTAGAACAGTTAACGTATCTCGGAAGTGTTTTGGACAAACACGGTCAAAGTAATAGGGACGTTAAGAGAAGAATTTCACCAGGCAAAGAGGTTTTCACAAAGAGGGAGTTGATCACCAGGACGTTGAGTAAGGATGTATAGAAAAAAATTGTTATAACTTTGATGAGGAGCGTAGTTATGTACAGCGCAGACACGTGGTCACTGAAGTAGGAGGATAGACGTAGATTGTAGGCTTTTGAAATGTGAGTGTGGAGAAGGATGATGAAGGTGATGTGTACCGAAAGGAAAACAAATGAGGAAGTACTACGTGTGGTGGGCGAGGAGGAGGGTTTGTTGGGAGAAATCATAAGGAGGCAGGAAAAATGGATGAAGGGTGTATTGATCGGCAGTGAAATGTAGAAGACTGTGATAGAGGGGAGAATGTTGGGGAAACGAGGAAAGAGGATAGGAATGTTGGACGGGACGAATGGAAGAAGGAAGTACCCAGAGATGAAGAAGGACTAGTTGTAGGATAGGATGTTGGGTTGTGTTCTGTTAGAAGAAACAAAATATTTTTATGGCAGTAATGTCCATCCAAAACTTAGTTTAACCGGTAGATTTTCTAATAAAATAAACCTCCTTTTAATATAACATCTCTATGTTTTCCGTTCACACCTTGGTTAATGATTAAATGATCATTGAAAGCAATAGGTTAATATTTCCAACGAAAGGTCAAATATAGAGTTATTTACACATGGGCACAAGAAACCGCACTAACTGACCCTGGTATGGAAGGTCGAATGTTACCATATCGTAAAGGACTGATGGATGGAATAGAATCTGACTTTCTTTGGCTGGAGATTAAGTTCTCAATCCTGAAATTCTTTTGGTTGAAATAGGGAATTCTAGCTGAATTTTTGATAGAAACAACAATTATTATAGTAAATAATTAAATATATGAAAAGTAATTAAAAAATAAAAGATTGCAGAAGAATGAAGCCTATGCATAATTATATCAACGCTTCTTTCACTTATTATTGTTTATTATATTAAAGTTTCATTTTTTCGGCGTTTATCGTACCTACACAGGAATACCTCGCATGTACTTCACATATGTGCAACTCTATCTCCGGATGTGAAGTTATCACTGTTTCATCATTGCCAATATAATATCATGCATTATAATATCAAGCATAATTTATCTGTACCATTTTCATCCAAATAATATACTTTATATTACTGCATCATTGATACTAAAGTAAAAATGTTTATATATCACCATGACATTTTTAAAAACCTACTCAGCGTTTGTCATTGGTAATTAGCTATGGAAATTCTGATTTGCTTGCAAAGCAAATATTTCGGTGTTCACATATTAAATGTTATATTCTTCAGATAATCCTCTTAACAGATATTTGTTACAATGAACAAGGGAATTCCAATTTTTGAGGCGGAGGGCATTCTAAGGGAATTTCTTCCTCCTCAATGTTAGTTTTCTGTAATCGCCTTTTCAGGACAAAATAAAATATTCCAAAAAAATTAATGCTCTACTGTTGAAGAGAAGAATAATGTAGGGAAATTAAAAAGTTGTACAACTTGCGGTCAAAGGGATGAAACTCAATGGCCACCTCTCTGTTCCAAATTCGTTTGAAGGGAATAACTGGGCGTTGACAAATACCCAAGTGATAGACCATCAATAAACGAGTCTCCAATAGTTGTCCGGTTTGAACGCATTGTCTACCATTGTAACGTAACGTGGACGTCAACCTCTCTCACCCACCATTCTCCCTCTCCGTGTTAACTAACATAATATTTGACAGTTAATGCCTGTGCACGCGAAGAAAAGCATCGGATGTAGGTACAAGGGAGTTAAGTAAGCTCGATTTATTTCCAAGTATGAAGTAAATTATCGGAAAACTCTTCATTACCTCCTAATTTGTGGCGCAAAGACTGAGGCCTTGATGAAATTTAATTTAAAGTAAATTATTTGCCTCTGTAAAGTACAATTATTCAAAAAACTCCACAATTGCAGCGAAGCCAACGCATGCCACTTGTCTTACTTTTAAAATGCATAGCGTAATCTCTGTGTCACGTAACGCATTGATCTCCATGCAAAAACACATACGTAACATTTATCACGAATACCCATCAACAACTTAAGCTAAATTTGACAATAAACGCACACATTTAGAGACCGCAACCAATACACAACCTGCATTAGATGATCTTGTGCAAACATTACGGCATGTATTCAAATTTTGTATCGTAATACCATATTCCTTTTAATTTTATAATAGTCAAAAGTACTGTCCAAGAGGAAAGGGGAAGTACGACACCCTCCCCCTTGGACCCACCCCAGCCTCAACCAATTATACACCCCACCGAGGAATCTCTACAATGCACTGAATGGTTGAGGCCTTAACTTTGTAGAAATCCATGTTTAACTTAAGAAATTAAATATTATCTTTGCTTTCTACAGAAATTTATGTAGAAAGCAAAGATAATATTTAATTCCTTAAGTTAATCTCTACAATCAACCAAACGTTGTACCGTAAGCACAGTTTACACATAATACAGTGTATGTATGATAGTTTCAAGAGTTGTTTTATTGTTTTTTTACTTTTACATTGTAATATTAATAATTAAGTTAAAGTTCCACATATTTCATCCAAAATATGTATGCTCAGCAGCAGTGTGCAAAGAAATTATTGATATGGATGTAACAGGATATTCAAATGAATCCAAACAATGAGAATTAATTTTTCTTCCTCATGACCTATCGTAGGATGGGGATGAGAAACAGCTTCTCTTGCAAAATATGGTATTATTAAAAAGTGGCGTCATATGTTCAGCCATCGCGTCCGTAAAAAGGGGTGCTATGCGTCTTGTGCTGGATAATGGATCATCAACGACCTGGACCATTAGAGCACATCGTTTAGAAGGAGCGTGGTGGGAAGCAAGATAGGAGAGAAGGAAAGGTTGGGATAACCCCTGTGTCGCTTCTTAATTCGGGATTAGCTCTAGCCCCATTCTAAATTCAGAAGAAAGTAGCTAAGCACACAAACAGAATTCCCAGAAAATGCTTAACGGATGCTGGAGAGAGATATGGAAAATAAAGTTCTTCGAGGTGGATAAAAAGTTTCTCTGGAATAGGATTAGCTATTTTTATATGAAATAAATACCTTACACCTCTAATTGAAATGAAAAATGTTACAGTTTAGTAGTTATGGAAGAAATAAAATTTTACCACTTGGCTCATTCATGAAAGTCATTTGTTCTGCTCAATTGGGTGATTGGTTTTTCAGTCAGATATGCATCTTCCGAAAATGCCCTTTAAATGAGGGAAACATCTTAATTCTTGCAAAATTAATTAGATTTCGAAATTCGTGACATCTTATACAGATCAAACACTAATTTAATTTCTCAAACAAATTGTTTTTCAAGTCCGGAAGTAAATGTTCAAAATCGTACGTTTTTGTTGAATCAGATAGGTGTTCAAAGCACAAGTATGTCGATCGACTGGGTTTATCGCTCACTGATGGAGGATTTCTAAGAGATTTTCTTTTGGAAAAAGTTGTTTTTTCAACATTCAGTTCCACTTTCTATGTTTTTATCTCCCTAACGCCTAACTTCTCCCAGCTTACTCTGCAATCACAGTTGGTATAAATGTGCTCAGTAACAGTGTCTCGAATGCTGCTTTTTTACTGTTAATAGATGCATGTGCAGTATGCATAATTTCAAGTGAAACATTCTTTACTTGATAAAAATTTTCATCTTGTATTCCGCGGTTTCACAGCTCCACATTATGCGTAAGGTATGTCTTCAATTTTGGGCAATTTTACTTAGAAAACTTGAAAATTTAGATTTTCGAAATGGGGAAATTCATATGATTTTCCTATGACTAAGTTATACTATAAGTCAAAATTCACGGCCTCTTGAGGCACCGATATCCATCAGCGCTAAGTTGACCACGACGACCATTAAGGCATTTAATCTATTCCAACGCTCTTGGAGACCTTGTTGCATCCTCTTCCCCATTCTTTTTCCTCCAGACTTTCACCATCTCCTAACTGAACGATCATTTTCCCAAGAAAACTGTCACCTTCCAATTTTCTCGCCATTTTCACGTACTTCCTCCCACTGCGACTCGCTCTTCAGGATTACGTATAAGATTTATCCGATTAGGAAAAATTAACTTATGTGTAGCAATAACGGTAACATAATAATCCAAAATAATCACACAAGCAATTATTTTATATTTTCATTATATTTCGCCGACTTTTTGTGGTAATTTTTGATGAACTGTCGCTTCCTGATGCCTACAATAATCAGAATTTGTCCGGTGGTTGAATTGGGACGTGCAAAAGGAAACAGGGAGAAGGGATCTGAGGATAAATTGTCTCTTTATTGGTAGTTTTTCTAAGTTGAGACTTAATTTCCGACCTTGATTACCGGTTGACCGGTTTACATATCTCTAATACTTGAAATAACGTCCCCATGGTATAATTTCGTAGTACACCATTATACAGTTTTTTACATTCCATTAATCACAGATTTATGAGGGTAGAATAACGACTAAAAATACGTTTTCTAGAGATCGACATCACACAATCATCACAGTCATCTTGGCAACCATCGTAGGTCGCACGTTAACGTCTTCCTTCTATAATATTAACGCTGAATACCTGGATATTCAACTACGTTATTATGGTCGCTCAAGGATGTAAATAAAGATAAGCCGCTCACGGAATTTTAATGAAAGAATGAATGGCGTACAGATTATCATCAAGAACGACACAAAAGAGTTGGGATTAAAATTTTTGGCGTAGTACAGCATCGCTACTGATAGTTTCGTGCTTTATATATGCTAACGGTATTTTCCTCACTAACGCCATTGATTGCATACATTAACTGACACCAACAATGCGATTTTTGAGCATCATCGATTATTCTTTAAATCCAGAGAAAAAAGAATCATTTCCAGAAAATCTCTGTAACTTCCAGGGTCTGAAATCAATCTCTTCTTAATAACATAATAAAATTTTCATTAGTTTTACCTTATGAAGCCACCTGAGCCAATATTATTTTTCACTTAACTTGCCCCTAGTGGATCTATACTATAAAGAAATATATAATATATACAATATATATATATATAATATACAATATATATATAATATACAATATATATATAATATACAATATATATATAATATACAATATATATATAATATACAATATATATATATTATACAATATATATATAATATACAATATATATAAAAAACCATAAACACAGTAATCAACCCGAAGGTCGGTTTAGTAGGTGATGGTAGAGCTCACCCGTGTACCAAGCCCGACGGCGTGTGAATATTCACACATAGGGTAGGGGGGCCAGTTCCTTTCCCTGTGCCGGTTATGGTTTCCCAGGAAGATCTGGTACCCGAAAAATCAACTAGCTTGGGTGGAGCTGCAGGTGCCCAAAGGGCCTTGCCCGGGAATCGAACCCGGGACCCTCCGGTCAGTAGTCCAACGCTCTACCCACTAGACCACCGCGACCCGCACAATATATATATATATATATATATATATATATATAATATACAATATATATAATATATACAATATATATAATATACAATATACTATATATAATATATACGATATATATATTTTTATACAATATAAAGATAAAGGTATAATGAGTCTGAAACTTATATTAAGGCGAGTACACCTTTGAAAAATAGTCAAAGAAGAGCACGTTTTCCCCAGAGGAGTGGATGTGGTCGACATTTTGCGCTATACTAAGGGCACAGATGTCAGTTTGACATTTCGCGAACGCCACTTGTAAACGGCAAGCGCTTGAATTATTTAACTTCGCCCCCACAGGACAGGAGAGCAAACATTCTCTGATGCTTCCCACACAGTGTGTAGCGAGAGTCTGGATGAATCCGTCGACCGTCGAAATAACTGAACACATTCCTTCTCCAGTTGGAGACATAATAAAATGGGCCTATCAAACTCTCTCTAAGCCTGACAGTCCGCCCACGGCGATTGCTCCGAAGATACCATAGAACATCAAGAACCATAATGCAGCGATGGCAGCTGCAGAACTCTTATACGACAGCGATCTTTATCTTCAAAAGCAGTATCATCATTTCTCGTAAATCAGTTTGCCATATCATTAAACTCAAATACACACAAGAACATGCACCATACTACTGCAAAAGTTCAAAATATAATTATCAAAATTCTGAGGCATACTATATAATAAATTACAAGAATTTTAAAATTTTATTTTGCACAAAGTTAATAAATAACTAATTATAAGTTTTCATTTCAATGACCGATACATGATTATTTGATCAAGGCTAATGTAAATTGATATTGTACAAATTTAATTTATCTTCGCCACTTTCAACTCTATTACGGTTTATACGACTAAAACGCCCTGTTTACTTAAACATCCACTATATTTTCGATTGATGAATATGCCAATAAGCCTTGCCGATGAAGGAATGCATATTAAAAAAACAACCCAATGTATAATCGATTTCATACAGTGAACAAGAGTAAAATTAACTCCTATCAATGCTTATTTTCTAATTACCATTATAATACTACTTAAAGTGAATTCATTCTAAAATCACTTTTAAAACTCACTTTTACAATCACTTATCTCGATGATTGGAAATGAAATTTTTTCACCTGTCGCAATATGCACAGCTAAAATCGTTTAAACCACGGCTGCTGAGCCTAGATTTGCTATTCAGCTCATACACTCCGATTTCATAGTAGGTACTCTCACCGCCAGGTAGTTGAAAATTAATAATGCTAAATATACCATGTTGTACTAATGTAACCCTTTATCTCTAAACTATAATAGCTAGTCTATTGATTAGAGCTGGGTTTTGAACGATCCGTAACAACTACTGCAACTCGCCGCGGACTTCCTCAAGCTTAACTTTCTGTTCGCGTGAAATTACTTTCTTCACAAAATTACATAATGCATGTGTCACATCAAACTGAATATTATGGTTTTCCTATCTTAAGGTAGGTGTATCTTTATTCATTAGAAGTCCTCAATAAAATTCCTCAGCAATGTCAATAGCAGAAAGGTTCTTGCATCTACTAATGATTTAACTCACTGCCTATTTTGAGCTTGTATTTGAAGCTAACGATGTAATTCCGTGAAAGCTCTTCAATGCCTTTGCGCTCTAGTGTTTTTAGATTGGGCAAAAATTTTAATCTGGATCACTGTATATAATTTCTTACGATTCATCCAAATCAGTCAATCGATCAATCTCTCAATGCAGGGAAGCGTCGATACTTATGTATTGAACTAAGGATAAGCTTTCCCACTTGTCGATACTTCGAAAATAATGGCACAATTTTGATGCTCCGAAGAGAGGGAAAAATAATCGGAAAAATTACGCAACGTTTCGTCGAGGGGTCGAGCAGGGAGCATTAGGTGATGAGAGGGCGAGTCGTGGGGTGCGTGTGCTGTAGGGTGTTCAGGGGGAATGGGGAAGGTGGTGCGAGTCGTCGGCGGAAGGTAAGTAGAGGCATTAGACGAGGGCTATGGGGGAGGTTGCCTGGTGGCTCTCTGGGTGGGTGGTCAGGTGAAGGGATATTGGTGTGGAGGGGGGAGAGGATGAGAATCGAAGCCTGACGGGGATGGCGGCAATGAAGGATGGGAATCAGCGGCAGCTGGGAGTGAGTGAGAGAGAAGGAGAGAGAGATTTAGGGGCCAAATTCAGCCAATGCTAACGCGGCCGGTCCCCTGCGTCATCGTTACGGCGTCATCGAAGTGAGCGTCGTCTCAATTGATTGTTTGGACGTGATGTCCTCATACCTCATATATTTTTTTTAAGTCGTCCCATTCTAGGAAAGAGGCTCGTCTTTAATTAATGATCGATCTCAAGGGATGTCATTGATTTTATTAGATAGTCCTCCCAAATAATCATTTGATATTCACGGGGTTCTTTCCTGACGCAGGATTCGAGCCTCGGGTATTAGGACCTGAGTTCTGGCGCCATAGGCATTAATCTATTTCGACATGAAATTGAAGTGGTATCTGAAGGCGTATCGTGTACTACACATGTGTGCAGAGTAGATTTGAGTCCTTCGTAATGTAAAATCAAAGAACAATTATTGGAATAATTCGAATGGTTACCGATAAAGGAAGTTAATGCAACCGATATTTTTTCACGAGCGTTTTCCTGATTGGTTTGAAGGTTAAATACGACAAATCACCAGTTGGATGTCTTACAAAGGGGAAAATTGGGGTATTTTGAAAAATACGTACTTCCGATTCCAAAAAATGTTCACAGCCTTTCTAGAGCCTCTCAAATGTTAACGGGATTTGGGAAAGAAGAAGAATAAGGCGTTTCTCTTCCAGAATTTAATGAATCTTCTCTAGGCATACGATTGCGCTCCTCGTTAAGAATAACGTTAGAGAATTGATCGATCGCATTCAATAACATTAGCAACTCATATATTTTGATTATTTACATTTAGTGTGAGACAGTCATTTTAAGTACGTAACATCACACCCTCTTCCGGGGTGTCTCTCATATTCTTTACTTCTATTAAACGTAGGCATCCCTTGTTTGTGTGTTTGTTGTGTGTGTAATATATATATATATATATATATATATATATATATATATATGATGAAGAGTGAAATTCTATGGACACCTAAAGCGATTGGATGAAAATAGATTAACAAAAAAAATATTCAACTTTTTTCAAAATTAAAGCTCACAACAGGATGGTTACAGGAGACCAGGAGGGATGCGGGAAATATTGGAATAACGGAGAAAGTGGTTCACAGCAGGGAGAGGTGCAGAAAACTAATAGACAATACGAGATTTACTGAAGACCAACCAACACAAAAAACAAATAGGGTGTGGACCGAAGAACAACGACGATCAGTAGGGGAGAAAATGAAGAAGTCCTGGGGAGAAAGAAAGAAGAAAAACCAGAAGTCTTGAGGTCATTGCGGTCCATAGTTGGCCCAAAACTCAATATTAAAAAATGATGCCTCGAAGTCAAATATTTTCGCTGAAGCTTGTAGTTTCATTTATACCTGTGCGACTAAGTATTTACAAAAGCAAGTTTGTGATTTACTTTCAGATATACTCTAACATTTTCAAATATTCATTCTGACTGTTAACGATATGTTTTAATATCAGATTTTGTGCTTTTCCATAGACTTTATTTTAAGGTGCAACGTGTTTCACCGACTTGCAGTGTCATCAGAAATAAATTTTATTTACATACAGATCTGGAATATGTACGCTTAGAACAGAGGGGAAGGAGAAGCTGGTTATCATCGTATGGTGAGGAAAGGTGAGACGTTGAAGGCGGTGGTCGGAGTTATTTGGATAAGGGAAGAGGCAGTTGTGCCGTGGCTATGACGTGACATGGAGTTGGGGTGGAGGGCCAAGGGAAGGGTGGGGGAGATCAGGTGCGTTGATGGGTTGGTTTTGTTTTTGCCCTCTAGGTTCGCTTCTCAGAAAGGAATGGGGAGGGTTGCGGTACAATTGCTAATTACAAAGGGTCGTGCTTGGGTTTGCCAAGTGCCTTTTCATCTCGATATGTTTTAGAGCGTCCATTTTGAATTCTTTAAGAAGTCTATGCAGTATTTCGGGGAAAAATTGCTATTGTGGTTGTATTCAATGAGATGCATTGGAAAGAGGGAGTTGGAGTTATGAGTTTTGTGGCACCTAGAGTTTTCTTTGGCTCGTGCCTTGAAATTTCTCCCTAATTGACCGACATAAGAGATGTTGCAACTATCTTCGTAAGTTCATAAATTCCTGATGTGAGAAGTTTTTCCTGTTTGTCTTTTCCATTAGCTATGAGTTTGGAGAGAGAAAGGGGTGGGTAAAATGCTGCTTTTAGTGACGTAGGTAGGTGATGGGTAATCTTATGGGAAATATCTCCCTGGAATGGGATCGAGCATTATTCCTCCTACCCATAAATCGACCCACCCTTCCTCACTCCCCAACTATAATCTCTCCTCTCCTCTGTCCTAAGTCTATATATTCTAGTGTTGCATGTAAATGAAATTTATACCTGACGATGCAGCAAGTCAGTGAAACGCGTTGTACCTTAAAACATCTGTGGAAAAGTACAAAACCTTTTAATATGAATTCCAAATACTTCCACGGAGTGAAGCCTGAAAACGCAGAGGATATGCTTTAATCCTAAACTATAAATATCCCTATATGAGAACAGATTTTTGTGTCTTGGCTGCCGGATTTCGGCGGTGATGTGGATTTTGGAGTCGAATGAATTAATGCCCACCATTTTATCTCCCTTCCCGAATCACAAAATATCCGTACTTGGCCGAGAAGGACGCTTCCTCCAAAAGGAAACGATCCCAATCATTCTCTCCTTAAGCCACCGGAACACTTTATTCCACCAGCACTTGGCTATTAGAACGGTGCAGCTGGGCAAACCTTTCTCGGGTATTCTGCCAACGTAAAAGCAACAGGTAACTCGAGATAATCCCAAAGAAATACGTTTCAATTTCAAGGGCGGGGTTGGGGATATTGCAGTAAGGCAGTTTAAGGGCAGAATGTAACATACGGGGGAGGAAGCCATTACGAAGAAATGAGAGGAGAAATAATGGCTCCCATGGACAAATAAATGCCCCCGCCCGCTGTGGGATTTTGTCTATGGCTTCACATCCTCAGTGCCTAAATTAAATAAGCTTCCTATCACAATAAATGCTTGTTTTTATCCTGCGCGAGTATTATGTAACTGCAAGCTCTCTCATTGGGAAGCGAGCAAATTTGAAACGGAACGGACTGAATCGCGATAAATAGCGTATTCCTTGTCCAATCCGAGAACCCGGGTTAAGTATATCCCGACGATGACCAATCTTTCATCGGTATTCCGACCTTAAATTGAATACAGCGTTCCAGTGCAGTCCGTTTAGTTCATCGAAGGAGACTTCACGCCTTCCGTTAATGCTAATCTAAAGCCGACACCGATTCTTTTCCACAGCTAATTAGACCTCTACCAATCACCAAAATAATTACCAATCCATATACTCTCAAAGGACAGCTGTCGCTCGACTCCTTCACTCATCAACATCACATTCGACGACTTCCGTAAATAATGGTACGTAATTACGAGTCTACAGTTCGCAAATTAGTTGGAAACCCCTACAGTTTTTGATATTCTCTTAGACTCTCCACCCACGGATTGATTCCTGTGGCGAGGTTTGAATCTCCAGCACGGCATTGAGTTTGAGGGCTGCGGAGTTGCTGCTTGTCCCATGGGATGGGTCGTCGGACTGCACAGAACAGTTGGTGTGACAGAGATCGCCGGCGCGTGTTTTTGCACTGAGATAGATAGCCGTCTTTATTTAGGGGCAAGATTGAGACTATGGAGTCTCTTCTACCAACTAACCCCTACCGAGGAGTCTTCCGCAGAGACACATGTGCATCGACAAGTGTAGATTGATTATTGTAACGACAAAAACAATTGGCTAGATTGTGAGTAAAACTGCGTCAAATCTGAGTCGATTTGCACATTACAATGGCTCTGCATTTCAATTTTTCATATCAAGGTAATTGATAGATATTATGATAAGTATCTATCCTAGATAAATATTAATAAAAATCGCCGTAGAAGATAGGTCGTTTTTTAGAATTAAGGGTCGTTTTCTTTTGCTCTGGGATAATGGTTTAGTGGCGAAGCCTTAACGAAATTATTCTATATGCATTCTACTTGTAAAATCTATTTCAGAGATTGTAGTGATTGCAATTACCAATATATCACCAATAATTCCTTTTTCGTCAGATCAGTGTTAGATCCTATTCCAAAAAAGGAAACCGCAGTCATATGTGAAGACTACAGAACATACACAGCTGATGTGGTACTTAAGATGGATATGACCACAAATAATTATTTGGGTATTGATAATTTAGGGTTTAGGAGGAGAGGGCCACGCATGATGGCATAGCAGCGTGATTCACAAACAGATAGGGGTGTAGAATAAAATGGGATACATTTCTTTGTTTCATAGATTTTGAGGAGTTCGATATAGCGGATTGGGTATAATTAATGCATATATTGCATAAAATATGAAGGAGTAAATTGAAGGGATAGTGACTTATCCACAACCTGAACCTGTTTAAGACTGATGAGATGTGAGTGGCGGATGGAAGGTCGGAATAGGCAGTTTTAGGAAGAGGGTTAAGATAGGGTCTCCATTATCACCTGTGCTTTTCAAAGTATGTGTGGAGAAAATGATAACAGAGGAATGGCAAGAATTGGAGATATGACTGAACGTCGAGAGTTAATTACTAAAGTCAATTTTAGCTTTAGTCTTTAAGCTAGATCAAGCTTTAGTTAGCCAGTCAACAAATGGGGTTGCAAGCGTTGCTGAGAGCATTAGAAGATCAGTGTGATAGGGATAAGGACCAATGTAAATAAAACAAATATTATAAGGCTCTCGAGAAAGAAGAAGGGTACGTTAAACGTTGTAATGAGAGACCAAAAACTAGAGCTGGGGAAGCAGATTACCTTCCTTGGAAGCATTGTGGGCCAAAATGGTCAAAGCAGCAGGAAAAGAAGGAGAAGAATTGGATTAGGCAAAGAAGCATTCGCAAGGAGGGAACTGATGACAGGGAAGTTGCACAAGGATGTTGTGAAAAGATTAGTGAAAATTTTTATATGGAGCGTCGCTTTATGTGTGTGGGACTATGTTCGTTGAAGGAAAAGGATAAGGGTAGATTGAAGGTTTTTGAAATGTGGGTTTAGAAAAGGATGGAAAAGATAAGATGGACAGACAAAGAAAAATAAGCGAGGAAGTGCTAGGCATGGTGAGTGAGGAGAGGGGATAAATCCAAAGGAGACAGGAAACTTGGATGTAGATCATTTTGATTTTCGATGGGATTTAGTAGGTTGTTCTAAAAATGAGAGCATTAGGCAAGTGACGATAGGTGTGGACGGAAGGGATAAAGGAAAGGATTAGTAAGTTAGAAGGAATGAAGGGAGATAGGAAGAATGCAGAATTGAAGAAGAGTGAATCACAACGACGAATGTCAGGTCGTGCTTTGTGAGGAGAAGAAAAGAAATATATCCTTTTTCGGTCTTTATCCATCCAAAATTACCTTAAGCGGTAGAATACCAATAATAATAATAGTACCAACAATCTTCCAGCCGGGAGTCGCACATATTTTCCATTCTTTCCTCTATACTCTCTCAATATTTATAAAATCATTTATCTCTTCTATTATTTCGAACAGTAATCTCACTATGAAATCATTCTTCCAAATCTTTAACTCGATTATTACTACTTTCCTTTTGAATGCATTTACCTTCAACTGCATTCTTTTTGTTTCCACATTAAAGATACCGAGGGGTCCATGCAATCTGTCCTCTCAGCCTCCACGCTGCATCGTCGGTGGAGAACATCCGTGAATATTACATTAATCAAAATCGTCACTACTGTTACAATTTTTGCATATCATTTTTCACATTTTTGTACTCCGCGCCACTGGTATACGAGTTTTCAATTTACTTCCTCCAAAAATCTAATCTCGCCATAAGACATGATAATATCACATCGTATTTGTTCACCGCTCATATATCATTTGAAATGCCCGAATAATAAATAATTTCTTCGTAATCTCAGCCGAATTGCTTTGTGCAAGATCAACATGTGATCAATTTTTGTATCATGTCAAACATCGATGAAAAGCTATGTGGATCCGATTCCTTTGGAAATTACTCTTCATGAGAAAATACCATTCTTAATCAAATATATTATCCGATTTTGCCGTATTACCAACTTAAGATTCACCATACTACCTATTTATTTTCACAAGCAATAGTATTATACAATACAAGATGTATTCTATGCTTTGGGAATTCGTGCTATCACAGTAAACAGGTTAGAGAATGACGCATCGATTACACCATATGTTAAGCTCTAATAATTAATTAATATTTCATAATGGTACCGCTGGTTCAAGGATGTGAAAAAGCATTCTCGCGTTCCTATATTATTATTCAGTATTTAGAGTTTAATTGGCTGTATACACACATGCGCACACACACAAATATATATATATATATATATATATATATATATATATATATATATATATATATACACTTGCAAATGTAATTATACACTCATTCACATGGAAATAGATAGAAGGAAAAGGGGTAAGAAAACACAGAAAGGACGAACACAAGAGAGCTGGGGAAGGCGGAATCGAGCAGATCGCAAGTGCAAAAATATTTCGACTTTAACTCTTTCCCCTTGCCTAACTTTGATGCTCTAACCATATGTTCACCATTTTGCGGGTTTTCGTGTTTTATTTTTTATTTAGCCAATGTGGCTTGTCTCCTTATGGCTATGTGTGCCACGAAAAGCACTGCTCCAATCTTTTATGGCGTTGTATGATTGTTTTACCTACTATCCTTTCTTCGTGTGTCATCCATTTCTCCCTTGGTGGGTGAAATAGCTCCCTAACGCCATCTCCTGGCCAAAGAATCGGAGCACTTTTTTGCATAACCCCCCCCCCGCAGATTTCAGTGTAATTTATGTTTCCTCGTTGCCGAGCAGCGACAAAAGATATCAAAAAGGACTGAATCTTGGAAAAACGGGGCGACCAGCAGGACGAACGAGAGGCACGTAGTCGAATGTTCAACCTAATCGCGAACCCAGTCATGACGAGGGAAGTGAGACACCTCCCACAGCTAGCCGATTCGCCTCTTTGTCCGTCATACGGTCGAATAGACAACGTCGCGTATCTGATTCTTGGCTACGACGATAAACTCATAGAATGGGAAGCCCTGAAAAAGATTTATAAAACCTGGGACGTATTCGGAGGTGGTGTCATTATAGACATAAATCTGATCACCCTGAACTTTCAGCTATTTCCGAGCTTCACATCGCTCATAATGACCACCCTAATCGTGGAATTCATACAATTAATAACTGCGAATAAACATTCGGCAAAAGTTAGCAAGCATTGGTGGAACGGATGTGACTGCCCCCGGTGTTGGACACACTTCGACCGTGGTTGAAGAGTTCTTATGCGGAATGATTGTGCTTCAAACCTATGGATACTTCCTACCATACATAATGTTCCGATTCTAATCCAACTTTTCTTCTATATCTTGTGAACCTTGCCTTCATTTTGGTGAAGTTTTCTCGGGTCTTCAACCGGGTCAGGGGTTCCATGATGACCGACGTTTCGATGCTCGACTCGTGCATCGTCCTCAGGGCAGTGGCAATCACCATCCCTGAGGATGATGCACGAGTCGAGCATCGAAAGGTCGGTCATCATGGAACCCCTGACCCGGTTGAAGACCCGAGAAAACTTCACCAAGCTCATACGCCGGGAAAGCACCAGATCTTACTTCTTGCCTTCATTATTTCCTTCCACAATATTGCTCATGATCACAATTGTATATGCATGTATATGAATGTATTTTTATATATGTATGTGTGTATATACATATTTATGTTTATGTGTATGTATATTTTTTTAGGTAATCTACCGGTTAAGGTAGGTTTTTGAATGAACACAACAATCAAATAAATATTTTGAAACTCCAAACAAAACCCAAACCAGCAACCTACTCTACAACAGGTCTCCCTTCATCTCTGTGTACTTTCCAACATCCCTATCCTGTTCCTGCCCTTTCCTCGCTTGCCAAACATTTTCCCCTCTATTACCTTCTTCAACATTCCCCTACCGCTCAATACACCTTTCATCCATTTTTCCTGCCTCCATAGGATTTCTCTCAACAAACACCTCTCCTCACTCACCATCTCCAGTACTTCCTCATTTGTTTTCTTTTCGGTCCATTTCACCTTCATTCTTCTCCACACCCACATTTCAAAAGCCTCCAATCTACGTCTATCCTCCTGCTTCAGCGACCACGTTTCCGCGCCGTACATAGTTACGCTCCATATCAGAGTTTTTACGAGTATTTTCTTAACCTTCCTACTCAATGTCTCCGTCAGCAACTCCCTCCTCCTTGAGAAAGCCTCCTTGCCTAGCGCAATTCTTCTCCTTACGTCCCTACCACTTTGACCGTATTGGTCCAAAACACTTCCGAGATACGTAAATTGTTCTACCTGCTCTACTTTTCCCCTCCTATTTTTTTGTTTAGCTTAGCCTTTTTCTAACTGGAAAACGCATAACCTTTGTTTGATTAATATTGATTCTCATCCCATATCTATCGCCCTGAGCCGCCAATTCACTCAGCAATGCTTGCTTGCATCCCCTTGGCTGACTGAACAACTTTAATGCTTGGTCATCAGCAAACCTAACCGATTTGCGAATTCCCCTCCGAATTTCATTCCTACCTACCTATCAACAAAAGGATACAGAGCAGGGCCAATGATTACTTAGGGAATTATCACTTTGATTGTAAGAAGGGGAGTTGATGACCTTAGTGTGACTGATGGCTTTGATGAAACTGTTTGAGGGGTCTTTTCTCACAATCGGTGACGACAAAATCTCAATAGGGCTAGGCATAATGCAATCAAGTAAGAGACCCTTCCGTGGACACTTAGTACATAGGAAAAATATAAACGTAAGGAATGTCAGCGCGTTCCTGGATTGCCTCTGGGCGGATTTCGTTTAGCATTCAGAATAATATTTACCTACTTCCACTTGGAAGAAATCATCTTCAAGAAACGAACATAAGTGGAAGACTTAACCTTCTACATAGGTGATCCTCAGCAGCATAGTTGTCTGCACACAGATTAAGGAACCTTCTCTCTGATTTTGTAATTGAAGGCGTATTACCCCTTGTATTCAAGAATTAGTTCCTTAGAACTGATTCGACTTGACTTGGATCATACTTGCACGCTAACCTGCCTCTATTTTCTTTTAATTCTACTCAGCAATGTATCAACTATCAGCCAGAATGTATTAACCAAATCAAGTATTTATAATTGAATAACATTTTTAATTTTTCATCGTCAAATACCCTGTCATTGAAAATTCCAAATATGTATTTATGAGATTCACCTCCTATTTAGCGTATATGGAAATAGCACTTCTATCGTATTGATTTTTCAGCATATCCTCTACTTATCCTAAATGTCTCTAGGTTCCGTAAACTAATTCTTGTTTCAGCTCCCACAGCTGGTTCAGGATTTTATCCAAATACATCTTCGTCAAACCATCGCCACGCTCCTAAATTTCTTTCAGCAGCGGTAGGACTCTTAATGGTTCTAATGCTACTCTTTCATTATTACATCGTTTGAAATCAACATAATAGTTTTTAGCTAAAGTTTAGAAAGTTTGAGACCAATCAACTCAATAAATTCATTAGTTTTTGGCGTAAGAGAAAAACAAACAACCAGATTTTCATATTTAAATATTAGTAAGTGTTAATTCTATAAAAACTAAGTCGTGTCTAATTCTGATTCAAAACACACTAATCAATTAATTATGTTCGTATGGAATTGCATTGAAAGGTGTGATAGGAATAATAAACATAAGATTAATACAAGTAAGGATTTAGAATTGATTGAGGGGACTACACATGGACCGTTTACTTAATCAACAAACATTTGATGAACCTACATGTAAAAGAAATATATATCATATTACCTTTCAGGTCCGTAGATTACTTAATATCAGAAAATTAAAAGGCTCTAAACTCCCATAAAGGACAAAACTCGTCAAGCACCTAAGTTTCAAATCTGTAGCTTCAAACTGTAGTTTCAAAACCCTAGCTGTGACGGGAAGAGTCGGATGACGACGTCATCGTGTGTCAATTTAGTCTTGCAGATAAAAAATCATTACTTGTGTTGCCATTCTCTCACTGCTCCGCAATATCAATACTTAATTCAAATATCAAAGGGCTCCGTTCATTTATATTATGTCGTATGTTGCAATTCCATATGCGCCAGTAGCTTGATATCGTTTCAGAAAGAAAAGAATATTAAAATATTTTAAGAATATTCAGGTGTCCTTTGTAGCAATAATTTACACTCATATTACTATTACTGCCAGCATGAATACAGATGTGTATGAAATTAAAACTAACCACTCTTAGAGACAGTAAACCACACAATCACAACTTTCTTAGCCCAAGGAAAGTAGCATCATCATATCTTAGTTCAGGATCCAAGGTAAGTGGAAAAGAATAAATTTCCCTGATCATATCGTATTTTCAAATAAATGATTATGTACTGACAGACTATTCATGTGATCAAGAAATGTATCACTAATGATTGACATTCACACTAACACACACAATAAACTTCTGCTGCCCGCTAAGATTACAGGATCCACTTCTGACTAACTCGAACATTCTATTTAACTTAACACTATTCCGAAAGTTTGGAACTTTTAGTTACAACGGATTGTGAAGATGAGATAATACAAGGCAACAACACTAGCGTACAAACTGCAGGTGGAGATGAACTCACCGATACAATAATCGAACCCGCAACCTCTAGTTTAAGGGGCAAGACATTAACTTGCCAGCATCGAGGCATACTTTTATTTTTCTTTTGTCCCTATCACCTAACTTTTGCATGAACTTAAATGACACATAACTATTGACTGCCCTTCTCCGCTGGTATGACTGCGACATGACGATACCAGAGCCAAGCCTCTCCTCGGTCGAATATAGCCGAGCCATACCATTTAATCAAATTCTCAAATATTTTCAATGAAGAAAAATGGACAAACATATTTTCATTTAGCTTGTAAGATTTGGGATCTTTTTATTATATGTCCCGAAAAGAATTTACAAAAACTTCAGTATTTACTTGTATTTCAGAGAGTTTTTTTTAAGATGTGCTCAATGTGAATATTAATAGTGCCAAATCTCAGCTAAACCTTTTGAATATGATTAATTTGTAAGACAAAGTGAAGTTATCAATAATATGGCCTCCAAAAAAAAGTGGCAACGATGCAATTAACCTCACATGGTACCAGATTGCTCAAATGATTTGCTTAACACCAAAAATAAATGCACTAATATTTACGCACCCCAAACCTACGAAGGGACGCCGTGGTAATGCTACATTACGCCCCTTCCGACGAAAGGTATGTTACACTCCGCACAACGACGAGTGTAGCGTTGTTGTGCAACTCGGAATATCACTGAAAAATCCGCCTCCATTGGAAAACTATCTGAACGACGCAGGAAGTTCATTCTGGCAACTGAAAACCCGGGAACTAATTCCTAAATGAAGCTTAGTAATGACTTGAAATTACGACGCACATAAGCAACGCTTAAAATAGTACATCCGCGACACAGGCTTGAGGAATTTTTGAAAACAGACGTTTATCACTGCCCGAACTAATTCAAAGACGATTTTGGACTTGTAAAGGCAATGAAGGAGTAATCGTATCATGCGGAAATTTATTTTGTCTCAATCGATCATTTGAAACTTAACAAATATATTTGACGAGTAACATTTGACTTCATAAAACAGTAATTTTGAGAAGAGGCTAGCGACAGCTGAAGTCATTTGTGCCATTAGGGAGGGACAGGAAAGGAGTAAGGTTGGAGGAAACACCAGCCTACCCTCAACGAAAGGCGCCTAAGGGCGGCGTACTCATTCAAAGTGTCCTCCACAAAGCACCTCAAGCATCGGGATACTACTGAAAAATACCTGCCACATCCGGGATTCGAACCCTAACCCTTTGGATGGGAAGCCAGTACGTTAGCTACCGCACCATCCCGATCCCCCATAAAACACTTATCCCATTGAATAATTTCCAGCATGAACGAGGGATAAGTATGTTTGGGTGATGATTAAGCATGATTGTCCGTTAAATAAACAGCAATTGATAATTCGTTCCACAGTCCAAGGGGAAGTGTCTCCCACGTCACCTAAATTATTCTTCGCGAAAAACAGTTGACACACATCTTAAAAAAGCTGCACGTTCGAGGTGCACTTCCTGTTGTGATTTCAGCACATCTCACACATTTATTTCATTCCGGAATGTGACGGGAGTAGGTATACTCCAATTTTGAGCACTAGACGACTTAGACGCCACACCGATAAGACTGAATTCTCCGTGAGAATTTTCCCCATAACGGAAGAGATACTTCCTCCTTAAGATCAACAACCGATGAGGGAACGCGTCCCGCGGACGACGATGAACAGATGCCCTTTTCTCCTCCCCGCAACCGAAGCAAAGAGGAACTAACGGGGGGAGGTGGCGGTTTCGCAGGCGCCAGCTTGCGGCGAGGGTACTCGTGTCGAACCGAGATTAGGTAGCGCGCCACCGAATATATCCCATTAACTAATCACGTTCCAAAAGGAGAAGACGTCAAATTAACACCGCAGCCCATCCTGATGCTGGGCACGCCCCCTGTTTCACTAAATTTGCGGGCGGAAACGATACCTGCGAAAATGGCGCACGCTTGTAATCGTGCGCGGATTGTTGATCGTTGGCAAAGGTAAATGTCGGAGAATGGGCCCGCCGAGTGGAGACGACGACAATTATCTCATTTTTTCCTGGGGGAGGAAGGGAGGGGAGGTAGCTCTCGAATGTGAATCACGATCCGCGCGCGCACTGCAAACGCCTTGAACAGAACTAGACAGAGGACTTCCTAAAAGCCCTTCTGTGAAAGGGGAGGAGTCACTCGACGTCGGCGAGAGCCCCGCCCCCGCAGTGGGAAGGAAAATGGGAGGTGAGAGGGTCTGACGGGAATGGTCTGAGGCGCGTGCTCGAAAACGGGAAGGAAGGTAAAGGGGGATGGGGAAAGGGCGGGTGGAAAAAAATCAAGCGGAAAAATTGAGGGAGGACGTCGGAAGGAGTCGAGCACTCCTACCTCAATAATTTAAGCACCTGCTCGATTCAGAAATAGCCTCTCGCCATTGCCTCCGGGCGGTGAGTGTACGGTCAATGCGAAGTCATCAGGACGAGGTGCGAAGGAATCAATTCCATCTGTCCGCCGTGTATCTTTCTTTTCGACCCACCCCACTTATTCACCTAATCCATGTCCGAAGTAGCCGAGACTCGTTTTTATTCATTATTAACTTTGTTTCATTAATTCCAGGAGCGTAATGGCGAAGGAAACGCGAGAGTGCCTCGAATGGGCAGGGCGGGAGAGAAAGCACGGGGCACGTGTTTTTTTCTATGACTTTTCCCCTCACGAAGAAATCTTTTTCGTACGTGTTGCGCTCGCATCACGTGACCTAGCCTTTTCCGCCCTTTTTTACCTCTCGAAGACCTTCCTCCCGAAAGCACGCGCCCTCAGAGGCGCATAAACATCAGAATGTTTTCCTCCACATCACAATCGAAGAAAATTAGATTCAACCAGTAGCACGTTTTCCAAGTAAGAAGGCAAAAAATTAAGGCTTTAGTTCCACGGCTGGTGCATAGATGTGCTCGAGTCCATTCATTTGATGGATAATCGATCTAACACGATAGTAAATTGCAAGAACGGCGAAGGAATCGATGATATGTAATGGATGCCAGGATTCCTTTGCCATGACCATGATCGTATTTTATTGCCCATATACAATGTTGAATACGTTTTTTAAATACTGCAAATGTTTTTGAAAACGAAAATTATAACTAATAAAAATAACAGAAGAAGCAAAAATGGAAGTCCCTTACTTTACTAACGCAGTGTGGCTAAAAATATAGTAATTATTCACAACATCAACCTCCAGCCCGTATACCTTGCTAGAAGATACACAGGAATGACTGGACTTGACAATGGCGGCATGCATATTTTTTGGTAACTAGAGTTTGCATTCGAATACGAATGTCAAACAATGCACGAGAAAGTGTCCAGACTCTACGGCTGTACTCCAGATATACACGACGCCGCCCTCCTTCCTCCTCGGCTCTGTCTCCTCATGGATCTTCTCTCCTCCGAAAGGTTATTCGGGGATGAGAATGGTGCGATAATGCAACGTCACCTAATCTCAGGGTTCTCTGAGGCAGAGTGGCCCTCCCACGGTGGCTCGCAACCCTTCAGTCTCCACCAATGGGAGCCGAGGGTGTCGCCAAAGGTCCCCTTCCCCCCGCATTCGGGGTTGAAATTCGATTCTGTAGAGGACGCTCCCGAAACTTCCGCCTACGATGGCTGCAGTTCTCCGTGTCCTAACTGCAAACATCGAAATCCCGACGGGAGGGACATAGAGAGTGAGATCAGTAGGAAATTTGAACCATCGATAATTCAAGCATCCCTCTGATCTCCAACTCTGAAAATGGTGTAAGTTTTCGCAATATCATTGGAACTGAGGTTTTCCAAATCATGTAACTCCAGACTACGTTTTCTGCACTCAATTCAGAAAATTCTTGTCCAGAAATAATTTTGCTGAATAATAGAACAAATTTAATAATATTTCACGCTAAGTAAACTTCGACCAGTTTCTCTTGCTATTGAAACTCTAGAAAAATGCATTTTCTTTACTATTCAGAAATGTTTCCGTTCCATAGTCACCACGCCTACCATCAATTGCTTTTGATTCGTATGAATAATGAGAAAAAAGGGGCTCAATTAATGCCAAAATTTAGAATGCACCTGTGATCCCGGTATATTTGCTTATATGACATTGTACTTTTCACATCATACTAAAAATGTCCAATAGATACAGTCAGAACATTGGCAAATGCTGACATATATTAGTCAGCGGCATAAGAGTTAAGACAGTTTATGTTATACTATCACTCAAGATGTCTTTCGCAAAATAACAATAAATTAAAATGCAGGTAAAAGCAACCAAATCTGGCACTGCCCCAGCTAAAATTTGCTACATCCCTTTCTCCATCAAACTAACTTCCCCTCACTTCCTCATAATTTGCATAGAAGCTTCCGTAATCACCATGTCTTTATATTTATAATGTACTAATACTAGACAAAAATAAGTGGTCTTCACTAAAATCAATTTTTCCTACTGTAAACCAATACATTTCGGAAAGACAACTTTTCAAAAACTCGTTAGCTACTCTTACAGAAGTCACATGGCATTTTCTTCAATTTTCCCTATTCTGAATGACAAACTGTAAAATACATAGCCGCTTAATAATATAAAAAAAGTTTCGCCTGTTGAACTGGACATCCATAACATCGTAACTTAGAAACACACGAAGACATTTATGGAAAATTAGCTTGTGGCTAAAATAGGAGAAGACATATTTCTCCCATAACACCAACGGATAGCGCAAAAAGGTCCAATACTCAGACAAATCCCACACACACAATCACGTCACAGGGGTAAATAAAGTGACGGGGATTTCAGCTCGGCACATCTTTCACTCGTTGGGGAAAGGGTTAGCAAGCCAGCGCCCGGGGAAAGTGAAGTAGCCATTCGATGCAACCGGACCAAGGAGAAACCAAGGACACAAAACCAAAAGATTTTCTCTAAAATCCACCAAGGAGTTGCCGTATATGTTTCTCCCCAATGGATTCAATATTATAAATTGCGATTGTTCCAGTCGTGCTATCCTCAATGTCGATGAGGAGTAGGAAAACTCTTTCTTGGAGAGGCCTCCGTGGAGGAGGCAAACAGCAAACACTCGTGAAATAATGGGTGTTGGCCGTAATATAGGGCTTAATCTCCAGTCCAGATTTTAAATCCAATTTCCACCTCCAATACATTTCAAAGGCTAACGGTAAGATGTCCTTCTCCTTCCTCAACACGACCAGGTAAATGAAACGGTTACTTCAAAAAGGAGTTCTCCATGTCGGAGATAAAGTAGAGAAACATTCTTGTCACAAAACAAAATTTGTCACCAATACCAACGAAGTCTTGTTTTCGTCTTCCCTTCCTCACTAAATATTCCATACTCTAGTGACACATGCGTAAATAGTTTCCTTCCGTTAAACCAGGACTCACCCGGAAGCCCTCCTGTAAAGACTGCGGACGGACATCGCACCGGGCAGGAGCCGATGAAGACCTCCAAGGGCACTTGTTCAGCAGATCCGAAGACAGCCGCGGTTTTCGTGACGGCTGCTTTGGTGCACGGGAAGAGGAAACTTACTCGGAGGTTGAGGAGAAGGAAGCTCATCGCCTCAGCCTCCTTGCGAGGGTAGTTTTTTTCCAGTGGGGGCTGGGGCCAGAAAAGGGAAATTAGGGGATTGTTTTGGGAGGGAGGCAGGGTTCCTGAGACACCACCGATTTAGGGAGGAGGGAATGTAGCGGGGCCGACCGCGGCAGTGACGGGGCCAAACGATCTAGTCCTCCGCGCTCCAAGTGTCAGCTGCGATTCGGACGAAGAACTGTCTGGGCAGATTCGCGCGCATATCACAAGCGGGAGTTACGCCAGCGCCGCCCGACGGCCAAGGAACTAAATACGTGGTGCCCAGGTAAGAGAGACTAACAAACCAGAGCGCCAGGTTGATTTGAGCTACTTTGGGGTACTAAGAATATAAATATTTTAAAAAGTTTAAACGATGATTTCCACAGCTGATGAAAGGCCAACATGTTCTTTTAGGCGAATAACGACTTCCAGTACCTTTTATTCATTATTCAAAATGTAAATGTATGGATCGCACGTGTTAGTTGTGAAACGGGTTGCCGACACCGAAGTGTCGGAAATACAGAGAAGAAACTAGCCTAATACGAGATCTTCGAGGAAAAATTAAAACCACTCTGAGAAATAGTAAAGACGATAGTAAAACTGACAAATAGTTTTTTACGTAACATTTTCAGTTCCAACATGAGGTCAAAATTTACAATTTAAGCAAAGAATTTTGGTTGGCGACGAAAATTCTACCTTGCATAAAATCGTTCTTTTGCCGAGAACCTCATAAGGCATCATGCTTTTTGCGAATATTAACCACCATTTGAGAAGAATTCTCCATAAAATTAGGTACAAAAGAATTTTTCTCTATTTCCACTTCATGACTATAAAGTTCATCCCTAGTTTAATATTTTAAATTTTTAAATATTTTATCATTTACGAGCAATTTAATCATCATTTTTGAGAGGTATATTTTAAAAACCATGTGGTACCTTGATGGAAGCTGATACAGCTTTGCTTCATGGTTGTATTACCTAAACCAAAAATAATAGGAAGAATATGACCCAGACAAGAATCAAAAGTCAAATAGGTATCCCTTCAAAAATTGAACATTCATCACTAAGGCAATTAGGACAGTCGTCGATATTTTATTTTTCACTGCAAATGTTAATCTCAACATTTCGATTGAACAAAGTGCATTCATCATTGCTTAGTGTTATGTCAGCTCTCACATCCATGCAAATTATAAGTGTATAGTACTAATACTCCTGGTTTTTATTGGTGAGGATATAGGTGGAATTAAATAGGTCAGTCACTGAATGCAGTGTTCTTGTAATCAGCAGAATGGGTAGGGTTTTTGAGACTAGATGATTAGAAAGATAGGCAAGAGAAGGAAATGGATGAATATGATGACAAAATTAGGAATAAGGAGGTAAACAGAGATAAATAATAAACCCAGACAGGAAACTAATGGAGCAAAAGAAACATGATGGAAGACGAATTGTAAGGCCATTGAAACTTTATAAAGGATGAAATTGGTATACTTTATGGGTAGATGAAAGCATTGCCAGGAAGTAAGAAAGGAAAATCTGTGCACGCTAACAAAGATACATAAGGACAACTATTAATTGAATCAGGAAAGATCCAAGAGAGATGGAAAGAATATATAGATTATATAGTAAATATAGTAGGCGAATAAGCTTAGATAAATAAACATTATGAGATAAAAAGGGAATTAAAACAATTGGAATCAAATAAGGGTATGGGGCAGATAAAATTTCTCCAGATTACTTAAATGTAGGAGGAAGAGTTTTTACGGGCTGATTTACTGCACATAAGAGGGATGAAATCGGCCAGAAGTTTCGTCAGATCAGTGTAAGTTCTCATTCCAAAAAAGGGAAAGACATCCATATGCAAGGATTATAGAACAATATGTTCAATCTAATAGACAGCTGAAGTGATACTTAGGATGGAGACAACCACAAATGACAAATTTGGGGGTTGATCAGTTTGGTTTCCGGAAGGGACGAGCCATACATGATGGTATAGCAGCATGAGGTCGCTATTAAGGAGGGACAGAATAAAATAGGATGAATTTGTTTTATGGATTCTGAGGTGGTGTTCAATTGAGTAAATCGGTTAGGATTAATGAATATATTTCATAAAATAAAAGTAAATTGGAGGGATAGGTGACTTATCCACAACCTGTACCAATCTCAGAATGTTGAGGTGTGATTGATTGGTTGATAGAAAGACTGGATGAACTGGTGGACTTAAAGTCTTAGTATGAGGGGTACGACAGGGATTACCATTGTCGCATATGCTATTCAAAGCTATACATGTGGCAGAAAAGGGAAAAGAGGCACCAGAAGAACTGGAGCTAGGAATGAAAGTCAATAGGGAATTCTTAAAATCAATTATGTTTTTGGACGATCAGGCTCAGTTTGTGAGTATTGCTTAGGGCATTAGAAAACCAGTGTGAAAGGTATGGGATGACAACCAATGTAAATTTAGAAAATAAGGCAATGAGGTGTGCAAAGAGGAGGAAAACTAATTTAAGCATTAAAATAGGAGGTAGTTATCTTGGAAGTATTTTGGACCAAAATAGTCACCGTAGTAGGGACATAAGAAGAAGATTCATTGCACAAAGAATCTTTCACAAATAGAAGTGAATAGATGAGGGATGTTGATTAAGGGCTTTAAGAAAAAGTTCATTAAAATAATGATATGGAGCATAGTTTAGAACTGCATGACAAGTAGCCATTGAAGTATGACAACAGACATAGATGGGGGCATTTGAAACGTAGGTGTGGAGAAGGATAGAAAAGCTGAATTGGACAGAAATGAAAACAAGTGAATAAATACTAGGCATGGCGATGAAGGAAAGGAGATTACTGGGAAAAACCCAAAGGAAGCAGGACAGGTGGATGGTACTTATTTGGTGATAGAATTTTGATTTGTAGTGGCATGTTGAACATTGTGATGGAGAAGAAAGCAAGGAATGGCAGGAAATGGACAGGCATGTTGAACAAAATCAAGGAAATATGTGATATTGAAGAGAGGTTTGTTGCTGCGTTGGATGTTAGGTTGTGTTTTGTGAAATGAAAAGATATTTCTCCTTTTCAGTGCATTATCCAAAACCTACCTTAAACAATAGAATACCAATTAAAAATAAAAGGCATTGAAAAAGCAAGCAAATCCTTGAGAAGACCCTCCATGACTCAACACAAACTACTTATTTTTGATCAGCCAAATTCACATGTTACACCATGGCTACTAATGCTTTACACAATCATACTTTAGTTTACCATATTTCCATAATTTTTACAACAAATTTCTCATCTCCCCAATATTTTTCAACTGCCATGTTTAAAGTTATGTTACAACCTCAAACATATACCTCCATCTTCATTATGCTCCTAAAAATCTCTTCTACTGTTTTTTATCCTTTCAAAAAAATTACGGAGATAGTTGCAAAACCTGGTATTCAAAAAGCAGCATATCCGACACATTTTTTCAGGAAATTTCATGATTATTTCCTCTCCAAATAATACCAGTCTATAAAAGCAAATCGAAATTCTCTATACTTCCTTTTTTACCTTATTTTCTGATCAAATAACCATTCCTATGTTTCCACATTTCTTCACTGAATAAATTTCATATAATATTACTTTAATTTTCTTTAAGAAATTAACCGATTATTCAACTGTTATCTTTACATGGTTCTCAGGGAAAATGTTGTTGAACAAAATCTCTTCTAAATATTGGAAAAAGAATCCAGTGCAAATATCTAGCAAAACAAAAATGTAATCCAAAGGTTTGGTTATTACATGCTGAAACTATGAGTCAGGATATCAAATAAACAATAATTACAATGCTTAACTAAGTTCAAATGTGACAATGAGAAGAAGGAAGCTTTGAACAAGAGTGAAGTAAGTCACACCTTAATTGCTGATTCATTTTATTTTACCTATTTTCCTCTAAGATGTAAATGGATCAGTGAGGTATTTTGAAAAGGACTTGGGAAATTATGATAACAGGAAGTTGTGAAGAACCGCACAAGGGCTCGGTTCACCAGGAATCTTCAAACAAAATGTACTATTCAAATATTTCAAGTGAAATCTTTCCTTTGCTTGGTCTTCCTGGTTAGTATTATGTATGTAAAACAAAGAAAAAATTTCAGAATTAACCAAGACCTAGAGGTTTTGCCCTAATACTAGTGACTAGCACATGAAGTGTAAGTGAATTAAAGAAGACCCAAAAAAATTCAATTTGGTGCTGTTTAAGGGAAAATATAAGGTCTGTTCAAAAAAAGATGAGACTGTATGAATAAATACTTTATTTTATTAGTTACCCTTTAATCATGCTTATCTCCTTCACAATATAGCCCTTGGCTACATTGGCCCTTGGCAATCTCCTGACAGTTAACCAATGGTTTGCATGCACTAAATAATTTACACTGTTGACGTGGGCATCATTTGTTGACATCGATTATCGTCCTCTTCTTGGTTCTTCATCGGTCAAGGTTTGTCCAGATTGGAAGTGGTTGTACCAACGAAAACACTGTACCCAACTCATAAATTCATTGCTGAATGCCTCTTGAATCATTGAATAAGTTTCAGATGCAATTTTCTCGAGGTTAAAACAAAATTCAATGCACATATGCTGCTTATTTAACACCTTCAATCTCTATGACACAAGAATTTGTACAGTATGCGCTAACTCAGACAGGAACTACTGTTCTATAGAGACAATTCGAGATAAGGCCATGATTAAGTGGTGTTTTACTTCTCACTGCCAATAGAAGGCACACCTCACTGATTGTAATCCATCAAGCAGTTCACACATAGACCAGTCACATCTTTTTTGTACAGACCTTATAATGTGTCGTTTAATAAGTATTTTTCCCAATAGACATAAAATGATAGAGAAACACCAATAAAAAGCAGCCATGTCAAGCGTTGCCACTGACAAGAATTATTAATAGTATGCATACTAATTTTAGCTTGGATCATTTTTGGTGTAATTTAAGCCCAACAAAAATTCCAAAGTTAAACATCTTTCACATGGACTAAAACTGGGTAGAAAAATAATGTGTATTGCAAAAATCATTCTGCTTTTAATCATCTCAGATTGAATTTTTACTATTTTATACGTTTATCTCATTACATGAGCTGACCAGTAAAATTAGTACATTGTCTGCAAGTTTTTATTGCAGAGTATTGGAGATAATTTTGAAGTGAAACCATAAAAATATTCTTAAAGAAAAAACTTATCCAATTTCATTTTGTTTTTTCCTGGATTTATTTTTAGGATAATTTTAAAATTAATTAACAACAACCAATTTAGCTAATCTTGGAGAAGACATCATCTCCTGACAAACACTGGGGATTTCTGAGGGTGTATGCTGATTCACACAGTATCATGAATGTTTGGGTGATTTTTATGAGAGTATAAAGAAATCACACAAAAACCCAAGGTACTTCTGCAAACACACCACTCACTTCATGTTTCTGCACTCTTATCACAGCTTTCCCAACTAAGCACATACCATTACCATTACACATTCAAGATAAAGTTCCCTCAAATCTCCCTCGACGTCTCTAAATTCTCTTCTCTCATAATCCATACTATTTGCTATTTAATCAACTCATACCACCCTTCCAAATAATTAAAAGTTTTCTCATCTAAGTTTTATGAGAAGTGTTGTTGCCAACTTTCAGCAAGCCATCCTTATGTTCGACAACACTTAAAAACCCTATCTTACTGACATGCATCAGGCACAACAAGAGACAAATATATTTGACACAAATTGTCACTTTATTTCTATATGTATATATATATATATATATATATATGTATATATATATATGTATTTATTAAAAACACCCATTTGAGGCATCATCTCCCAATAACCCCATTATCACACATCTGTAATGAAAATAGTTACACTCAGTAATAGTAAAGAAAACTTGGCACTTTGACTTATAATATGACAACAATGATGACATAGTACCACATGAAAGCCAGCATGACTAGGGAAGTAAGCATTTTAATACTTTCTTAAAAGCTATTCATGAATAAATACATTAAATACATGAAAGGAGATATGTAAAATTAGTGGCCCAAGCTATTTCATCCCTTGACACATGATTCATAACTCCCATAGTAATTTCAAGACGATTACTGAATAAAAATCAAATTAGGAACACGCCTACCTTCAAGGTTAGATAAATGTGCTTTATATTATAATAGACATAACTCTAGCATGTTACAATTAGAAAAAACTCATAAATGCATCAAACTTAACATTAACTTCTGGCAGTCAGGAAGTCCAATACTAATACTGATCTCACAGTCATAAAAATTGTCTTTTTTAGGCCAATTTACCTGTAACAAAAATTTGTATGCAACATATGTAGAAATATACGTTTTGAACAACAGAAATTTACATGATGGCACAGCCACAGGTAACAGGCAGAACACAGCATGTACATGATTGGTAATGTAATTTTGGAGGAACCAAATTGAGGTCATCTTCATCATCTTCATCTTCCTCCTCTTCCTCTTCACCGGAAAGATCAAGACCTTCTATAGAGAATGTGTCAGTCAGAACCTGTCTCCCCATGGGAATATTTCCTTTACCAGCAGAAGAAGAGACTGGGAAAAAATGTATTTCTTCTTCACTGAAAAACAGTAGAGTGTAATTAGAACACAATCTTCTCCATGATACATGAATAGGATTTCCAGACACTATGTGTAAGAAGTAGGTTTAGGAAGTTTCTAGTTGAAATGCTAAAGAGCAAATGTAAAGGATGGTGACATAAATGTTTACTGGGCAAAGAAGATTTTTAACAAATTTCAACCCAAAACTGAATTATTATTCAGGAACAACCCATTTTCTATTTTAATACTTCAATCCATTAGTATTGTTAAATATATTATCCATATTATTTTCAAAATGAAAAAATCAAGAAAACCTCAAGATGTGAAAAATGTCCTTTTCTCCTGTTTGCCAGAGACCTTACCCTCAGGTCACTAGTCAGAAGGCCAAACATAGCAGAGTACAAAATTAGATGTAACTATTATCCAATTTGAAACTTCAGCATTATTTGATAGCCATGCTCAGCTGTTTTGTTTGCTATTCTAATCTGTCATTAGATATATTAGAAATTCTATCATTAGCATTCATTAGAAAGAGTGTGGTTACGGAGTCCAAAAATGTCAAGGGATCCTGAAATGATCTGAATATAAATAGACCAAAATATGAATATACAAAGGCAGGATCCCTGAACCCATTGAATCCTTTCACAAAATCATATAAAACTAGTTTTTGTCTAAGCAGCATTTGTTGGCAATCACTCAACCACTGCCAACCCCCAGAGAAACTGTACTCCATGGGTATGGCATTCAAATTAAAGCCCTGGCCAAATCAAATTAATACTTAAACTTTAGAGGGTTATCATGCATACAAACATGTCTGCATGCCACACCTCTAGTCTAAAAACTTGCATTACTGTGTCAATATGTTCACATAATACATGTATACTTGAACATATGAGGGGGTACTGTAAACTTTTACTCGTTACTAAAAAATTATTGAGATAGAAACTAGTATATTATATGTGATTCATAACACTCCTCTACACCATCAACATCCAGAATGATACATTTCTCCAAGCATTTCTTGATATTTTAAAAGTCATCATTGTAAAACTCAGCAGATTACATCAAAAACCAATGTCCCACCTTACGAATGATATCATTTCTGTTGTCAACTCTCCAATGTCACATTGGTTTTTTGAATCCTGGGAAAAAGAAAAAGCTGCTTGAGGCATGACTGGGAGAATAGGGCAGACAGATATGGAAAAATTTCAAAGCCAAATCACTTGGGTTGCCGGACACACCATGGTTCTGACTACAGGTTCTGCCAATTTTGCTTCTGAAAAGGAGTCTGTAGTCGTGGAACCCAGCACGCTGACACCTTTGACATGAGAAGTTCTTTGTGAATAATTTTCCACACGTTGCCATAGCTAAGATCATTCTCATTCATGATCATTTGAATGGTTGTCCTTCAGTCTAATAGGATAAATTTCAAGAAACTGCGGGAGATGCCGCAACAGTATAATCTCTAACTTTCTTAACTGGGGCAGCATTGTCTGTGAGTGATGGTCTTCCACTTCTTCCCTCAATTTTATGTGAGGGACATGTGGCCAGTTTGAAAATTACTTATCCACCTTAAAACTGTGTCATATGACAGGCTATCATTTCCATAAACACCCATCATTTCATTGTGGATTTGCTGGGCACTGTAACCTTTCCATTTAAGGAACATAATCCCACCGGGAGCCTCAATCTTCATCATACTGCAAGTTACTTCAATCTATATCTTCACAAACAAAAAAATCAACACCAATAGATATTTTTTACCCCAGAATAATAATTCATGAGAATGGTAATCCCAGAAGCATATGGGCATCAGGGGAGTGGCAGTAAGCTGGCTGAAGTCCTACCTTGATAATCCACATCAAAGGGTGACCTACCAAAGTGATGGGAATATTTACCTTTCCACCCCTCAGGAGGTAAACAGTGGAGTACCTCAGGGGTCAGTGGTCAGACCATGTATTGTTTTTCATTTATATTAATGATCTTCCTGAGGATCTACAGATTAACGGTGCTAACAAATGTGTTTGTTATGTATGCTGACAATGTGAGTGCAATGGCAAAAGTAAACATTTACTTGATCTAGCTGTGGCTGGTGACTTGTTGCTAAAATGTATGACTACATGGTGCGAAGACAATAATTTGGTTCTAAGCATTGAAAAAACTCAAGCAATGGTTTCTCTACTTCACACAGGATTACTGACATTAACTCTTTTCCAATAAATGGTTGAGGGTGGTCCCAGAAGTACCCAGCCTGACCTAGAGGTGGCAGTAGTTGTTTGGAAAATATCACTGTATTAGAAAGTATGCAATCTATAAAGCATATGTTTCAAGTTTGAAGATACCACGTTGTATAGTATTTGCTTGGCAGCCATCAGTAGTGAACGTTATCAGTGAATTTGTGCAAATGGATAAAATTGGTCATCGTCATGTGACACAATACTTTTATTTGAAAGGCCTCAGCCCAACCTATACAAAAGTGGAACTAAATTCTACTCTGGGTGAGTCTCCTTTTTGGTTTACTACAGTAAACCATTGGGTAGCAGGGTTTAAACAAGGCCATATGAGCAGTCAAGACGAGCATCACATTGGTCAACCAAATGAGGTCACTACTCCAGAAACGTTGAAGAAAATTCACGAAGTGACACTGGGTGATCGTCGACTGAAAGTGCGCAAGCTAGCAGACATAGCAGTCATTTAAAAAATTGTGGTACATCGCATATTAACTGAAAATTTGGACATGAGAAAGCTGCGTGCAAGATGGGTGCAACATTTGCTGACACTCGATCAAAACCAGTGCCGTGATGTTTTAATTGAGTGTTTAGCAAAGTTTCACAGCAACAAAGCAGACTTTTTGCACCATTTTGATAACTATGGATGAAATTTGGGTCCATTACTTAACAACTGAAACAAAGAACAATCAAAACAATGGATGCAAATGGAAGAACCGACTCCAAAAAAGGCAAAGACCATTTCATCTGCAGACAAGGCCATGGCGTCAGTTTTTTGGGATGCACATGGTATAATTTCCATTGACTATCTTGAAAAAGGAAAAACTCTCAATGGCAAATATTATGTGAACTTATTGCAACATATGAGTAAAAAAATCAAGCAAAAGCTGCCGAATTTGGCTAGCAGTGTTGTTTCATCAATACAATGCACCAGCTCACAAATCCGTTATTGCAATGGCCAAAATTCAGGAATTAAAGTTTGAATGGCTACCTCATGCACCCTATTCGCCAGATTTAGCCCCCTCAGATTATTTTCTATTCGCAAATTTGAAAAAAATGGCTCAGAGGTCAAAGATTTTTCAACTGTGAAGAAGTGATGTCAACAGTTAATGGCCACTTTGAGGAGCAAGACAGTTCTTATCACAAAAAGGGTATCGAACTTATTGAACATCGCTGGGAAAAGTGTATACAGCTGAAAGGAGATAACATTGAAAATTAAATACATTTTTTTCAAAATTTTTGTATTTTCTTTGTTAAGTCGGGTACTTCTGGGATTACCCTCATAGTCTCTTAAATGCAGTTAATAATTTTAGGTTTCCAGGACTCCATGTTGATAGTAACCTGAAATGGAATTTCCATGTTATGAACTTAATTAAAAAGCTAAATTTTGTGCTCTACTTACTCTCCAACATAGGAAATTCAGTAAGCCAAAATGTATTGATGACATTGTATTATGGATTATTTTATGCAAGACTTTCATATTGTAAATTATTATGGGGTCTGCCCTCTCACCTTCTCAGTGTACTAATTATTATTAGGCAATCTACCGGTTAAGGTAGGTTTTTGGATGGACACAACTACCAAATAAATATTTTGCGACTACCAACAAAATGCAATCCAGCACCTACTCTACATCAGGTCCCTCTTCATCTCAGTGTACTTCCTTCCTCCCTTCATCCCATCCAAAATCCCTATCCTGTTCCTGCCCTTTCCTCGTTTGCCTAACATTCTCCCCTCGATTAGTATTCAACATCCCACTACCGCTCAATTTGCCTTCCATCCATTTTTCATGCCTCCATAGGATTTCTCCCAACAAACCCCTCTCCTCACCCACCATCTCTAGTACTTCCTCATTTGTTTTTCTTTCAGTGTACTGATACATAACCACAAATATTATGCCCACTGTCGATCTCTTTTCAAAAAATTGAAATTGTTATCTGTACCTTGTGTATATATTTATCAATCTGCATACATGTGAAACAGTATAGTGCCAATTTTTAAATGAACAATAGCATTGACTTGTATAATACAAGACATTGCAACAACTTACATATGAAGTCAACCAATTTATCCTTGGCTTCAAATGGTCCTAAGTCTATGTGTGAAAAATTATATAATAACCTTCCAGTAAGTATTGAAAAAGAAGAGCGTTTACCAGTCTTTAAGAAAAAGGTCCAGGAATACCTCATTGATAAGTGTTTTTATAGTGTCAAAAAATACTTGAGGCCAAATTTATAATATTTTCTGTTTATGTAAACTTTGTACTTGACATGTCCTATACATTTGCCAATACTACTACATGCACTTTGTCTTGGATGAATAAAATATGATTATTACTATTAATTAATATGCAGAATAAATTTTATCCAGATATCTCCATTATTTCTTGGTAATAATTACTTAAAAATGATACCCTCACCTATATGGTCCATGGGTTATATATATATATGCACAAGTAAAAGAGATGTTTACTATACATGTTTGTATAATGTGTGAACAGGCATTACTGTGATGCAGCATCCAGCCAGGTGCTTTTAGTGTAGCCTATTGCAAATGATATGGTTTTGGAGAATTTTTAGCACATCCCTAGAGTGTCCTCCATTTACAGTTGTGCGTGCAGCTACAACATACTGATATACCATTCACAGAATATCGAAAAATGACATGAGCATAACTCTCCCAGCAGAAGCCACCACTTCAGCTTTTCTTGGTGCTGGTTATGTCAGAGAGTTCCATACTAAGCTTTGCTGTTTCCTCGCAGAATCAAAATGACGTCACCAAATTTCATTTATAGTGATAACCTTCATAAGAAACTCATCCTGTACTAACATAAACTTTAACTGCAAACAAATCTACACGTTAACATCCAGTTGTTTAAGTATGAGCATTTTCAGAATCCACAAAGCACAAAACCTATCTCATAAGCAGTTTTCTGTTTTCAATGTGTGGGTGGTGTCCAATTAAATTTACAATATTTTTTGATAGTTCTGTTAGCATTATTCAACAATTTTCTCTTACAATGACCTTGTTCAAAATTTAAACAATCTTCTGGCTGCTCATTACAGAATAGCAGGCCTCTTCATAAGCCTCTGGTAGCATTACTTAGCATTTGGCTAATTATTTATTCAGTTGCAAGTAAAATTTAAAACATATTGATTGCAGCTTGTTACCTCCATGATTACAAAAGCAAATTTCAAGAGTTTCAATTTGCAATGACTGCTGCTAAAACAATAGTAGAGCAAATTTGATGAAATTTGTGAAAAATAGAATATGCTGAATCTTTTATGCATATTGTGAAAAACTTGATCAGTTTTACGAGTATTTTTTGCGCACTACATAAAGCTACATGAAAATGAATTTTTAGACATCTTCATTTTTTTAATGAATTAAATTGTACATTAAGTTTCATTTGATTTCCCCTGTAATTATTTTCCCTGGTAAATGCAACACTCAACAAATTAAATTGAGAGTGTACCACATAATAATTATGTGAATTAAAATGTAGGATCAACCTTAGTTTAACAGTCTACTAACCAAGTTAGTTTTGTTGGGGAGGCGACCGACAGCTAAGATCATTTGCGCCATTAGGGATGGGTGGTAAAGGAAAGGTGGAGAGAAACCCGGCATTGGCATTAGCCTACTATTGTCAAAAGGTGTCAAAGTGGATAGAGAATTTAGCTGCTGACTCTATTTGAATAAGAGACCCTGCCTCAAATCTAGGTAACTCTGAAAATCCTCAACTTTACTCCGGCTATATCAGTTTTTTAGGCACCAAATATTCCTGGCAAACTGAAGGTAGCATAGGTATAGAAAATAGCCCTCCTAACCTGTTCAGTGAGTCCTTTGCATTTGCAGTAGCATTGCACTTAGGAAGAGATGAATTCAATCATCACCTATTATATCAACCTTTGGATTGATTACTACTCTTTTCAATCTTTCAGAAAATAATTTTAAAATATGATTCAAATTAATCTGTGTAAAACCAAGCAAATATGTATGCCCCATGAATCATTTATGTTATAATCCACATTAAAACAACTCACCTTTCATCAGTATCCCACTCAACCAGAGGCTGATTCTCTCTCTTCAACTGCAGGAGGTTAATATTGTCTTTGGATCCTCCTAAAACTGAGGGCCCATCTACACCTAACCCACTTCCGCCACCAGAGCTGCCAACTGGTATACCCAGGGTACTGTTTTTGCTGGGTATGGAAAGCCTCTGGATTGGAATGAGACCACGCCTTGACTCATGATCACGCAGTCCTTTCACATGTATTTTCTTTGCTTGCTCAATTCTACGTTCTTAAAAATATTATAAAATAGATAGAATTAATATAACAATCAATTTCACCACAGTTCTTTATTACCAAATTTCTACAACTTTTCTAAGCTACTGATGTCTAAATATTTTCCCAAATGAAAACATTAGAGGGGAAAATTCAGCAAATGAAAAGAATGATGCCCAAGAGAGTATATGAATGGACAACTACCCCATAAAGTAACATCCTTGATAATGCTGCCATTGAAATGAGAATGAGCATTCACAGAGCACAAGCAGTAGTGCATTGCCTAATCTCTTCAAGAAAAGGCAAAAATGAAGAGGTGAAAAGAATGCAAAAAAGAAAAGACACTCTCAGACAAGACATAAAAGTTTAAACCAGTGATCATGAAAGTTATTAATATTATCATTTGAATTTTATTATTACAACTACATCATAAAAACTTACAGGTAACTAGCACAACTTTGTGGGACTTCACCTTTATGAGATCACAGTAGCTTATTATTTCTATTCATTTTTGCTAGATCATTTTCTTTGTCATGATTTTGTTGTATGAGCTTAAAAGGCTTGGTAATGATGTGATACAACAAAACCTAGAATTAAAAAATTAATATCCAGGGAAAGACTATGTCACTGTGTTATTTCACTGTATCTCAAAGAAAAAACTATGTAGTTAACCAATTATTGTACTTGAAATCTTCATATCAAAAGTAATCATATATTACTTCTAAAAACTCCCAATATTAAGAATCTACAATAAATTTCCTTAGCCTTCCAGGACTAAAAAAATTACACCACATCATGTTCCTCAGATGTACTTTTAAACCAACCCATTAAAATACTTCTCATTTAAAATGTATATTACAGTGAAATTATTAGGTTTAATTCTGAATTAAATTATTATAATTCACATAGAGAGATTTGAAACTGTTAATTATGACCCACTTAGTAACCTTTCCAATTTCCACATTTAAATAAGGTCTAAGTCTGTATTGTCTGTGTGTATTTCACTCACCAGAAGGTGATGCAAAGTAAATAACCATACATGAGCTGGTTGTAAATGACAATGGGATGGATTATACATATTTGGCTCAACAGTTCAAAATCAAGCTATCGCAAGGCTAACCCATGAGTTTCAAGTCTCGGCTAAACAAAATTAAATCATATAACTTGAATCCGGGCACGCCCACCAAATTAACCCTTCAGTAGTAAATGAAAGGATGCTAACGATTTCTAAGTCGTGCTGGGAATAGTCACATTATTCTCGCATTTTTCAGGTAACATAGAGAAAACATAAATAATGAGATGTGCATAAGTACACTATTACATATTATGCTATGGGCACTTGTACTATGTGAAGTTTAACTAGGGAATTGATACTTAGAAATTTAACTAATAATATGAGCAACATACCCAGTTTTTTGTGCAACTCTTTCACATTTTTCTTTTTTGGTGTCCCGATTGTTGTACTGCAGGCAGAACTGTCACTGCTGGCCTGAAAATAAAATTAAAATAACCCGATTTCAGCTAAAAATAATTGCGAACATCTTGGCGTTAATATATCAATGTGTGCATAAATAGATAATTTATGAAATTTTCAAACGATAAGAGGAATAACTCATTAAATCACAATAACTGGTATAAGAGGTTATTTACCGAAAACAATTTATCGTCTTCTCGCAACTTTTGGTGTTTCGGGTCACTATCAATTCCACTATCTTCCATAACATTTATTTAGACCAAATAAAAATATTGCAAAAAACTTCGCACCAGAATTAAGCATAACTTAATTTGTAGCACGATTCAGAAAATATAAACAACACTTCATTCCCTCATTAAGGAACGGAGTTTCTCAGCTAGTGCCTATTACTCCCCAGGCGCAGCAAGCCCTGTCATTGTGGAAGAATATACGCGATAACCCGAGTCAGAAATAAAATGTTCACCAATATAAGCCCGCCAATTGTATAAAATGCTTCGTTTCAGCTCACTTCAACTATAATACATAACCATAGTACTTACAATTTACCGACGACGACATAAACGTCCACAACATTCTATATTACGTTTAGCCTTTGTTTATGTTACCATAGTGAGCGGGATAACTAATTGACCATAATGTGAATCGTGTGGAGGCTAAAACACTTCCCATTTCTTTCGTCTTTAAATAATATCCTTTCACATTTTTTTTCAACATGCCAGTGAAAGCAAAAAAATCTGTATCTGGAACCAAAACTGCAAAAGTAAATTAATAACATATGATTTTAAGTATATAGTTACGTACTTGCATGGAATTAAAATAGTATTTATCTCCAATGACAGTTTCACGTATGAAATAATTATATGAAATAGCTGAGTGAATTATAAATTTATTTTGATTGAATGGCATTTAATAGTAAGATTCTATAAAGAAGTCAATCGTTGGTCCAATATACCTACAAGAATTTTAAATAATCTACCTGTAATTTAATGTTCATATGTCATCCAAATGCATGGATAATATGTTAAAAACTCCATTAATACATTTCTAGGTTTCGGGAAAAGGAAAAAGTCCAAAAACAGCAACAGGTACGCTTTATCGGTCTGATGCCTTAGACATCATTCCAGAGGATGGAGACATAAGTACAAAAGGGAAAAATCTCATTAGACATCCTGATACAGTTGACTTAAATGATGATGTATGTAATATAATTTTTAAGTTTCATCGTCTATATTTTTCTATCACCTCTAATATTTTTCAATTAAAGCATTTAAAATGTTCCACATGGATGATAATCTATAAAACAGGTACATATCAATAGGCTCATTAAATATTTACTGTCACTAATTATTATATATATTTCAGGATTTGAAAGAGGAAATAACAAGAGTATTAACAATAACCAATACAAATATACCAGAAAATCTTGTCATTTTTAGTCATAAAGAAAAAGGATTTGAAACCGCGCCACCACCTAGTAATCATTGTGAGCTGATGCATTCCGATGGTGATTATTACCACAAGGAATCCAAGGAAGGAAAAGCTCAGCTAAAATTATATGGAGGTTTTTCAAAATTAGGTGAGTTAACTGCACCATAAGTTTGGATGAATGTTCTTTTGCTACAATCAGCCTATATTACATCCCAGTTTGAATTCGATATGATCCATGTATTTGAATTCAACATGATCCACGATCCATACAGTTGAATGCAGCAAAATTCATTCAAACCAAAATCTTATTGTAATGATGACTTCAGACTTTCCATATAGAATAGCTTTCATGGTAGTTATTGGGATGGGATGTGAAGATAGACAAATTATTATACTTGAAAAGGAAATGTTTTTCTTATTATTACATTATTCTTTCCTCATGTACCATATTAAATCAATAAAAGTAGCAGTTCTCCTAAGATACTTTTATTCATGCTTTCCAAATCATTTCAAATTAAAATTTTTTTTGCAGGATACCCTCATAAAAATCGTTATCACTGCAATATTTTCTCAAATATTATCAGTGCCTTCAGGTTAAAGTAATGTTCCTTAGGTACCTTGTCGGAATCTGCCAACGGGGAGCTACTATCTAAGAAAGAAGGTCAATGACAACGATATAAGAACATAGAAGTTCATAATCGTCATTGGTGTATAATAGTTATCAGACATAGAAAGCCTAACCATGTCATTGTTGTTGATTAAATTCTCTTTCAAAAGTGTCATCACATATTTATCTATATTATATTTATTAATACGTTTGACTATCATGCCTCACACCACCCTATGCTAATTGAGGAAAATATAAATTTTCCAATTACAACATGTATTTACTGTATCTCAGTTTAGTGATTTGGGTGTAAATATACTCGTTTGTGATAGCTAAACACTCCTTTAGCTTATCAGCTTCAAACCTCTATGTAAAAATTCATCCATCCTTCATATTGCAATTCTTTAATCTAAGTTCATTTAATTGTATCCTCCCCTCTATCTTGTAATTCTTTAACTTCAGGTCGTTTAATGCAAGTAATTCTGTTACAACAATGAATATTTCACCCAAAAATGGCCCAGTTAGGTTTATTCAGAATCCATGCCAGGGTTTTTCTGTCTAATCCCAGCACCTTAGGGTTGCCTTATCAAGCAAATGTTTGTGAGTGAGGCAAGTATAGTACAGCTTTACCATCATTTCAACATTTTAATCTAATGCTATCCATCAAACTAGCCAAATATTTTATTCTATCAATTCCATAGTAGCCTAAAAGAGGTTCATACAATATTTTATCCCTCAGAGACAGAGAGGGATTTTTTTGAAAAAAAAAACAGCAAATACCTTTCTCTCGGTTCAATAGCATTGTTCTACACACTTTCTTTTCTGTGACTTCTGAAACTTCTATGCATTTCAGGAAATTCTGTTCAGATTTTGTTGATGCCTCTTTGAAACAGTTCAACCATGTCCTTGGTCCCACCCCCTAACTGTTCACATTCTTTTCTAACAGCTACTCAGATCCTCTTTTCATCGCACGGTATGTGCGATGAAATCACGACTAAATTAATGGTTGGTCCAAGATTGCCCTTTCTCTTTACCACGAACAGCGTAAAGTTTTAAAGATGTACAAAAAAAACACCCTCGACAGATTTGTTATCAGTATTCCTGCATGTAAAATGCTAAATTAGATGTCATGTTAAGAACACTTCAATTATTATAGTACACCATCCATCAGAAGGGACATTAAGTGTGTCCTTGGCACCTTTCAATCAGCTAATACTGATACAGGGTTTTTTTTCTTCCCCCATTTCCTGCAAATCCTACCTCCACCAAGTTGCCCACCTGCCCCTAATGGAACAAATAATCTTAGCTATTGGTTACCTCCCTGAATAACTACTACTATATCAGATTCTCAAAGATATGGGTAAACACATTGAGTACCAAGTATTCATATTAATGAATATAGTATGGCACCACAGATTAAAAATAGTTGTATGAATACAAAATTTTTCTAGTTGACCTCTGCTAATTAAGGTGTAGTTGTAAGGTGTAATTGCTCTACCCCAATTTCATACATATCATTACAGACATGACTCTTGGAGGAATGGATGATAGCAGTGGAGAAAAATTGGATGATGAAATGGCAGAAGAAGATGAAGGAATGGAAGTTGAAGGTGATGAGACTATTTCTAAAACTGAAGAAGGCAAAGATGAAGAGAAGGCAGGAGATCTAGAAGACAAAGAGAAGGCTGAGGAAAAGGAAGAGGAGGATGTAGAAGAAGAAGTTGCACCAGTAGATGAAGAGGTTGAAAAAACAAAAACAACTGATGCTTCAGTAGATATTAATATGCCACAAAAGAAACTCACAAATCAATTTAACTTTTGTGAACGAGCTGCATTAACATACAACAATCCTCAAAGGGTAGGAAACATTAGTCTCATTATTAGAAATTCAGTTCAGTGACGAAAAATACCATTAGTTAAATTTTAGTTTGGTTTAGTGTCTGCCTCTATGCATATTATGTTGCAAATCTTTTTATAAGTGGTATGTTCAACATAAGCAGTAAGCTCATGCCTCATTACATCATTTTATGCTTAATTATCTCACCAATTTGCTAGCTAAATGATAGCAGGGAGCAAACTGATGTAAGGGTGGAGTGAGCTTGTCATGACAGTGACAGAGATCTCTCCCACCATTGAAACATAGAGTTAAAGGCTGAAAGTTTACCGATGTAAATGGCCTATTTACTAATACTACTGTAATTCAGGCCTCAGAAAATGTAGGTCAAGGTAGCATCTTTTAGTATTCGAGTAAATGGAAAATATGCGCTTGAATGTACATATACATGCACATGTGTGTATGTATGTAGAAACTTATTTCTTAGCTGGTGCTGGTATTAGACATAGAAAATAGAATGGTCATCTTTCCCATCTCAATAGGTCAACATGGTTCATGATCTGCATAGCATTGCTTCTAACATCAAGTATCAACATGTGTTACAGGAAATCATGGAAACCGAATATTGACTTCCATGATTAACATTTAAGAAATTGCCAATATAGATGCTGACTGCACCCAGGCCCTCCCTACTCTACATTTCCTGCATGCCTACATGAAATATACATCTGTAGGTATTTTTTGTTTAGCTGTCTGGCTACTTAAGCTAGACCTACTAAATTTGTACACTTTTACAATTTTGCAACACAAGTTTAATTTTAATGTTTAATTAATTTCACTAAGACCTAACTTTATTCCATAAAAATTAAATATTTAATTGTCTTGATCTCATTTATCGTAATTAATCAATACATTGAAAATTCTTAGATAGCCTATTGTTTTTAGCCTATACCAATGCCCAAGAGCCTAAATTTATGCTTATTCCTAGACAACTTCATTCTTAGCTAAAATTGATTATAAATGGTAGGTAGTATATATTTACAATATTTGTCAGTAACAACACTCAAACTATTTCAATAGGCCTACCATATTGAATCAATTATGGCAATAACATTAGGTTGCCTTAGGCCCAAGGCCTCTTCTATGCATGAGAAGTCACCATATAGTAGGCCCTGTTTGGCATTATATTTTTTTGGCAGAGACCAAAATGGTACTTCACAGATTTCTTTGATTTTATTTAGATATTTATTCAAACTGAGACAAGAAACCATGAAGAAATTATTGAAAAAACTTAAAATGGGTTAAATCCATAGTTTCAGCCTCAACTTTGTGGAAGTTCATTTTAATAAATGACAAAGAAAAACTTTGTTTCAACCCACCACTTTATTTCAGGTACGACTAGTTTCGACGCTATGGCATCATGCTCAGATCATCCTCAGGAACCTGAGGATGACGCCATAGCGTCAAAACTAGTCGTACCTGAAATAAAGTGGTGGATTGAAACAAAGTTTTTCTTTGTCATTTATTAAAATGGGTTTCTAATGGACCAGAAGATAACCCAATATGTATTTTATCACAGAGTTGATATCAAGTGTAAGAAAGCAAGGGACTGGTCCCTAACTTTCTTGCACTTGATACCAATCCTGTGGTAAAATGCATATTAGGTTATCTTCTGGTCCATTGGAAACCCAAAAATCTTAGGTACCATGATCTTGGCCAAAAACCTAGGTATTTCCCAGTACCTAGATGCTGGTATCACCTTAGGCTATTTTCAGTGAGCGGTGCCTACTGCAAAAAAAACTAGGTTTTAAGAACTACCCCTAGGTTATGAATTCCACTGAAGGCAATAATTTTAGTTTGTGGTACCTATGGTGAGAATCATAGGATTTCTAAGAGCTGGTACCAACTCTTTCTTTCTCCTAGCATCATAAGAAAAATCTTTTATTTACTAACTCATTTGGCGATGTCTCCATTAGTTTTTATACTTTCATTAAATAAAGTAAGACTTTGGAATGACTTTATGCTGACAGGTAAATACAAATAATTAGCAAATACCATCAAATATGGGTGCAATAAAGATTCTAATCAAATATTTAAATATATGCCACTGTAATTGCAGATATTTATAAAATACTATCAATGATATCATAATGAAGATTTCAATAAAAATTGAAGAAAGGTACTGGTGTACTTACAAAATCATAGTAAAGAAAATACCATCCAAGGTACAATGAAAAATTCCATACAAAGAAAATAGATACTGGCCGATGTACTGGGATATCAGTTTACTTTAAATATATCAGATTATAAATTACCATTATATTTTACATACATTGCTGCTTGATTATCTGTTATATTTTCATACCTCCCATCACTACTTAATAACAGTATTCTTCACAATTTTTTGTTTATGCATTCTGGTTTTTTCACATAAGCACACAAAATGGACATTTTAAATAAGGAGAAATTTCAGTCTTTGACAATATATTGTAGTGTACAGCCGAATAAATTCAATTACGTTAATTTAATTATTGAAAATTGTGTGTTGAATCAAATATTGATAAAACAGAGGGCATGTCTTTATTCATTAAAATCATTTCAGGACATGTCAACTCAAACAGTACCACCCCCAAGGACTAATTTTTCACGTCTCCTTGCACAATGGACAATTTATGATGCATATGAAGAAGATTTTGCACATCAGCAGCGACTGAAAGAATTGGAAAAGAAAAAAGAAAAAGCAGCAGCAGGAGGAACAGCTTGGGTAGGTCCTTCAGTTTCAACTAAGACCAATGAAATTGTACATGACACAATAACAAGCCGCATGCTTCGAGCAGCCAAAACACTGGAAAGGATGTTGAACCAAAACACCTATGAAGAAATTTCTCAAGGTATTTAGTACAATATTATGTGTAGCCAATTGTAATTATAAATGCTGATATGCTTCAAACATTTTCTTACAAAAAGCTGCAATAATTCGAAGTAATGCCAAAGATTTTCACAGGCATTGTGATGTTTTTAATTACCTATGTATCTAAAAATTACAAAAATTCAATTTTTTTCATAACTTTTCTGGATTTTTCAGGATTTTTAAATACAAATTATAAATGGGCATTGATTTATTGAAATTTTTAGTTGTATTATTCACTTAAAAATTTCTTTTTATTTTGATAGTTAATGACACTTTGAAGTGTCACCAGTGATTAAGTAGAAATTCCACCCCATGTGCACCTTTAAATGGGAGGGTAATTAAGATGTGCATCAACTTTTTGAAAAATATTTATGCCTTTTATTTCTTGCAGGTGTAACTTTGCCAACTGCAACTTTGCAACTCTTTTCTTGTTGTCAGATTTCCTAACTCCACCTAAATTTTTAAATTCCCATGACCAAACATAGGTCTTAAACCCCTGTTTTATAGGTTACTGAGTGGCAGTCTTAGAAACCACACCTTTCAAACAGCTCTATTTGTTCATGCTCCAAATAATTTGCCATACCACCTGCACCAAATGTTTTACAAGAGCATATTTATGAATTTTGGCAGTTTAGAATGCAAAAGGTGCCAATTCAATAAATGGAGAGGCACACATTCTAAGATACTAATAGTTATTTTTCTATCGTCCATTTTTTTGGGTCAATAAAATTAACAGTAATAGGTTAGTTAGATATTAATTAATAGTTAATAATTGAGTTAGATTTGTACCATTAAAGATACAGTAAGAAGTTATCTTTTTTTTCATGATCTTCTCTCTGGAAATGCAATTGTCCCTAATTTTAATCATAGATTTCAAGTACTGGGAGGATCCATCAGATGAATATAGAGAAGAAGAGGGGACTCTGCTTCCATTGTGGAAATTTCATTATGACCGTACAAGAAAAATGAATGTGACAGCTCTTTCATGGAATCCACAATACAAGGATCTTTTCTCAGTTGGCTATGGTTCATGTAAGTCAACTTATGCATTGACTTATCTTTAAGCTCTTCAACATTGTATTATTTTGTTTGTAAAACTAAACAAAACTGAATTTAACTGTACACTTCATTCTCCTTTAAGTTGACTTTTCAAAGCCATGCATGGAAGGGTGTGTTTGTTTATTCAGCCTGAAAAATACATCACATCCAGAATATGTGGCTTGGTTGTGGACTGGAGTTTGTAGCTTAGATTTCCACCCACAAGGTCAACCATATTTAATAGCTGTTGGGCTTGTAGATGGCAATGTTGCAGTTTATTCCATTCAAAAAGCTCCACCACATGTGCTGGACAAACCTCTGTATCGAAGTGATTCGGTGGCAAGTAAGCATAGCAGTTCAGTTTGGCAAGTAAGTAAAATGTGCAAAAAGAATTTACCGTGGTCAAAAAATTTTTCTTCTGTTTTATAATATTCTTTTTAGCTTCAGAATTATGAATATTTAACTTACTGCATCATTCTGCATAATACATTTTCTTGATATATATAATTTAGGATTTTTATAATATTATACATTTATTGTTATACTTTATTCATTTTGATTAATGGTACAACTATATTAAATGTCTCCAATATAAATAGTACTCAGTATATAAACAAATTATTACATGTGATGAGGATCATCACAAAAGAATTCACCAATTGAGTAAAGTGGTTTAGCAAGTAACCAGGTATATATACCCTCTTCTTGAAATTCGGGATACAATCCAATTTCAGCTGAGTAGGCAGCCAGTAATACATTCGAATGTTCACATTATCAAATGAGTTGTTTGTTAAGGACAGTCTACAATAAATATTATTTAGATTTGCTTTATCCATAATGGTGTAGTTATGGATATGAGACATTCATCGGTAAGTTTATATTTTAACTTTCAAATGAATCACATCCTTGAAGATATATATATACTAAATACAGTCACGATTCCAAGCCTAATAAAAAAAGGCTTGCAGGAATCAAGTGATGGTATATTAGCAAGAAAGTGAATAGCTCTCTTTTGTAGTAGCAAGATTTTTTTAGCATGTGGGGAATGACCCCATAACGCAATACCATAATTCAAATGACATTGAAAGAAAGCTTGGTAAAGTATTAGACAATACTCATTTGAAATGAGAAATTTGAGCTTTCCTAACATATAAACAGCTTTACTCAGTTTATTACAGATCTGACTGATGTGGGTCTCTCAGTTAATTTTTGTATCAATATTAATTCCTAGTATTTTAGCAGCTTCAATTTCAGTTCTTTTTTATTAAAAACTACATACAACATGCTGTTTTTTCAGCACTGTTATTGATTGTAATTTCAAATTACCTAAGCACTTAAATATTCTTCCATTTGTACAATTTTTCTTATTGTTTACAGGTTCGGTGGGGATCGAATATGGCTGATGGAGAGATCACATTTTACTCTGTATCTTTAGATGGCAGTGTATTTTGCTGGGTTGTAGCAAATAATGAGCTTTCTCGAACTTTAGTAATCACCTTGTCTTTACCAATTGAACCTATACAAGGGCCAGACAGTGTTACTATACCTCTGACAGGTAGGAAAATATTTCTCAGCTTAAATGTTAATATTATGCAATATGTCCTTGATTTATTTCATCCCAGTTGTTTATCATATCAGTATAATTTCCATAGCAGCAAGTGACATCTTTCGTCATAGTTTTCCTCATAATACCAATTTTGTAAATTTATTTTTAAAAGTTGCAAGAAACACCTTGTTATAAGTATGAATATTTATAACTACCTCTTCATAATTAATTATTTTCAATCTTTATCACAAAGATTCTCGTATTTATTGTGTCAGCACAATTTGGTTCATTTATATAACCCCTTCAGAAAAAAATCTATGACATGGTATGATCTTATAACTGCTGCCAGGAGTAATATTTTCTGCAAGCTATCGAGTGTCATGTTGAGGCAGCAAAGTCTTAGAAATGGTCAGAGAGAATTAGAGTAATATTTGGGTCAGAAAACATTCAATGCATTTCCATTCTTCTCAAGCCACCATTCAGAGGAATTTTCATCATAGAAGAGCTACAATATAGGCATTTTATTAGCTGTTGCATCATAACCATCACAAAAATATTGCTAAAGCAAGAAATGAGTCAGTGGCTTTTGTGATGCAAGACTTACACATATCAGTGGAAAAGTTGTTTGTATATGTAGTAATTCAAAAAAATTATGTTTATCTAAGGTGGCAAAAATTCCATCGCATAAAGGTGTACTCATTCCGACATTTGTGTAGAGAAGGAAAACTTGGGTATCCCTGGATAAACATATATTCCAACTGAATTTGGTGGGTATAGGATACTTAAGGAGTGAGGTAAAATTAGGAAGGATGGAGTGAGGAATGAGAGGATAATTTAAGGAACTGGATAGGATGTACCAGTGATAGACATGTATGAAAGAAGTTTGGCACACTGGATTGAATTTGAGGGTTAAGGTAGCAGTTGCTTCAGATGCAAAGAAAACTAAATGTTCAAATTATCTTTAAAATTATTTCATTCTTGTACCCAGAGAAATAAGTTGAGCTTCTAACCATGAAATGAGTCTCACCAAAATGAGTCAGATTTTACCAAATAGTTATTGAAAGTTTTAAACTAAAACTGAAGTTAAGAATAATACACCAACAAGTAATCAATGAAATAAACAAAAATGAATTGTAAATAAGAAAATTTTTTAATGTAGTGCTACTACGTTTGGTATAATTTTCACCACATACTTACCGAGCCTTTATTGCATAAAAGGATGTATTTCTCTTTGATTGATGGATAAAGCAATGTCAAACCCTGAGTTTGATATCAATAACATTGCAAGGATACAATTCCATTGGATTATGCACTTAAATAATCTTAATCCGTTCATACTATTATTGGAAACAATCCAGTATTGCAAGTGTTTGGGCTGTAGGAATCCTGCTGCTACCATGACCCTAGAAGATATTCAGCTTCTGCCTACTCTGGATTAAAAAAAGTATTATCATTTCAAAATATGACTTGTAGGTCAAATAATAAGGAACATTGAAACATGACATTCTTGATTATCTTACTAATTAAATGATCATAAAACAATGAAATTACTTATATTGCAGCATGTTGCACAGCTTTTGCTTTCCATCCAACGGAGCTGAACATATTTTTGGTTGGAACTGAAGAAGGTAGAATATATAAATGCAGCACAGCTTATGCATCACTGTACTTGTCAACATGGGAAGCTCATCATATGCCCGTGCATCGTATCGATTACAATGCATTTAATCCAACTATTTTCCTTTCTTGTGGAGGTGATTGGAGGGTCAAGATTTGGGAGGATAATAGAAGGTTGGTTACCAATTGATTTGATTTTGTCATTCTTAATTTTATGACAATACATCAATTAAGTCACAAATGAAAACCATTTTCAACAGAATTACCTAAACTGACTATATGAAATAACATTTCCTTAAGCTGCTAAGGGTTTTTTACTCCACTGTAAAAGTAAAAAAGGAGGGGAATATTGAGTTTGGTGTGTTGAATAATGGGGAAAGTTAATCCCTCACCAATAATCAGACACACATTAAATATATATTAGAATGCTCACATTCACAAAGAATGGTATTTCCCGAATAGGTTAACACGGAAATTAATCCAATTGCTGGGGGACATATTCCGGAACTTACAAATACCCACACTGGTTAGCCTAAGGTGGTTTATGGGGAAGTTTTTCTCTTGCCAGGGACCGGCTCTGAACTACCTTAACCACCTACATGTTAACTAGGAAGAGACCGAATAGGTTTGCAAAGAAATTAATTCAGACCTACATCTGCAATATCTGTCATCAGAATAGTAGCAGCAGTTAGTTTGATGGCAATTGATATTGTTCATTGTAATTTAAGGCAAAGAACGATCGCTAATAAAAAGCATAGAAATTGTGTATTTTATAGTACAGCTACAATAAAATACAGCAATTAATGCAAAAACCCTGATAAGCATATTATGTATTGTAAAGCATACAAAGCATCTCCAAGGCATTGCATATCATTAAGTATTTGCGTATGGCAAATTTTCCCTTATACATTATGAAGACAACAGTTTCTGTTGATCATTTCTCACGAAAAAACTAGTCCCCAAAACACACTTCTGTGTGCTAGATCAGTAGAAACATGAAATAATTATGGATATGATACCAACAGGAGCAGCATCTTAATCACTAGAATTGCTTCACCTAATATGAATTTTTAGTTATGCTTTCAGAGCACAATGCTGTTGGTATATCTACCTGTAAGAGCTCCTTCCTCAGGAAGACAAGAAGAGAGCTCACAATGAGATCCTAGCCAATCATATAAATTAGAACATTAGAATTACAATGCAAATTGATTTTTTTGTTTAATTTAGGACATGACTGAAACTTTGGCTTTCAGAAAACTTCATCAAGCATCCACTGTCAAATTTTCTTGGTCAATCAGTTATATTCAACAGGTAAAGAGTATGAGAAGCTAGGATTTTGTTTCTTTTTCTTTTCAAAGTTGACTTTCAATAATTTGAAAACCATTATTACTCCCTCATTAATTAGAGGAAAATAGTTGGACACAGTCCCAATGCATAACTTCATATTAGTAAAAGTCTGGATGAAAATTTAAATTAGAATTCAAACTGATAGGTTACGTTCATGTTTTTAAAGGATTTTTACTTGAAAAATCAAACGGTTACCTATTCATTTTTGGGTTATTTTACTTTTGAAGCTTAACATTGTAATCTTTAGAGCATATTTTACAAGAGTGACAGCCTGAGGCTTAGCAGTATACCAATACATTGTCCCTGTGATATCATCCATGCATCCTGTCAACATCCTGAGTTCCCAGTCATGTTTTCCCATCACTAATTTTTTATTTGGTAATTAATTCTTAAAAAATCAACTTCAGATTCATCATCCAGGTACTGCATTTATTCGAGGGAGGCAAAACGTTTTAGAAAATTACCCAAAAATAAACTTACCAGGTAAATTTTTCAAGTATTTTAATGGAGAGGAAAACCATATTGCGATTATATTGGCTGAATACAAAATTGCAATGGCTTTTTCACTTACTTAAAATCCAGATATTTCAGTCTAATTTTTCCCATCCCTTGAAATCCCAAAAATGATGTTCTAAATAATGCATCAGTTTTTTCAATTTATAAGGGAAATTTTTTTAATAGATCAGTTCCTGGCCAATACTCATTCCAGAGGTTATTGGTCTGAATGTGGCCTTAAGCATGAAGATTCTATTGTCAATTTGCTAAGGCAATGGTTGGTTATTAAAGAGTACTATCATGGGAAAACATGAAACTTGAATACTGCAGCAGCCACTTTTACCATTACAGTATTTGTAAGTGCAGAAATATTTTAACATTGACTGTATCTTAGTTTTATGTCATTTAATCCAGGGACTGTAATAAGATATTTCTTGATCTTTATAATAACAGATGAGTTAATTGTACATCTATGTCTTAAAATCATTCATTTTTCTCTTTAATAGTGAACCCCTATTTGTATTTGATGTTGGTTCGCCTATCGGAGATGCAGCTTGGGCACCATACTCCAGCACTTCTTTTGCTGCTGTTTCGTGGGATGGACGGGCACATGTGTTTGATTTGTCAATCAATAAATATCATTCTATTTGCACACAAGCCCTGGTTCAAAGGCGACGTAGTCGATTGACTGCATTAGCATTCAATCATAAGCATCCTATCATCATTGTAGGAGATGACAGGTACAACAGTCATATTATTTCTAGTGATTATTATTATCCATTCTATTTTATTATTAGTCCACTGCCTTGAGAGTAGGTTTTGATGGGCCCTGGTACTACACATTACTGTACTCATAAGGAAATAGCATGTGACCAACATGACACAATATAAATTACAGATTCTGGTGTCATGTGGTGGAACTGTTCAATAATAACAGAAATGAAGACTACTACAATTTTCTTCTAAATACAGATTTATTCACAACAATTTTCGATCACTACATCATTTTCAAGTGAAAGCATGACAAAAAACGCTTTAACTCCACCCTATGTCTTACAATGATGCAACTTTTATTTCTGTACATTTTCGACCTTCCTTAATTGGACTGTTTGAAAATAAGCAGGGTCTTTCCTTTGTTTGGTTTTTGTGTCACTTTATTAATATTTTATCCTCCCCCTTTCCCTCCAAAGGACTTCCAGGTAAGACTCGAGAGGGAATTCCCAGATTCTGCATTGAAAATCCCTCTTACACAGAAAAATCCCAAACTTATAAAACCCCTTAACCTCCTGAGACTGATAACACAATCATCATTTTATTTGTACTTCCCTGGCATACAGCTCCTCAAGATTATCTTAAAATATATACCCCATCTTTTTCAAAAATAAAACCACTGCCGACCTACTTACCAAATACCCCTTTGTAACATTAAAAATGTCCCAAAAATCTTTCTAATATTTTTAACACCACCAGATCCATCTCTAAATATCCACCAATTCCCAAAATTCTTATAACTCTATGCAGCCAAGTGAGGTGCAAATCCAATTCCGTACTCACCATGCTATATTTTATTCAACTGCATTCTAAAATTTCTCCCATCCTTTATCATTTCTCTCTGCATCTCAAGCAACAAAGAATGTCCTTGAATTAACTCTGCCCAGCTTTTCACACTGAGCAATTCACCATACCTCAATTTATGAATGAATCACCAAGCATCTTGTAATCTCTTCTCCCTGACTATCTCCCTCCCAGTTCCCAGACACACTGTTATTCACATCATCTGTTTCAATATAGGTTAAAAAGAATCAATTATTACAACTCTACATTATCCAGTCATACTGGCTCAAAAAGCATGCAGTAGGCATTGATACAGATTTTGTAATTCTTTCCACCTCCTCAATTGAATGTTGCTCATCGAAAAAATTCCCATCCAGCTTACTAAGATGAGGATTTCTTCCAAATGTAACATTCCACTATGGCTGTGTGTAAGAATTCATATACATAGAAATCTGCACTCTATAATGAGCCCATGTGATGTCTTTATAGCTTATAACATCATCAGTAATTTGTTGTTTTATTGGTACACATAACAAGACTTCAACAGAGTTTTTTTCCTCATTCAGTACACATGTAAAATAAATTAGGACTAGGGGATAAAAAACGTTTGCCAAATATATTTTCTTGGGAGAGAATAACTGTACAAATTTTAATAATATAAAAATCATCTTTCAGGGGTATTGTGACCAGTTTAAAACTGTCACCAAACCTCAGGAAAAAGCCAAAGCCACCAAAGAAAGGGGTAGTTTATGATCCAGTACAATTGGAACTTGCAAAGTTAGAAAAACTACTTTCTCTAGTAAGAGAGCCTTCAACACTAACTCCTGCTCCAGATGTTGCCAGCACCACATCATGAAAACATCAGTTGATCTGATATCACATTTGAACTCATAATTGAGTATATCTACATTGTACAAACTATTTGTAAATAAAATAATCCTGCCTTTTGTTTTCTTTCACAAAAATAATAGCCACAATACATGTTAACATTCTTGTAATGAAACCAAAAAGATTAATCATAGATAAATGTCAAAATAGTTGAATTTGATCATAATTTCAATGTTATCTTGAATGTAAATTTAACTGTTGTATCAAATTAGTCTAACATAGATATGCATGAAAATTTCAAGAAACTGCAGGAGATGCCGAAACACTAACTTTTAACAGAGTCATCCGCTAACATGCATTTCAACACAACAATTTCAGAGTGTAAAAATCATTCGCCTTGACCAGGATCAAGGCGAATGATTTTTACACTCTGAAATTGTTGCATTGGTATGCATGAAAAGTTTGTCCAGTGCATAACACAATCGTTTTCTGTTCTTATGCTACAGTTCACATAATTTCAAAGTAAAAATCCATTTTTTAGATTCCTAATTATTGAAGATTTTAAGCAATCCTATAAAAGTGTTACCAATATCTGAATTTGAGGCCCTCCATGAATGTATTGATAATATATTATTCATTTTGATAAATGTTACAACCCTATTAAATATCATAAATGTTAATTATTCAATGTGATGAAGGTTGTCAAAACAGAATTCATCAATTGAGTAAAGTGGATTAGCCAGTAACCAGGTATATACCCTATTCTTGAAATTCAGGATACAGTCCTCTTTCAACTGAGTAAGCAGCCAGTTATACAGTCGAATGTTCACATTATGAAAAGAGTTGTAAGTTGAGGACAATCTACAATAAGCAGTATTTAGATTTACTTTATTCCTAACAGTATAGTTATGGATGTGAGATGTTAATTGGTGTCTAGATTAACTTTCAAATGAATCACATCCTTGAAGATATATAAACTAAATACAGTCACGATTCCAAGCCTAATAAAAAAAGGCTTGCAGGAATCAAGTGATGGTATATTAGCAAGGAAGTGTATAGCTCTCTTTTGTAGTAGCAAGTTTTTTTAGCATGTGGAGAATGACCCCAAAACTCAACACCATAATTCAAATGATATTAAAATAAGGCATGGTGAAGTGTTTTCAATCACTCAAATGATACTCATTTGAATGATTAACACAGTCAAAAGCCTTACCAAAACCACACAGTGTCACAGAGACTGAATCCCTCTCTTGAAATGCATTAATGAAACAATTAACTATGGACTCTAAAGCCATAATTGTAGATTTACCAGATCGATTCATTCATTGACTCAAAAAATCACCTATTTAATTTTTCATTATATCTTTAAAAAATTTACCAAAAACAGGGACTATGGAAATGAGGCAGTAGTTAATTAAATCATCTTTCTCATAAATGGTTACTATTTTGGAATATTTTAGAGCTGTTGAGAAAATCTTGTCTCAAAACAAGCTGAATAACATAGCTAATGGTTCTACAATGAACACAAGAATGTCCTTAATTAGGGAATTAGACATAGATTTCCTTTCTGTTGGATTATTAATTTTTTTTACAGTCAAAATAATATCAAATGAGGTAACAAAATTTGATTTAAAATTTAAATTCAATAATCCAAGTCAGAGCAAATGAATACGCTAGTATAAAGGCCTGGGGAGGTACCATAATTATTCGAAGAAAATATCCCTAATACAGATGAGAATGTAGTAGTTCAGTTTACGTACAAGTGACAGTTTTAGAATATATTGGTCAATTAAGGCAATTCCAAAAATGAATTGATCATTGAATACATCTATAAAATAATTGAAGATGTGTACTTGAAAAACAATTCATCAAAATGTTAAAATACACTACAAATCAATCAATTTACCTTTGCATAAAGAAGAAACCATTCAGTTTTCACTAACACTCTGTTGATTTATTGACTTGTAAAATGTCATCAATTTTATGGTTCAATTACAGGTCAAATATAGGTTCCAATTAGCCTGAAAATTCAAAATTTTACTCATGCAAGATAACTGTAATTGAAATGGAATTTTTCTTTAATCATAAGTCAAGATGCATGATTTTTTTGGGTCCCAGTTCTTCCTGGTGTGAGGTCAGTGTTAGTTCCTATTCCGAAAAAGGTAAAGGCTACATCATGTGAGGACTACACAACAATAAGTTTGATATCCCACGCAGCTAAAGTTGTTCTCAGGATCATCAACAAAAGGATAGAAAGTAGGGCAAATGATTACTTAGGGGATGATCAGTTTGGGTTTAGGAAGGGAAGAGGTACACGTGATGCCATTGCAGTAATGAGATAACTAATCGAAAGGAATATAGAATACAATCAGGACGTATCTGCCTGTTTCGTAGATTTCGAAAAAGCATTTGAAAGAGTGAATTGGGAAAAACTAATGAGTATATTGCAGAGGAATTGCAGATGGGCAGTGTTAGGAAGAGGTGTAAGGCAAGGTTGCCCATTATCACCAGTGCTGTTCAGCATTTATATGGAAGAAATGATTAAGGAGGCATGGGAAGAGCTAGAGGTTGGAATGAAAGTCGGTGGGGAGTTTGTAAAATCAGGGTTTGTTGGGAGAAATCCTATGGAGGCAGGAAAAATGGATGAAAGGCATATTGAGCAGCAGTGGATAGTTGTGTCCATCCAAAAACCTACCTTAACCAGTAGATTACCTTAAAAAAAAGTTCTTCCTGGACCACCACCGCTGGCAAAGGGAAAGAAACTGCCCCCCTATCCTGATATGTAAATTTCACATGTTATTGAGCATAGTACTGAATTCTACCCTCACCTATCAAACCAACCTTCAGATTGATAACTCTGATGGCTGAGAATAGCCTAATCAAGATAAACATGGTTGATCCTATATCTGCCATGTCTTATAACAGGGTGGTCAGTAATTATCAACATATACGAAGACAAGTATGTAAATAGGGCAAACTTTAAAGAATTCACTTAAGAAGATCATACACTGTAGTTCACTTTATCCATTAATGAATATTACATGAAATGATGAAGAATTTGCTTTCAGCAAACTGAGCCAAAAATGCAGCAAACTTATTATATATCAAGAGAAATAAAGTGAAACGTGTTCAAGTATGCATTTTGCCACAATTAAAATATGGGTATTAATTGTTAAATGAGGTATATATAACTGTAGGCTCTGAATCAGCTTTTGATAATGGGGATGGAAAAAGTGTCCTTTGGCATCATCAGGCAATCAAGCAAGAAGCTACAAATACCTCAACAGAAGAGGCTTAATACAGCATATTATGTCCCCAAAATCCTCCAAAGCCGGTGCCAAGTACCAGTTGTGATTTAGGGGAACCTTGAGTTGACATTCCAACTTCAATAGCTCATACACATATCAAAGTCAGATTCGGGCAGTGCTTGCACCATGACATCCTGCTTTCATGGAAACATTAAGCAAAGCTCAGTCTGCAAGTAACAACACGTAGAGCTTTTTACAACCAAAAGAACATCTGAGAGTGCCAATAAAGGACATATCCCAAAAGTATTGGAATGACACTTAGTGTATTGTTACCAGAAACAAGCGTTGCACTATGAAACCTGTGGCTTCAGTGTGGCCACCTGACATCAGAAGTACACGGAGGAAGGAGATTGCCACCACACAATTAAGAATGTGGGCACAGTTCTCTGACTCACTCTTACTTCTTCACTGAAAAGAAGACCCCACCTCTCTGTGAAGTTTGTGAGACCCCTATGACTATCAAACATTGACTGATGAAATGCAAGATTATTAGGCTGCATTCAATAGGCTAAACTTCAATGAAGAAGTAGTTTCTACCCTAGGCAATAACCCAGATGTCCATAGCTGAGTAATTTAATTTTAAAAGGAATCTGGCATTACACGTACTGCAAGCATGTGAATGATTGATTACAAAAATCCCCTCTTGGCTTTCATGTTATTTAAATATTAATAATATATACCACAAATAATAATAACAAAACACTTAACGCTTCCTGTTTCCTTTCAAATACAAGTATACTGGGTTGCGAAAGATGTTAATTGATCTTAGCAGTTGGCACACTCAAATATCTCTACTACTAGGGCCCTAGTAGTTAGGAGTGTATAAGAATAAAGTAAATACATTTTACGTGTGCATTAATCAATGTCTAGACAGCTGACAATTAAACATCTTTTCTCGCCAAACCCATCTGCTACCTACAAAAACAATGTATTTGTTTTGAGAATGTACAGTCTATGGCCTTTTTTACTCCTTGGTACCGGTATATATTCATTGTTGATAAATTGATTAAAAGTATGATGCCATACAAAAAAGTAAGCAACATACCTAGCACCATTTCTATGGCAATTACTCCAACAATAAGTAAGAAAGTGAAATGAAGAATGCTTAGTCCACAAAAGCATTAATTACTGATTACAAATCTGAAACAATTCCCCAATATGTGGCCAAAGGATAACAAGTGAACATAAAACACCAAAAATATATAACGGTCAATCAACGTAATTCAACACGAGTAAGATTCATAAAGGTCCTCGTACTTTAAGAAAGGAAGGGAATTGTAGGAATTTGTTAGGAATACAGAAAACTCGAGTTTGAAATGAAAAAATCTAGTATTAACGCAAGTAACACCCAAGAGAGTATGTTAACCCAATGGGTTAAATGTCGGGCTACTGACCGTACGGCTCAGATTCGTCTCTTCCAAGGATCTTCAGCTACCAAAAATATGGAACTTTTCGGTTACCAGATTTTCCTGGGAAACCACAAGCGGTAGAAAGAAGTAACTGCCCCACATTTCCTTCTTATAAGTCGTAACTCCACACATGAGCTAATTTCTGTTGAGGATGTTCATTAAGGTCAGCTCACCGACCTATGAAGCCACACCAGGTTGATTACTGTGGTTTCACTCTAGTCAACACAAGAGAAAAGTAACATGTCCGGATTCCAGTGTTGTACAGGTAGTTGCCTCTTGATGAAAAGTGAACTGTCCTACAATGGCACATGAAGTATTCTGATGAAAAGCAGTTTGAATCAAATTTTATTAGCGCGATATTTCACTTTGGGGTAAGAACTTTCCAATTTCATTATTGTTTTGTTATGCGTATACTACAGATGGTGGCACTTATTTAACTTGCTAGTGAGAAGAGAAATTCAGCCATGAGGACTAGAACGTCGTCCTAATAAAAAATTCTCCAGAAAAAGGATAATTTTTAGATTCCAATGGCTTTCGCGATGGATTTATTAGGTCATATGTGCGACAAATATGATGAAAAACCAGGTACTCAATCCTCTTACCACGAACTCTACAAAAAGCGAAGTGGTCTTAGTCAAGAAGAAAGACGAAGGAGGACTTTGGAAGCACAAAAAAAGTACGTTCGCAGTTTTAGCTTTTGGGTTGCACGGAAATCCGTATATGACAGCTAAAATCAAGGTCCCTGTGAAGATTGCATGTATCAATCTTGATTCTGAATAGTTGGTAATGGTTGAATTCATTTTAGGAAAAGGAATGAGCTTTTTGATCTTAACAGACATATTCAATTTGTTGAAGATGAGCAATCCGAATCTATGTTGGAAGAAAAAATGGAAGTTGGGCAATCCCCAGTAAGTAAACCTATGCCACTCCTAGATTATCATCAACTTGCAGCACATTTCATAATGTGAACATACGACTGTATAACTATCTGCCTCCTCAGTTTAAATCAGACTGTATCCAGAGTTTCAAAAATAGGGTACATACCTGGTTACTTGTTCACCCCCTTTACCCATTTGATGAATTATTTTGTGACAATCTTCTTTACATTTAAGAACAAATGTTTATATATTAAGTAATATTGAAATTGAGGACATTTAATATGGTTGTACCAATGTTTTAAAATGAATAAAATATTATTATTTTACCGTAGATGATATAAGGGCCAAAGTTAATATACTTTTGTTGTCTTTACATTATTGTCTTTCATATTATATTACGTTTCTGCTTTTATTTTGAAGTCCCAGAGTAAAAGGAGAGGTGGAATTTGTAAAATGTTGATGTTTTCTGAATGGATGACTGAGATTCCCGAAGATTTGCAAAGTAATTGGTATTTTGTACCGTCCCCAGTTGGAAGGAGATGTGTGCTTAAGGCTCACAAGGTAGGGTAGTTTAGCTACGTATATAAATTATTTAAAGTGAACATGTAGTTTGCTTTGGTGCTTAATAGCTGATGTTTTTCTCTCAAGGGCGTCACAAAAATATTCACAAAATGGGGAAAGTTCCTAAAAAGGTTCCAATCTGCTTTGCCATCTGGTTGCAGGAGAGAATATAAATATGGACCTACCATTCTTGATTGTATTTGGAGTGAGCTTAAATCAATTTGCTATGTTCTGGATGTAATATTTTGGAAGGGCCAATCATTCATTGATTGTGAGGTAAGACTTTCTTTATAAAATATTTGTTCTTAGAGCTTTTGGTTAAGCTTTTCTCCTGTCTTTTGGCATGAAAGTAATTTCATGCACTAAGAAACAAGTTATAATAGTTGATTTCTGTGAAAATAATTGATATTTAGTGCAGTAATTTTCTTGAAAAATCAATCAATCCTTTGATATAGGCCAAAGATTTTCAGGGAGAGCATAAGGGTCTCTAAAAAATGCAATATAAACTAAATGAGTTACTCAACTGTAAGCAACACTTACAAAAAAAATTGCTTTTAATGGAAATACTACGAAAAGCTAATTTGTAATGGCAATTATTTATTTCCCACAGCTCAATGCTAATGTGTGTTTAAAAAAACTTCAAATTGTAATTTATATTATACCTTAAGATCTAAGAACTGTCTGAGAGTTCATTATTAAATATAGGAAATATGCAACATCTATTAAAGCCTTCTAAGATTTGAAACAATGTTTGAGTGATTGGACATTCTCTAAATGCATATTAATATTAGCAGGAGGGAGTTGTGGCTTGTTCCATGAAGATTCAGTTATGTAGTTCAATTACCTATGAAGGAGAAATTCATGACATGTACACAAAATGTTCTTCCCTAATGCAGAATTGGAAGTTTTCTCCTATGACTTTCCAGAAAGCATTTTAACCATTTAGCTCAGCAGTTAGAGAGCCACCGTTATTAATGAAAAAATGTATTGTAGTTTCTAATAAAATAGTGTTTCCTATTATAACTAAAAATGATAAAAGTTGGGACAAACTTATTAATATTCTGTATACATCATCCTCATCTTTGTAATTTATGTTGTAGTGGAATTTCACTTTGCATGTCTGCAATTAATGTTTCCCCCTATTTACAATAGTTTTGGTAATAGGATATCATCATCATATAACAATTAATATTAAAAATAATGTGTACAGTGGATCTCCTCTTTTCTTATCAACATTATTACCTTCTTCATACCTTTTACCTCCTTGTTCAAAAAGCCCATTCTCTTCTTTCATCTTCTCCACTTAGCCAACATTCTTCCCTTTATTATCACTTTCAGTATGCTTCTGCCTCACAATATATCCTCAGCCCACCCTTTCTACCTTTTTTCAAATTTCATCTAGCACCTTCCTCTCTCCTGCTGCCAGACTTAAAAATTCATTGTTAAACTCAAAGACTAGGATTCAGTATGTGAAGCCTTACTCTCAGTATTAAAGTCTCTCCTGGTCTTTTATTTACTTCTTGATTTAGTTTCATTTTCATCAATTCCCACCTCCTTGCAAATGCTTCTTCTGAAAATTAAATTCTTCTATGTTTTTATCCACTACTACACCCATTTTCTTTCCAAATACCTCCGTCATATATTTGAACCGCTCCACCTCACATTGCTTATTACTTCATACTTTAGTATTCAAATTAGACTCTCTTCCTTTACAAAATCTCATCAATTTGGCTTTCTTTTGGCTAATCTGTAATCCTTGCCTTATTCTGTATAAAAAAACATCAGTTTTCAACCAAAAGGTTGCTTTGATAGAGTAGGGTAAAGCTCACTTAATACATGTATGTGAAATTCACACATCAGAGTAGAGGGCCAGTTCCTTTCCCTATGGTGTCCCAAGATGATCCATTTCCTAAAAAAATATGCAATTTAAGTGAAACTGAGGGTGCTCAAAGATATCACCTAAAATCAAATGAGGCCTCCAGTCAGTAGCTCATTACTCTACTCACTGGACTACCCCATCCATCTAAAATACCCACCAATCCTTGCCTTCACCTGGTTGTCTGATTGTCTGTTGTCAGATTATCTACAAACTAAATAGATTTAATCGTTTCACTGGCTTCTTCAATTCCCAAATCAAGCCTAAAAAATTATTCTCCAATGTGTTAAAAAGCAATGTAAATAATGGCAACCCTATCTCACTCCCCCAGCCATTACTGCCATTTTGATTTTATCTCACTCAGATTATCATGTTCTAGCCATTCTAGCATTATGCAGTTGTTAGCTGCTGATTTTTACTGCTGAAATAATTTAACATGTAGTCCTATTTCGTGTTTTTTATATTTAAAATTAATAATGAATTCAGTATTGGTTTCGAAAAAAGTTCTTCATTGGAGTGCATGCTACTAACCAATACAATGCTATTTTATCTCATTACTGAAACAGAAATTTCAAATATCTCCTAATTTATTTATTTATTTTTGTTATGGCCCGACACTTTTTGGCCTTTACATTGGACAACAATGACAACACAACAGAAACAGCAATACAAACATCCAAGCCCTAGGTGGAAAAAATCCCACCCTGGTGGGAATTGAACCCGCGACCCTTGGATTGGCAGAAGAGGACGATACCCCGTCGCCACCGGGGCTGGCTAATTTGCATTTGTTATCAAAATAAAAGATGACATATATTAACTGCAGCTAGCATATACATTTATAGTAACAATAATATTATGAAATATTAATTAGTAGCCTTTTCAGAGTATTGGCTTATGCCAGCTGATGTTGAAAATATGTATTAGACTCCTCTTGGCTCATGGGAGTACTTGATTGCTGTGGTTTATTTCCTATGTCTCTTTGATTGAGGGGTAATAAGACAGAATTTTTGAGCATTTGACTTTTTGACACCCAATACAAATGAAGAGGTATTAATTAGCACCTGGTTTTTCAAATGTTGGCTTCCATACTCTGATTTTACAATTTATGAAAGTTTTCAAATGACATGTTGCTCACCGACTGAATTTTGTGAGAAATAGAAGCGCGGAGCTACCTGAAGGATATTCTTCCTTTTTTACTCATATACCCTTCCCCTAAGATTTTTGTAATTGATTGTGGATATTCAAGTAAAACCACCAAAAATGGATCTTTAATGGATCAAGTAGCTGGTGTAGTGCATCTATAGGGGGTGGACATCTATCAGAACAACTAGAATGTGATCTTGGACGAAGTGAATCAGGAATGTGAGGAGGGACATTCAGTATTCCCTACTACTTGTAAATCACTTCTATCTTGAAGGTACCTTAATTGCCAGGCAGGGAGGATGGTAAGTGCAAATGATGCCTGTGGTAGCTTAGCTAGTGTTAGGGCCTCCCTTTGTAGAAACTATTGAAGAGCTTATTAATGTAAATGAAAACAAAAAAGTTTTACCAAGCAGTAAACCATATGACTAAAGAATATCAACCATGGGTAGACTATTGTAGGAACAAAGCTGGTGAACTCTTGAGTCATTAGAAAGATGGGCTGAATATTTCAATGAATTGCCCTGTAATGGAGTAGCTTAAGGGATAGAAGAGCAAATAAGACTCCGAATAGCAGATCAAGATGTGCCCCTTCCTTATATAGAAGCTATTTATGAAATTGGGGGAAATTAGACCATTAAACTAGATAGTTTGTGATATGTTGAAGTCTGAGAAGTTTCCTGAAGAATGGAAGATAGGTTTGATTTGCTCAATGCATATTTAAGAAAGGTGATAAAATTGATCCTAAAAACTACAGGGGCATCACATTAAAAAAATTTTCCTGAAATGAGTAAGTATGTGAATAAACACATGCCCTTGCTAGAGACATTCTAGAATAATATCAGTGTCATTTTAGGTCTCGAAAAAGCACCATTAATCAGATATTCCCAGAAAGGTAAACATTAGAGAAGTGCTAAAAATACAAAGTTAATTTGAATATACTCTTCATTGACTTCTGACTAGCTGTTGATAGTGTGAGTAGAAAAGAGATGAACCATGCTTTGAGAGCTCTCAGTAATCCAAAAAACTGATTAGATAGGTTGAAATAACGCTGAAGGAATCCTAATGTTAAATTTTTTCTGGGAGTTGGGTAGAGCCTTCAAGATGACTTCTGGGGTAAGGTAAAGGGATGTACTCTGTTATATTATTCAACTTGTTTTTACATTAAGATTATGTTATTATTCAACATGTTTTTAATTAAGCATTGAAAGAATTGAACCTGGGGGGAGCTATCATTCTTAAATTGGAACAAGAATTTGTATATGCAGATGATATATCTCTGATAACGTAAAATATGAATGACATTAAGGAAATAATTAATACCATGGAAGGAATTGCTAAAAGAATAGGTCTCCATGTTATAGAAGAAAAGGCCAAATACATGAACACGTCATCTCTGCAAAGAAGATGTGCACTGCAAAACAATATTTGGGAACAAAGAGTTTGAGAGTGTCTAAAAGTTCACTTTTCTAAGAGTCATTCAAAATAAATAATGAAAATAAAATTTATAATCAGATTAACTTAAGGGTGATTGCAGGCAAAAAGGGCTTTTATGTTGATATATCTCTCCTAAAATCAAACCTCCTGTCAAGAAAAATGAAATTGAAAATGTATAAGACTCTCTTAAGACCTGTTGTAGCGTATGGAGCAGAGGGGTCCTACCCAAGAAAGACGAGGAAACACTTAGGATGTTTGAAAGGAAAATAATGAGACTTATGGCCCATTTAGAGGTGGACAGATTTGGGAATCAGAATGAACTTGATTATAAATGAATAATTAGGAGGGGAAGATATAAATAGGTTCTCCAAGTCGCTACAACTGGCATGGCTGGGCCTCATGGAAGATGTTGAAGAAATATCTGAGAGCCATGGAAGATGAAAGATAGAGGGAGAAGACAAGAAGAAGATTGGTGTGGAGGCATGCAATAGAGGAAGCTATGGTGCTCTGAAATGGAGTAGCAATTAATACAAAAGTTTTAAAAGCTCAACTCTGGAAAAGAGGAAAATATGAACATTCATCAGTCTTCTGAAAAGACGTTATGTTGACTATGTATCCTTTAAGAAATGTATGTGTACAGGGTGGAATAAATAAAAATTACCCAAAGCCGTACTCTTAGGGGCACTAGTTAGGGGACACGGGGGAGGGCACAAAGAATGAGGATAACAAAACCACACACACTCTCTCACTCCGGTATTTGCAGTGCAAATTGACCATTGCAAGTCACAAACACACACGCACTCAGCAATTTGCAATGCATATACCGAAGTGAAGGAGTGCGTGTGGTTTTGTTTGCCATGTCTGAGTGTGTGGTCCCTGGCGAGGGTTTTTCCCCCGTAAACCCTGAGTGCGTGTGTGTTTGTCCCCCCCCCCATTGCTTCTAATGAGTCAGCTTTAGACCATGGGCACAGGGGGTCTTATTCCAAGGAGCAAACAGGGTAGCAGGTGGACTTTGTCCTTTATCCCTGTTGAAATGTCAGTAGTGCCTCCATTTTTCATTGAAGGCAGAGACCCTCAAGCTTGAAATAAATAGATATTCAAGAGGTGTACTGATAATCTCATGCATAAATATTTCTGTTGAGATTGTGCTTTCCTCTTTACATTCTGTGGGTCTGAAAATAAGGGTTTCATCCTAGCATATCTGAATACCAGGATAATTTGTAAAGTTAGTGGCATGATTTGCTGGCATGTGCATTGGAATTAAGGAGACACTGGCAATGATCACCAAGCACATCACAGTATGCAAGATGTGCAAGAATTGTACATGAATGCACTTATGCATGTGGGCTTACAAAGGACTGGTGGTGGACAAAATGGTTGCCTGTCACCTATCTTCTCTTTAGTTTCTGGCTGAGATGATGGCAATTAAATCAAAGGCTTTCCACTGTTGAATATAGTATATTTATTAGTACCAGCAGTTTTTGTCTATCCAGAAATCGAGTAGCACTGGCCCCCCTACCCTGGTGTGATTTTCACATGCCATATAGGGCTGAACTGGCCCCCATAGGGCGACCAGTTCGTTTCCCTGTGCCGGTTATGGTTTCCCAGGAAGACCTGGTAACAGGTCAACAAAATCAAACAAATTGACTCAAATTCAGAAGAGAGCTCCAGTTTATATATAGGGTAGCATTTTATTGATATTTCATTTTAATCACTCATATAATTTTTCTCTAGTGAGGAACCAGAATTTACTCTAAAGAGCTGTAGTCTATGATTTCAGGAGATAGGCATATTTCCAGGTGTACACCAATAAATATTGTAAAACATTACTCCTTCCATGATGGCCTCCAATCTTACATTTTGGAGGCTATGCTTTTGCTATGAGATAATTTTCTCTTTTGAGCATTGGGGCATGGATGCAGGCAAAAAAAGGTGCAATGATTAGAAAATGGGGTTTAGAATATATGTTTGTCATTTCGATTGGGTTTTTATTTTATTTTCTGAATTGAAGCTTTGTGATAACCTTGTGATGCTTAAGATTTTCTATAAATTATTACTGTGGGAAGATTCCCATTTCCAAAGCATAAATGCATGTGAGACAAATTGAGAGAATTTTATATCAACTATCTGCTCTGGGATGAGGTAGGTCACAGAAGGCTTACCCAGGTCTTGCTTCCACCATTGTCATTTTAGTATTAGCAATCCTTCAGAATTTACTAGTGGAGATTAATGGAAATGAAAATGTTGTGGGGATTGGTGATGCTTTTACCACAGAATATATAGATACCTAATTGCATAACTCACAGAGTTTTTTCACTTTCTTCTTAATTATTAGTACTCTTGTTTAATACATAACATTACTGTGTTACTCAATTTTTTGTCTAACCTGGTAACATATTGTTATTTTTTGCTTGGGTTCCCACAAGCAAGTTATTAAGAGCAACCATATTTTCATAGCTTTGTAGCATCATAATCCATGCTTAGGTAGGCAGACATGTTACCAGGATGATAAGGGGTTGGTATATGTCTCATAATTTGCTGGTCGCTAAGGGGTGGCATTTTCATGGCATCATTAATTTAATTATTCAATTAATTTTATAAAAGTGACTGGAATGTTATTTTTCTCTGTAATTTAAAACTATTTTGCAATATATTATTCAATAGATGTATATTTACCATAGTTAAGAACTGTAATCATCTAATAAATTCATCTATTTTGATTGAGTGTGAAAAGTATCATATTTCATTCTCAATCCATTGTCATGTGATCTCAAATACTCACATGTGGAAAATCAGAATGAAAAAGAATCAGTTTTGTCAATTTTTTTTCATTTATGCTGTAGGCATTCCCTTTTGATGTGGGGAAAACTTCTCTCACCTCTTCCACCTGAATTCAAACTACCAATAATATTTTACACATCCATAAAAGGCTCTTGTTATGTTTCTATTATTATATTTTTATTGTTTTATTTTAGGCAGAGTTTCGTTTTTACTGGCTGAAGACTAAATTTGAAGAAACCCCTGAGTTGCAAGTAATCACTGCCCAAAATCAAACTCAATTACAAGTTCTTCCTAGCTGTCTGTATAGCCCATCTGATTTGGCCAGTGAAGTGGGAATAAATTCAGCATGGGCCACAAATTCTACTAGTCTTGATGGTATTCTTTTTTATCATCAGAAAGGGCATTACTATTCTGGAGAGGTCACACCACTTGTTGAATGGCTAAAACCTTTTATGCTACCAGAAATTCTTGGTGTTGAGGTAAGCTATCTTATATCCCTTACGGCATATCTTCCTTTTCAGTATAATTCTTCTCCTGTGTGTATTTGATACACAATTCAAGTAGTTATGGAGGAAATATTCACCTCTCCTTCACTCCCAAAGTATGCGTCCCATGATAGTACTTCCAGGAGGTAATTGGAAATGAATGGCAGAAAAAAAACAGAGTGGCCCGAGGTCATACATAAATAATGCTGGGTAGGAGAGTCTTATTTCAAGGTTTAGAAATTTTTTCTAATTTTAAACTTAAGAATTGGAATTATATATTGAGTAGTTTGCCATAAGATGAGGTATTTCAGCTACACACACAAGGGAAAGGAAGTATACTTCTGTTGTATTTTTCTGAAATAATTTCAGTCAAAAGGAATAATTGGTAAAATAATAAAATACAATGAAATAATGTTTCTAAAATTCTACATGCTTTCTTCCTCCCTACATCCCATGCAACATGCACATCCATTTCTTCCCCCAATCTTTCATGTCTTAACGTTCTTCCCTTCATCACAACCATCAATATTCCATCGTCAATCAAAGTACACTGCATTTACTTTTCTTACCTCCTTCAAATGTTCCCCTTCCATCCTCCCCTTCTTCAACTATTCCTAACAATACTTCATTAAATACCTCTTTAAATTCTTTTTCTTTTCCAATTCTTGACCACATCCTCATCTCAAATTCCTCTAATCTGTACTTAGTGCTTAGGTGTACTTAGTCCTAGTGACTCAATATGCAAGTTTCCATGCCGTTAAAAATTACACTCCATATCAAATTTTTCTCTAATTTTTTCTCTATACCCTTATCTAAGCTCCTTGTCATTAACTCCCTCTTTGTAAAAGCTGCTTTGCTAAGTGAAATTCTTTTCCCTCATAGCCCTACTAATTTGACCATTTTCATCTAAAACACTTCCTAAGTAAGTAAACCCTTCTACCTGGACTAGTTAATACCTTCAAATGTTAATACTCCATAGTCTTTCTATTTCTCACGTACCTAATTAACTTTGTTTTATTTACAGTGATTCTCATATGATACATATTCCAATAATTTTATAATCCTTTGACTGGCTTTCTAAAGTTAGATCATCATCAAATCTAAGTGTTTTATGAATCCTGCTTTTATTCCTCTCTCTTTTATCTCTTCCTATACCTCTATACCATTTCCTTTACATATATTTTAAAAAGCAAGATTGATAATACCTCTGTATAACACTGCCTCTCCTAACTCTCCACCACTATATGCACCTAAGCAGATTGTGATATGTCCTGATTATGGATAAGTCACTTCCCTCCAGTATACTCCTAGCTTCTGCAAAATATTCATTAAGTTTACCCAATTTACTTCAGCAAAGGCCTTCTGAAAATCCAAGAAGCATCCTGGTCATTCTCTATACTTCTTTCAATCAGTAACCTCACTACTTCTATGGCATCACAAACACCTCTCCCCTTTCTGAAAACAAACTGATTACCTCATAAGTAATCCTTTGGCTCTTCTCCAAGCTTATGTCGATGCTGCCAAGTGCTACCTTAGCTGTGTGTGAAATCAAACTTATTCACAAATAATCATCACAGATGCTGTTTTTCCCTTTTTTGAGATGGAATCTTTTTTAGGGTGTAGTGCTTATCTAACAATCTGCTAGCCGAATTCTTGTTTCATAATTCCCCCCATAAATTCTATCAGTGAAATCATAAAAGCTCTGCCTTCTTCATATAGAAACTCTTTTAGTAGTTGTGCAAAGAGGTTATCCATCCTCACAAGCTTGTTCAATTTCATTTTCTGTAATACCTTGGGAAACTATTATTTCACTTTTTTCAAACATTTGTACTTCCAGGTTCCAGATGTCTATCTACAAGAGCGGCCAGATAATTATGTTTCTATGGAACAATATATTGCAGAAGAAGCTCTAAAAAAGAAACAATACCACAGAAGGAAAAACCATATGGAAGTGGATGAGGATGCAGCTGTTGTGGAAGAAGATATGAAGGATGGATGTAGCATTCAAGAGGAAATGGAATCAATATCCGGTGTTGATGCACCCATTAAATGGTAGGTATGACCAGGTAGCCCAATGTTTGAAAATGTCAATGTGGTAAATTCTATGGCATGTCAACATTTCCATTTCCTGCCCACCCATACAGCCAACAAAAGTTAGAGAGGCTGAATTGTTAACTATGTTAACCTACTCAGTTAATATTGCTAGTAAAGTTATGTAAGAATAGTTAATTATTAAGTATGGAGTCTAAATAATTGAATGTGAACAAAGCTTTGCTATAGCAACTATCAAATGTCTAGCAAATCAAATCATGGTGAAAAAGATTAATTAGGGTTGCATCATGCAAACTTCCCTTTATGCTAAAACCCTACAACAGAAAAAAAACAGTTATTAAGTTACTGTTGGCATATGATGTAAAGCATGTAGAAGCATGAATGAGGTAAAATATGACTGAACATTCCCGAGAAGTTAAGTAATTTTAAATAACTAGGGCATATATTATTTCAAAATATCATGCATCTAGTGATCATATAAACTCTGCCCATGATGGTCAGAATACAGTGCACTAATCATGTCAATTTTACAATTTGAGTCACTTAAACATCACTAACTCCACATAATAACATGATTTGTCATCTTTTCATCCAGTTTTTACCAGAGTAAGAACTTCTTGTTTGTTATCTTGGCTGTGAGCATTTTCACAGACTCATTGCCACATATTATCACCTTTGTTAGGATCTAAAACCTGGCACAAATTTGTCACCTTTGACAATATCTAACCAAGCACGCAGATTATCACTCATTATTTAGTGGCAAGTTCCATTACTTTGTCTTCCCATAGCCCACTGGGCCTCACTTATCCCATAGTAGGATATAAACCATGCAAAGAGTGCCATTTTGGCTCAATATGGAAATATTTTAGGTGTTATTGACATATTTCATCAATCCTTCATATTTTTTGTGTTTGAGTAGCCTAAAAGAATATACAAGCAAAAAATGAAGAAGTTGTGTGAAGAGGAAGTCCAAAGGGCCTAGTGTTGACAAAACCACAAAATTAAAGAACATAAAAAACTATCAGAATTCGAGGCCCAAACTTGGCACAGCACCACTGCAAAATACACTTTGGTAAACAAATGAGTCATCATCAAAATCAGTTGACAGTATTTGGTGAATACTGAGTCTTAAGAATTAACTGTTTTTGGGAGTTTGCAGTGTCATGAGAAAGCAAAATCTGCAGAGCTTATGTGGCGCTGAAGTTTGAGCATCTCTAATGATTCAAATTCCTCATGTAATTTTAATTGCTGATAATTTCCCAGCATTGTTAAAGGTTTCAGTTTTATAAATTTACAAAACTCACACGTCCATTTTTCTTGTCAGAGAATGAAAAGTGGACAGAGCATGATGAATTTTAATACTTCCTTTTAAGGGGCAACACAAATACATAACTGTATCACTAGTTAAGTGGTGCATCTTATTAACCAAAACAGCAAAATACACTGCTTAATGATTATGTTTGCTTGCAAAGCATTATCCCACCTTTAAAAATAAATTTTGGTTAGTGGTTTTCAAGGATGATTTGGTACCCAAAAAGTCATGCACGGGTGAAGCCAAGGGTAGCCAGAAGCATCACCTGGAATTGCACTCAGAACTTCCCATCATTAGCCCACTGGACTATGACATCCCCTACTAAGCATCCAAAACTAAATGATTAATTTCAAGAAACTGCAGGATATGCAGCAACAGTAACTTTTAATGGAGTCATCCACTAACATGCATTTCAATGCAATAATTTCAGAGTGTAAAAACTTGGCTTTAATCTCGTGCACTGTGGCATGTCGCGCACGATTACGAATGCCTGTGACATTGTATGTACAGTATTTCGTCACAACATCTTGTTCCTTTAAAAGCCCAAAAATATCAGAGTTTAAAAGGATGCCGTGATGGCTTAACTGGCTAAAGCACTCGGCCGGATATCAAGGGATCCGGGTTTGAATCCCGGTCAAGGCGAGTGATTTTTACACTCTGAAATGATTGCATTGAAATGATTAATATTTAACTATTATATTTTTTCTCAATTCAATTGGACTGCTATGCCTCCAACACACAAGTGATACTGAATTATTCGGTGCACCACCTACCTTTATGTGTACCCTGAGGCTTCGTGTCTACATAACTTTAATGTCTTGATTGAATGTCATTGTTTTCATCATTTGTGATCATATATCATCATCATTGGAACCATATACATATTACACTGTATATCATCATCTAGGGCAATTTTCACTATTTTTCCTTAGAAGTATCTAGCTGCAAAGATTAGGTGTTTGACATAGGTGATGGAGTAATCAATGCTCAAATACCTAATTGATAATATGGCAGTGGCATAAATCCATTAAGAAGGGATATATAACTACTTAATGATATTACTCATTAACAATAATATGTAACATGAAATTTTTCAATATCCTGGTGTGTCAGAACAGTGCATGTATGCACCTTCTAGTGCTGGGGTGAGGGAACTGGTATTCTGGCTATCAGGGTGGTCCCTTCAGAAGGGGATGTTAGATTGTCCAAAATAGTAAAAGGACTGGGGCATTACTAAGCTTCATCATGCTGATGAAAATGTGCCAAGACTGAGAAATGGCCATTCACAGGGAATGCTAACTGATAACAGGTACTACAAAAGCTGGTCACCTTGCATACCCCATCTTTCATAACTCATGCAAGTTGAGCAGAAGACTTGAATGATTGAAGCCATAAAGGATAGCATGCATCATATCAGATCGGCATATCAAGTGAATATAATTTTTACTCACACTATTGATGTTTACAATGTGACAGGTTTATGGGGAAATGAACAAGAGTTAGTGAATGAAATATTTAATTACAAGGTTAATCCATGTATTTTTTGTTTGTGAAGCAAAATGCAAGGGTTGTGATGGTTCTGAAATTGATGGATATAGTGTTGCTATCATATGTAGAAGACAATAATGTACACAGCATTCCAATTGCAGGCTTCATTCTGGTGGAGGGGGCTAAAATGCATGTACAGAAATTCAATTTTGCACTTGTACAAAAGATTGTGCTTGTAGCTTGTCACACACCAGTATGGGGAGAGTGAATATATGAAGGGCAAGTTCTGGAGAAAATTGCTACAAATTTTTAATAAGTTTGACCCTTTTGAAGGAGTAATGCCACTAAGGGATGAATTGTTAGACTGATTTTAGAAAACATGGCTAAAAACAAGAGATAAGACTTTTTGGCGACTCCTTTATAAATTAAAGTGGTGAAAATTTGTTAAGGCTTGAACATGGCATGTAAAAAAGATCATTCCAAAAATGTTTGAATAGGTTCAATTGCACTAATTATTCAGAGCCTATGCAATCAATTCATAGATTACAGTTGACTGATTAACCTCATATAAATGGTCCCCATGTAGTATATCTAACCTCAAATTATTATCTTGAAACATATTTCCTGTGTAAATAAAATTTAAAAGTATGGTACCCGTGTGCCATGTTTAAACAAGTTGCATGTTATCATTAATTCTATCATCATACATGGAAGCTATACATATCAACGAGGCTACAGAAAAAGAGATCTAGTTGGGTCATTCCGCATCAAATCAACCAAGCTCACAAGTACCATTCTAGACCCCTCATAATTCTGATAGTATCCATTGAGAAAAAGATTTCTATTTAATTGCCACTACTACTAGAGCCCTGGCTGTCAAAAATCACCTGGAATAATATTTAATTAATTTTTTACCTAATTTAGAATATCAGAAACCTTCTCAGGGCCTTTAATATATGTGACATGACTGGTGCATGCCATTAAATTTTCAAGGTGATTAATTTTTTTTTATTTCAAAAAGTTTTTTATCTAAAAAATGTGCCTTGTTTGTTGGACTTTTGTCAACAAATTCTGAACATTTCCAAAGGGAATCTCTGTAGGATCACATGAAAACACAATTTTAAAACAGTATGAAATACATTGGGTGACCTTCTAAATTCCATTGTAAATAATCTTGTCATGTTAAATATTGTATTGAACCCAATTTAAAGAGCTTTAAAATAGAACCTTGAACATATATTCTAACTGATCAAGGGTCAAAATTAAATTAAATGCAAAGCTATCCCACTTTTCATTTTTTGACATCTTCACACAGTTTTAACTTAAAAGCCACACAATAACAAACTAAGGCTAACTCTTTCTACAGACACTGCAAGCAGTCTGAGTATTATTCAGCTCAGTAATAGTAAATTTACAATGCTCTTAATTTGGTTGATTTAACATGGTATGACCGAATTATTCAATGCATTAGGTAAAAAGATATATCTTATTAAATACCTTTTGCACTGCACATAAAGCATTTCCAGGTTTCCAGTAAATTTCTACCAATTGGTGGAGGATTAATGATGTTCCTTGGGGTATCAGTAAATAATGGCTAATTTTCTTTTGCTAATTCATGAATTATTTTCAGTGTCTACTTAGAAGCTTAAATCATGTTTTGTAATTCTACTTGTGATTTTGGCGATTCTATTGATAATTCTGGTGATGATCTTTAAAAAATCAATTTTATCAACATTATGAATTTTGTTCCTTTATATATTTGGGCACCCATGGTTATAAGTTCTTATACACTTACTGGCAACATAGAGTAATTGGTGAGTGGTGTATAGCCTCAACCAAATAAATTTGTAAAACACTTTTCTACCAAAAATGATAGCAAAACCATCTTCATTGTTGACCACTTCCTTTATGTAAAATGTTTGACCAGGCAATTTGCCACTAGCATTGTGATTTCAGGCAATTCAGATCCCTCCCCTAGGGCCATAGCTAGACTGTGTATCCAACCAAACAGATCAACTGATCCAATGCCTCAATATTGAACACTTGCCAACATCTAGAGGTGAGGGACATTATGGATCACAATAACATATATTCATATAGTTACTGATCAGTTTTGTGGAGTCTTAAGTTAATATATTATTTGGAAAACCTTTGGAAATGTATTCCTATCAGCAGAAAACTTAATAGGGATTACAAATTTACTGTTTAGGTCTGGAAAATTTGGAGAAGAATGTAAAAATAAAATGGATGGAAAGGAAAGGAATCAAACAAGTTTTAACATGGTAGGGGAAGAGGGAAGGTTATTGGAAGAATTTTGAATAAAGCAGAATAACTTGATGCAGAAGATATTTAGATGCAATAGGATGCTGAAAGTTGGAATAAAATTTTGGGAAAGCATGATAGAGGGGTGAAAATAATAGATATTTTGGAAGGAATTAGGGGAGATAGAAAGTATGAAGAGCTAAATATGGAGTTGTGGCATGATGAGGTTTATGCATACTTTGTCATGTAAATGCTTGGAAGTAAGGTAATTTGTTGTGATGCAGTCCATCTAAAAACTACCTAATCCAGTAACCTTATGGTCCTGTAGTAAGTAAAACATAGGTCATAATAAATATTTAATTTGTGGAATTGTCGGTTTTTGTTGTTTCTTATTGCTAACCCAGTAGACTTCTGCTAAAAGGTTTTAAACTTCAGAATTGTATGCCTGATTCAGCAACTACCCTTATTGAGACAATAGATAAGCCTATTATCACCACCAAATAAAGACCCACAATCCTTTGTAAGCAAATAAATGTATAATGATGATCATTACTATTCAAAAATATGATCTCCGGTGTAATGTAATATCTTCATCCTACGATTCATATTTCTTTTGTTTTCCCTTTCTTTTTATTTACAGTGAAATTGGTGAGGAAACATATCTGGGAGAAGAAAAGTCTGTCGTTTATGAAAATGCACCCGGAATTTTGAAATGACCTGCCACAGCATAGATGAATATAAAGCAAAGAGGCAATGGTTTAAGCCCCAGTTATCTTCTATTGAATTGGAATGGAGTACCCAAACTGCATTTAAAATGTAACTGATTCCATCATCAAAAACTGTATCACTTCATTCAATTTTCAACTGCTGCATGAACTTGTGTGCATGTAGCAATTAAATATGGACATAGGAGGTGTTTTGATGAGTCTGTATCAGTGTTTTGATGACTTTCTATTACTCTTATATAAATAAATATGTTATAGTATTTCTGTACTTTTAATTTTCCACAAGTTCTGGTTATAAGTATTCCTATTGACCAAGTACTTATACCCATACACTTTAACCTGTAACCTTGGTACCAGGGTTTGGTTAAAGTAATATGTAATGCAAGCACTTGAATAAAATGAGCCCTGACAACTGGAGTTCTGAATTGGTATGTAGCTTTGAAAAGCAGCTTGAATCTTTTGCTAAAGGTGCTTTCTTGCAGTGAAGTGTTCAACCTCAAATTCTTCTGGTTCCCCCAAATTATAGATTTAAATATGTTTATCAAGCCACCTTAATGAATTAACAAAATCTAAAGATATCATTAAAAAGTTATGCATTTGGATAAGGTGCTATAGTATCATAATGTATAAAGCATTTCAATTTTCAGTGAAAGTGGAATATATTTTTTAGGATAATCGGTAATACTCTCAACAAAAACGAGAAGTAACTCAACCCACCATGGACAATGGAATATTATTTTTTAATCAATAAACAAAGTTTCCACAATGTAATGCTTGATCATACATGCAGGAAATGGTCAAATGACAGTGTTATGCCTTACAATGGAGGAGTATGGGAAGACAAGCAGAGAAGTTCATGTATGCTTATATAACAAGATAATGATAAACCATAAGGAGCTAAGTTACCTTAGGTTTTAGTATGGTATATAACCCCATTATCCTACAAAACATTCCACTGCAATGAGTTTATACATGATGATTCTTCAGCACTGTGCCTGAATGCATAATTTTTAAATTAAATCTTTACATTCTTACGGTATCTCAATATAGCTACAACTTAGATCTGGAAGGTAAGTGTAATTAAAATACCTTACACCAAGGGATGGAACTTGTACAGTGCCTAGTACATCAGCTATGACCCAGGTTTTAATCCTAAAGTTGGGAGAATTTTTCCCCATCCCTACTTGGACCCAATGTAGAGACCACTTCAAGTAGGCTGCATCATTTGTTGGATGGGACATTAAACTATGGACCCCTTGATGTCTTTCATTAAGAGTAGACTAATATCAATGCCTAAATTTTCCTCCATCATTCACCGGACATCTGGCCTCGGTCATATTACCCACCCCACCATTACATAGTGAAAATGATCTGCTCCAACATAGATGAATATGGAGAAAAAAGAAAATGATTTAAGCCCCAGTTTAATGGATCTGTAAGAAGATGGATAACAGATATTCATGAGCAGTCAGCTATTTCCAAAAAATACTAATTTGCCCTCTCAGATAGCCTAAAGGGTAGTGTTTATTCATCAAGAGGTTTTCAGGTTTGACTGCAAGTGATGCCTCTTAGCAAGCTGCTATATTCATGCGATGGGAATTTCACATGCCATAATAGATCAATTCTATCTTGACCTATGAAATCTGCCCAAAGGTGACTGTAGTTTGTTAATTTCCCAGTCTACAATTATTGATAAAGCCAGAAAAGTATCCACTGTACATTTCACTTCCATTGTGCAATATATAATGCAGCCCACTTAACAAAGTTACAGATATGAATATAATTACTAATGTTTCTTTTTTAACTTTCCAGTACTTGCCTTGTATCTATGAGATTGCCTAACTATATTCAACATCCCCAGCAAATATTATGGTTTGGGATCTTCATCCCATAGGGATTAGATCTAGGAAGTGGTTTTCAATGTGAATTTCTTCATAATTAAGTAAGTTATGAAGCTGTTGCTCAGCAATGAAACCTGGATTTTCATTACTAGAACCCTCTCACCTGGGAAAACAAAGAATTAATGAAGATAGAGTAAGTGTAGCCAAAATAAATCACAGTAGATGCACTATAACAATGCAGAAATTGCCCCAAAGTAGGCAAATAAGAATTTGGCAACAGCTACCTAAAAGACTTAAGTGGCTGCACTATGCTTGCACTAACTTTTAAGCATGTTTTCCTGACACTATATTAGTGGTAAAGTCATCATGATTATTTTGATCATGATCTGCTATCAGAGTTTATCACCTCACTGACAACTTTAACAAGTATGTTTAAGGGAGATGGTCTATTATCCTAAAGTATCAGAGACAACCATCATATTTCTTCACATGACATTGCCTTGAAAGACCTGTGATTTCTGACAATGTTGGTATAAAGTTAGAATGTGGAGCTTTGGATTGATAAACAAAAAATATCAGAATGATTTTAAATGAAAACTTGTGCACGGGTGAAAAAAAAGACATAAGTCCTCCACTCTGCAAAAACTCATTCCAAACCCAACCATCAAGGGTAATTTTTAATCTACTCTATAAATTAATTATATGTCCAAAAGGTACCTATCATGTGTGCCAAAAACCCTATAATATTGAGGCTTTACATTATCTCTTCAAGTATGTAACGCTGAATTATAAATTAACCTGTGTAATTCAATTTTCATTAATTTCATCATTTTTGAAAGCTTATATATTTCTATGATTTCATCACAAGATATACAATGTCAGAAAGGTGTCGATGACACTCGCAATACAAAGTAGCCACTTAAGCATCTTGAAACCGCCCAAATAGGATTACCACGGCCCAAATGTCAATTAGAGTTCTCTTTTAAAATTTAAGGTCTCACTTCATTCCAAAAACTACTTAAATAAAGTCCCTGAAACGATCATTCAGTTTGGCAACTAAAATCAAAAGTTTGGTATAATAACGTAGCTATTGCCACAACCGACTGCACAAAATATTAAGGCTACTTTTTAAATGAAGCTGTTTCGACAGGCGCCGAATGACTATATGAAAATAGATGAATTTAACAGTTCGTGATTTTCAAATGAACCACTCTCACTTAAAAGCAATGACGAATAACAGTCAATAATTTCGTTTTAACTGAATTGTCGACCCAACTATCACTTCGTGGCAACACTTTATATATTAATAATAATAATATAACGACAAAAATAAAATAACGTGTTACCTTTCAGAAAACTATGGGTCGCAAAACGAGTTTTCGATGTGATACGATTATTTCGTGGGGTAAAACCATCCTTGGCACAGTTACACTAATTGACGTTAGAAAATGAAAGTTAATCAATAGTTGGCGATTATAATCGATTCCTCCGCAGTTATTGGCAATCAATTTTACAAAGTGAATTAACGCATCCCATACACTTTCAGGACTATCGCTTACATCATTCATATTCTGGTACTGCTAACTTTGCAATGTATAATTATTTCCAAAAACTGGCGATTATATGTGTCAAAAGGTGAAGGGGAATAATATATGAAAATAAATTTCTTCAGCTATGAGTAAACATATTTATTAGTTCACCTGCAAATGCGAAAGTACTCACAACTTTACATGCTCACAAAAATCGTTCACAAAGTGATTCTTGTAATGTAATTATATATTTATAACACAGGGTATCAGCAACAGCCATGAGTCAGGGTCAATGAGACACAAATCATACACCCTCTTCTCAAATGTGACGCTGATACGTTCACAATTGCTAGGAAAATATGATAACTTTTGATTTTATAACTTTGCACAAAATATAAGCTACTAAGGAATCATAATAATGAAACATTCAAAAACCAAATGCATGATACTTCCTAGAGAGATAAGGCACAAAAAATGAAACGCGGCAACTACATGGCATGCCTCCCATTCAAGTCTTTTTCCACTTTTCTTCGTTTTGCAAGCTACTTTTGTATGCAAAGAGACATTACCGCCAAATAAACAATTTTACCATGAACTGTAGCAAAGAGGTAATAAATGGTTCATTAACAAGCCCAAACACGGCTCTGCCTGTTGCAGAAATAAGCTCAGCAAACATTATTGAACATGTTTATTACTTCCAGCGATAAATACAAGGCAAATGCCAGCAACGAATTTTTTGTTGAGGATAAAAGTTCTGGGACTAAACTTACTGAGTTGGTAAAGTGCACAACCAGCCATGACGTTTGTGGTTATATTAAGTCTTGATAAAACAAGCCATAAAGCAGTATGACGTGAAAGAATGATGATATACCAACTAGCCACTAATAGGTAAAATTTTAAATAACATTTGAAGTTACGCTTTTTTAGTCCACTATAGAAACTTAAACAGCCACATTCTTGTGTCATTAGAAATAAGACGTTACATTTACTGTTGAGTCTCAAATAAAGCTAACACAACTAATTCTTGGATTTCAGAACTTAAGTTTAAAATCTTCAAAACAGTATTCACATGAATTTTGGGTTCTTGATAATGTAATGAAAATAACAGAAGTACATTCTAAACATTTTCTGGAAGGTGACATTTCACACCTATACCTAAAAGTATTTCTTAACAGATACAATTTGCATTTTCAACTAAAATGCGTATTTGCAGATATTACCTTTTGCTTAAAAAAGTTTCAGCATTAAAACTTACTGCACTCGGTGATACAAGACATAGCTGAAGGAGAATATATGAATGGTCAATCACTCAGTCCCCATCTCAAAGCCATCTTCAAACAATCCAAACCAGCTCAACAATCTGGTGTTGGAAATAAACACGATACTGGACATCCCCTCCACGTTCACATATTAGGAATTTCTTGAGCAGTTTATATTCAATTGTCCATTGCATATCTTCTGGTCCAATCCCGTGCATTCCTTATGGCTTCCGCCTCGTTCACCTTCCACAACTCAGCAACATCATTTGCAAGCGGATCATCTGGATTTGGCGCACTGAGGAGGGCTTGAATCGAGAGTAGCACCGTTCTGATTTGAAGGGCTGGACTCCACTTATCTTTTAAAATGTCTAGGCAAATTCTCCCCAGTCTATCAATATTCGGATGATATATTTTGGTAATGAAACGAACCTTTGGGGCTGACATTGGATAATCTTCAGGCAAAAATAATTCCAGTTTGAAAAGCCCCCCTTCAAAAGGAGAATCTTCAGGGCCGGTGACAATCACATGGAAGTACCGTGCATTACTCTCGTCCGGAACCGCGCTAATGCCAGGAACAGGCTCCTGCATCAAACGCTGCGTTTCTTTAATAATTCTTCTCGGTAAAGCGGCCATATCACAGAGCTAAAATTATCACAGTCCCCAATAATTATTCGATACTATATGAGAGAAAAAAACAATGTAATTACGGAAGGAATCCTTACCAACCCCCTGTAGTTCCACGATTATCGATGTTGAGGATTAAGCACAATTAAGAGCGATAACGGTTGGCATTTGTTCTAGTATGAAGAATTCACGCAATAGATGTCCTATGCTTTCAAGTTTGGTCAGTATTCAAATGTTTTTTCCGATGAAATTATTAATTCACCATAAATGTTTAATTAATATTTTGAGATTTTTCGTGTAAGATATGGCTCTTCGTCCGGAGTGAACACGTTAATTAAAAATATGTTACACACTGTAATTCGGTGTGAATAGGCCCTTTGATTTTGCCTCCCGCAATTCATTTTTCTCTGTTGCTTGCATGCGGTTGAGCGCCAGAATTAATTGTAAAAGGTACCGAAGAAATTTTAGACAAGTCTTCTTGGGACATTTCATCCGTGTTATTCTAAATTTCGGGGACAGTTATTAACTGTCCATTATTATGGTACATGGAATAAGTTGGTGTTCGAGGACGTTGTTGAAAAACTTATCGTTATTCATGGTAATGTATTGGCATTGAAGTAAAAATACAGTGTATGACATACGACTAGGTAGGGCGAAATAATTTGGTGAATGATTACCTAGAATTATATAGATCCCTGTTGCTGATGTGTGTATTATTGCGTTGGAGGAATATGTAGTATTATCCACTACTATTGCATATATATATAATGGCATTAGTCTATTGCTTTACATCCAAAGATAAAAACTGGAGCTTATTGATTATAGATATTACGTCACTATCATAACCACATAATCAAAAACGTTATATACGCCTGAATATTAAATAATATTACAAATTGGGGTCATTCTTCGTGTTCTTAAAAAAGTGGAACATGCAAGTTCCATTACTTAATTGTTAAATACCAGCACAGGTACTGTGGAGTGATTTTGCATTCTAGAAAGTTGTAGCTATTGTATAGAAATTTTGACTGCTCTTCGAAGTTTGTAAGTATACGATTTGGCAAAGAATCATTCAGCTTTAATAACCTGAATTGTGGCATAATTATTACTACAAATGAATATAACTTCGCAAAAATCTTGAAAAATACTGTAATTTATTATATTTTTAAACAAAAAAGTTAATTTTTCAATTGAATCCACGAGAGGAATCGAAAGTAAATGTTTTGTATTATTTGCGAAATAACTATGAGCTACTTTGGTAGTCGTTAAAAGTGATATCTATTTGTTACACTCGGCAGTGGATCAACCTGACACCCTACCATGATATGCGGATTTCACAAACCTTGGAGTTTAGCAGTGCCCGGTGTATAAAATTTTTCAACTGCATAAAACCAAAAAGGATGGTTTTCAGCGACAATGAATGTTGTACTAAGTTACCAATGAAGCAAGGTGCACGTTATATTTAGCCGATGAAGGGAGCTCTAGTTAGTGAGCAAAGCTATGCATTGCGGCCAGTAGTTCCTAAGGATCGCCATCTTGGACTTTCAATTCTTGCCACCCAGAGGGTCCGGATTCGAATGCCGGTGGCGAAAGATATTTTTCAGTGGTATCCCGAACCCTACTTGAGGTACTTTGACTGAGTACGCTGCCCGTCAGATTAGACGTTTAGCTGCGAACCCCTTGGCACCTTTCGTTAAGAGTAGCCTAATTCTGACGCTGTGTTTATCTTTATCCTTTCCTGATGGTGCAAAGGATCTAAGCTGTTGGTCACATCCCATAAAAGCTACTACTGCTAACAAAGTACAACATCAAGGATTATATCCAAAGTCAAAGCATCCTAAATTAATTCATATCCAGCCTGGTGAATATTGTTGTTTTCTGGTTGATGAAACATCTCAGTGGATTTAATTATGGTGCCCAATTTTCATATTTAATATATTGTAGAATTTATATGTACTTTAGCACACTCTTATTTGTTAAATTCTTAAGCAATGGGCCAACAACTAGTACTTTTGAACTATTAGAAAACATACAATTTAGCATAAGGAAACCATCAGCTTCATTAATAAAACTCGTTTAAATACTTACTTCTATCAAATCCTACTTTCAAGCTGTCGAATGTACTGATATGCACCCATACAATTACTGGTAAGCTAATTCATTTTCTCAAGTGCACATTATTGAATCCATTTAAACTCCTATTAACTGCCAGTCCTTATATGGAAACTTCCCTGAAATAATATACTTGTGTGGACACATGAATACTTTACAGAGCATGCTCAAGAATAGATTCATGAGGGAGAGCAAAGATAAGGTGGGAAGTCAAGGTAAGTGATATAAATGTTAGGGAAATCTCCTTCATAAGATGGATAAATTTGGTGGAATGAGCGGTGTGAGGATATGGAGAAATTAGAAAGGGGGAAATGGGTTTGGTGTACAAGAAAGTGATATCATGGTCATGAAATAAGAAAAAATCAAATAAAAATAATCGATTCAAGAAAGATATTGGAGAAAATAGATATTATTCATTAGGTTTCTACAGAAAGAGAATATGACGTAGATTAGGATCCCTTATAGGTCCACTCATACATACCTGTTAAGATATGACTTTGAATAAATTGAAGTCAAATAAAGGTGAGGGAAAAAACATCATCTCTACTGATGTACTAAGGAGTTCAGGAAAATGCTAGAATAAAAATTTTTATGGTTTCATCTGTAGCTTTTCATTATCAGTATTTAATCCTAAGATTGGTTTACTACAGCCCTCCATTCTTCTTTCCTCAGTGTTAATTCACTCATCACCTGATAGTTTTCTGTTTTACATCCTTCAGAATATGCCCTATGTACATGCATCTTAGTCTTTTTCATGGGGTCCTCCCTTTAATTATCCCTAGTATGTTCTTGTATAAGCCAATGTGCCACAAGGTGTGTAATATTGTGCCTCAACACCATCTAGTTCTACTTTGTCATAGTGGTCTCCATATAGTCCTTTCCTCTTCTGCTCCAATACATATTACTTCCTCGTTTCTCACTTTGTCAGTCAACTTGATCTTCAGCATTCTCCTCCAGCACAATGTTTCAAAAGTTTCTAGAAAGAATAAGTAGTAGTGGTATTTAGGGGAGGTGACCGACAGCTGAGGTCATTTGCAAAAGTGGGGATGGACAGGAGTGAAGAGAAGAGTGAGAGAAGGTTGAAGAGTGGAGAGAAACCCGGCATAGGCATTAGCCTACTCTTATCGAAAAGTGCCAAGTGGTCCGCAGCTTAACATCCCATCCGACGTACGGTGCACTCACTCAAAGTGCTCTCCACAAAGCACCTCAAGTAGGGATCAGGATACCACTGAAAAATGTTTGTTGTCTCCAGGATTTGAATCGGGCCCTCTGGGTGGGAAGCCTGATGATTAAGAACTTGGAATGTAGATCATATGGCTTGGAAACCTAACCACTGATGGAGTAGAATAAGTATAGATTGGAGGCTTTCCATATGAAGGAGAAAAATGAAAAAATACACTGGATTGAAAGAAAAATAAAGAAGTGCTAGGCATGGTTGGTTAAGGAGATGAGGAACGTAGAATAAGTTAATGAAGGACTGGATACTGAGAAGCAATGGTACACATGTGGAAATACTCATAGAGGGGAAAACACTAGATGAGGTAGCGTGAAGAAAATATTAGGTTAATTGGATGGAATGGAGAGAAAGGTACATGGATTTAAGAAGTGATTTTTTAAATGTGGTTTTCAGGAATTTACAAGTCTAAGAAACACTTTTATTTAGCATCACATTAGCCCAAGCTCGGAAATGGAGGAAAGCTTTCACTGGGTCTTCCAAAACCTATCTTGACAATAACATTTTTATAGATGTACCCAAGGTTTTCATGGTGGCCCTACTAAACATTTCCAGCACCGAAAGTCACATTGACTGCATCAGTTCCTAATTCTTCCAACGTAAATCAGGGCTTCCCACAGTAATTTCTGTCTTTCTACAGTCTATGAAATCTTACTATTCTAATTTAAAATAAAAATGACAATAGAAAATTATCACTATGGGTGCTCTAGCATTATAGTAGCACAAATATTTATTTCTCAGTCATAAGAATTTCATACCTTGATCTCTAAAGAATTTCTTGATTCATTGGGAGTGATGTTTTCACCATTTATTATGTTTGATAATCTATTAGAAATCTTAAAAATATGATAACAAGTGTTCAGGTTGTATTTTATTTCCCAGATCATGCATGATTTGGGGTTTATTTGAAGCTTTGGCTAAGGGCCCTTTGAATTAAACTCTCATGTTTTAAGCTTTGTTGACATATCTCACAACTTCTATGACAAGTAAGGGATTTCTCTCCAATTTGTCTTTCAAGTAGTCATGCGAGAACTCAACTTCAGTTTTTCCATGGCTTTATCCCCTCATAAAAAACTGATGGAATTCACTCATTTATTTGATTTCAACATGGATGGGCTTTCAGACATTTTCTTTTGGCAGAGTTTCTTTTTTTTCAAACACTACAATGAATAATAGGTCAAGTGTCACATTGAGTTACCTTAATTTTTGAGTTTCCAAGGTAGCTTCCTACACTATCAAAGTTGTCACCTTTATAGCAGACTACACAACTGTTACCTAAGGTGTAAATGCCTAATTTCTGCCATTATTAAATCATTGATTTGGTGTCTCCTACACTTAGTTACAAAGACAAGTTTTGGCATAAATTGGCGTTTCTTACTCACCAGTTACCTACATGAGGTCTTATTAGAGATCATGTAGGTTACCTACATGAGCTCTACATGGTGTGAAGTGAATTGGCCCTGGTAAAGGATTCCTCAATGTGCCACCGAAGATTAACACAATGGATTGAAAACCACTTGTGCTACTGGTTGGGATAATAAAACTTTGAGATGCCAGAATTGAAAAATTCATGTTTTGGAACAATATTTTACTAGTTATTACTGGGAACTTTAAAATATTGATATCAAAGGGAGGGGAGTGTTACCGATTAAGTTAGTTCAAAACAACTGGATGAACCTGGCCAAAGAAAACTTTAGCTCGATGGCGCGTGAAATTCACACATCAAGGTAAAGGGACCAGTTCCTTTCACTGCGCCAGTTACAGTTTCCCAGGAAGATCTGGTACCTATGGATTGGTTGAAGCTGAGGGCGCACAGGGGCTTGCGCGGGAATCGAACCAGGCCACTACTGACTTACGCAATCCATAATACAGCATTAGACAGTAAATATTAATAATTGGATTAAGTAATTTCTACAATAGTGAAATCACGAGACATAATGGCATAAGAAATATTTAGTGGAAAACATTTTTAATTTTTTACGGTGCCCAAATAACAAGGCAGTCATGAAGAGCAACTTTTCACCGTTATATTTAAAATTGGGCAGCGATTCCGTACCTTTAAAGAGACTGACTTTACTGTGTAAACTCCGATCCGCACTGAAGGCTACTTAAGTGGTGCTAAATTACCCACATAGGCTCCCTAATCAGGAAATTAGTATAACTTGAACTTTTTACAGGTACCACGTAACCTTCCTCATACAATTCAAATGTAGTGTTAACGTTTTGTAGGAACTCTCACTTGTAGCGATACATAAACGTCCAGCTTTCCTACCCATTAGTAGATACCCGTAACTATTGATGAGTCGGTAGAGGCAGATTGAGTTATACGTGCTTTATTTTTCTTTAACCACTCTACGATTTGGTAAGAGACAAACTCGTCATTGGAGACGTAATTCAACCGACGTACCACGAATATATAATGGTCTTTCTACAGTCGTGAGGCGGACGGTAAATGAAATAACTACTTTTCTAATGTTAGAGCTCCTGGAAGAATGGATGGATGAGTGCATGGACAATGCGGAACATAATACAGTAACAGATTTTGAATTTTATGGATCTTAACGATCTTATACATTTTAAAACTACAGCGTCTACGGAGAAAAATAACCTATTATTTATACACCTGGTGGCGATTGTGAATTTCGCTCTTCTTTTGAACATTCTTGCCGGCAGTCAATTATCAACAACGTTCCAAAATGTCGGATGTGGAGGACGATTTTATGTGCGAAGAAGAAGAAGATTATGGATTGGTGAGTTCCACTGCTTCAATATCTATGCCTTTTTTAATTTTTCCATAAGTTCAAATGGCACACGCTTAAGGTGTAATGATAGAAAGCTCGAGTGTTGCTTGACCGTTCGTAGCAATTTCATGTGCAGGTGAAAATTTTGGTTGGCGAGTATTCGAGTTTGTTTTTACTTGTAAGGGGTCAGAGAATGAGCCTTAGTTCGAGTATTATCAAAATAGAAGCGTTGAAGATACGTGAAATATTTTTTCTGTGTTTAGTATGTAGAAATGTAATAATATTCTTTCGATTGAAGTTTTGTTTACATGGCATCTTTAACTTTAAGATGCGTGTAAACTGCTCGTGAAAATGTAATTATTTCCGTGGCACCAATTTCGGGATAATGTACTTGTCTGTTTCTTTTTTCAGGAGTATTCAGAAGACAGCAACTCGGAACCGGATGTAGATTTAGAAAATCAGTACTACAATTCTAAAGCCTTGAAAGAGGATGACCCTAAAGCTGCGCTAGCTTCGTTTCACAAAGTTTTAGACCTCGAGGGAGGAGAAAAAGGCGAATGGGGTTTTAAAGCTCTTAAACAAATGATAAAAATAAATTTCAAATTAGTAAGCTAAAACATATTGTGGCTACCATACGACTTAATATAGTTTTAGTTGGCAGTTGATCCTACATTCTTAATTTTTCAAGTATTTAACTGAACGTGATGGTCTGCGACATAGTAATTTATGTGGATTTGTCATTAGCTTGCAATGTTTGGATTCGCAGAATGTTTATTTAATGTATTTTTTACAGGGAAACTATAAGGAGATGATGGAGAGGTACAAGCAGCTATTAACATACATCAAAAGTGCTGTTACGCGGAACCACAGTGAAAAGTCAATCAATTCCATATTGGATTACATATCAACATCAAAAAATGTGAGTTCATGAATAAATTAGTTTAAGCTATGAAAAGGTCCACTGCTGAAATGTTTCATTGTATTAGACTTGAGGTGTTCTAAAGTGAATTAAATAAAAAGGTTTAATTTTGGTCGACATATATTTTCAAATGTTTGCTTAAAATGAGCATGTAATGTAATTAGCCCGTGATGACTAGTAAAAGGTTTGATTAGAGTCGTTGGGAGGCATTTTGGGTGCAAGATGAAGTGGTTTGGTTTTTTATGCTACTGGAGAAATGCGTTGCATGAAGACAAGAGAAGATAAATTAAATTTGAGGCGTGTACATGAATTTTATGAAAACATGATTAGATTAACATGTTTTTATATTTGCACCCTTAGTACAATCCTTCATTTTACCCAAATCCTCTTATTTTCTTCACATGCACTTTTTTTGCTGCCCTTGCCATCCCACTTCTCAAACATGATTAAAACCAAGTCTGAGGCCAAGGAAGTGTTCTTGTTAATCGAATAAAGCAGGTTGCCAAGTAGCCAGTTGTGCACCTTATTCTGGATTTTCTGGGTGCTGATTTCAAATGAGTACATAGGTGAATTTTGCATCAATGTTTAAATCCCCACATATTATGGTATTTACATTTCAAGTCAAAAAAGGACTGTGTAATTAATCCAGTTGATTGCAGAAGAAGTATTCAACTATGTATGACTTAACTGAAACAATGTACTGAAGTTCCATTAAAATTCAATTCCTCCAGTGTATGTAATTGTATATATTTCAAATTGAAGTTTCACACAGAATTCATCTTCAGATGATTTTTCTATCAGAATTTTTTACCATTATGGGTGAATAAAAGATGTTGATTGCTTTTCTGTATCAAAATTCAGAACATTGCCATTATTTTTTTGCATTATGAGCATTGCATGAAAAACCAATAACATTGAAAAATTATCATTGCAGTTAAAGTGGTAATGAAAAATGAGTTCTATTACTGGAAAATGTCAAGAGATTCTCTGTACATGTACAAATGAATAGACTTAGTAGTTGTGAAAAAATAATTGAATTTTATTTTGTAATTCTTATGTTTGAATACTGGAAAATCCCTCAGGCCTACATTTTTAGGATAACTCTCTAATGAAAGAAATCAGACTTTGTAATAATCCACCCACATTATTTCTCCTGCCAATTAAAGGCTATCTTTGATGCTTTAATGTATGTTGTTGCCCATAACAACGATTCTTAGAATACAAAACCACAGCATCAGTTAAGTGCATGAAATATTAATAAACTATCAATTTATATCAGAATGTTTGAATGTAATGCTATAGGAGGTTAGAAAAGATGGCATGCTCTTGTAGGTGACATACTGTTCATTTTATTTGAAAATTCCTTCCTATAGATGGAATTATTACAAGATTTCTATGAAACAACCCTTGAAGCCTTGAAGGATGCGAAGAATGATAGACTTTGGTTTAAAACTAATACCAAATTGGGCAAGTTGTATTTTGATCGGGGAGATTTCAACAAACTTGCAAAAATCTTAAAACAGTTGCATCAGTCATGCCAAGTAAGTCAATTTTTTACTTGACTAGCGAGTATATTCCCAATCTGTTATTACTGTAATTTCTCAAGTATAATTTTACATTATTCCAAATAACCATTTTCTGCTAGACTGATGATGGAGAAGATGATCTGAAAAAGGGTACCCAGTTGTTGGAGATTTATGCCCTGGAAATACAAATGTATACTGCCCAAAAGAACAATAAGAAATTGAAAACACTTTATGAACAGTCTTTACATATAAAATCTGCTATACCCCATCCATTAATAATGGGAGTGATTCGAGGCAAGTATTTTGTTTGTAATTGAGTATAATTATATATTATTCCTTGTGAGAGACATACGTAGTAAAGTTAGAATTAGTGGTGAAACTATATGATCTTTTATTTCAGAGTGTGGAGGTAAAATGCACTTACGTGAGACTGAATTTGAAAAGGCCCATACGGATTTCTTTGAAGCTTTCAAAAACTATGATGAGTCGGGCAGTCCAAGGCGAACAACTTGCTTGAAATATTTGGTTTTGGCTAACATGTAAACTGTCAAAACTTATTATTTAATTCTAGTTATTGTGTATGGTTCAAGTTTCTAATAGCACCTATTATTTTCAGGTTAATGAAGTCTGGCATAAATCCATTTGATTCTCAAGAAGCAAAACCATATAAGAATGATCCAGAAATTTTAGCGATGACAAATTTAGTTTCAGCATATCAGAATAATGATATCAACGAATTTGAAAAGATTTTAAAACAGAATCGCAAAAATATAATGGATGACCCATTTATCAGAGAACATATTGAAGGTGAGTATCTGCATATTGAACCTGCATTGGCAGACATACTTCATCATCCCAATTGTTAGGTATCCCAAAATACAGGATGACCTCCATTTTTCTAGCAGTTTAAAATGCCTGAAGGTATCCAGGGTATTTAAATCTCCAAATGTTCCCTGGAAAAATTGGATCTGGCCCAAGAATGGTTTCAATTCAGCCTCCAAAGTATTAAATGATTTTCCCCTCGATATTATGTCACACTACTTTCGTAACCATGGTAAGCTTATTAAAGGGATATGTGAATCACCTCAAATATCAGAATTTGGCATTCTGGTCCTTGGCATAAAACAACAAACTATAAAACAGCAACTATTCAGAATTGAAAAGATTTAAAGTTATGATTCTATACAAATCATAAAATAATGTGTTTTCTTATTAGAATTATTTTCCAATTAGATGAATTGATGGAAATATAATATATTAGTAGTGGAGGTAGTCTTGCATTCCAAAATTTTCTGAAAAATAAAAAATTTTGTTTTTGTGTCTAACAAGTTCATTGAGGGTTCAAAGATTGTCATCGTTGGGGAAATATATTTTAGGGATGAAAGATTAGTAAATGGATGTATGTGTGTATGAATTTTTTTTTAACGAGAATGGGTCTGGCTTTTCATAATGTTCAGGTATGAGAATGCAATTGAACTAGGTCTTATTTTTTGAAAAATCATTGGGGACATAAATAACTTAAAATGTACTGTAACTTTGTATACAAAGTTGGAACCTTGGTTACCTTTTGTTCACTCTGCATTACATTCATTAAATGAGTTATTGCTTTTTTCCTAAAATAAGTAAATAGAGGTATTTTATTGTTAGGGCACTCCGCGGAAATGTACTTCGAAAATTAGAAATATTAATGATTAGACTCAAGTCATACTTTTCGGTCTATAAGATTTTGATGACTTGGTGTGAATCTTATTTTCTGGTGCCAGAAAGCAGTTTGATTTGATATTCACTTTTGGAAAATACATCCAGTGAGGATGTTAGAAATTCACTGTGTATTTTTTTTTAAATAAATTATAAAGGGAATGTTGTTTTTAACTGCCCTGAGCAGCGTTTTAAAAGTAATAAATATTAAGAATAAAAATATCAATTCTTTTCACACTTTTTGGTCCCTTAGGATTTTGACTGTGGTATAAATACATAAAATTTTGATAGTAAAGTTTTTTTTTTTTTTTAAAGGTTCTTCCTCAGTGCAATTAAATAATGTGATAGTTCATGTTAACTCAGTTATTTATATTCAATTTAACTATATTTATGTTCAATTTGTCTTGTAGTAATAATCTAAAAAATGTTGACTTATTATTGCACTATTTAGAAATAACAAAATGTTTCATTGATAGTGAATAAACAGCCTGCTCTGTTTAACAAGCATAGCTAGTCTTTCAGGTAGTTTGTATTTAAATGGAATAATGAAATAAATACATTATTTATGGGTATTTAGTAGCATATTTTCACTATATTGTGGTGAATTACTTAAAATTGATAAGGTGTTAATAACCCTAAGCTTTCTCTTTCTCAGACAAATAGAGCATCAGTAGAATGTTTTCACAAGACAAGTATGATGAAACTAAACCATGTCTCACAGCATATATGTCAACCTTATATCAGCTTGTTAGCTCAAGAATGTGTATAAAATCATGCACTCAACGCAGAAGTGGTATTTGATGTCTGAATTTTTGTGAGAAATTTTTGTAATTAGCATCTAGTAAATTAGAAAGCATCCAATTCAAGGTGATATTCACCTACCTTGAAGCTTGGATAGTATTTTAGAGACTTTCATTTACCTTAAATACTATATTTTTCATTAATCATAAGTCAATTTTCTTGATTTTCAGTATTCATATATTCAACTAATTTGCTAAAATGCATAATTTGTGATAATAAATGTGTTTCTTCAATTTCAGTTTTTTGTTTCAAAACATTATTTCACATGATGCACATTTCTGATTTCTTTCTTAATGCTTTTTTTTCAGATTTGTTGCGAAATATCAGAACACAAGTCCTTATTAAACTCATAAAACCTTACACTCGGATTCATATTCCATTTATCTCAAAGGAATTAAACATTGATGCCAATGAAGTGGAAAGTCTTCTTGTATCTTGCATTTTGGACAGGTATGTAGTTTTTGTGCAATTAATTGGTGCTCTTAGAGCAAATTTTTCAATTTAATGAAAACTAAAAATTATTTCCAGCACAATTCGAGGTAGAATAGACCAAGTAAATCAAGTTCTTGAGTTAGATAAGCAAACTTTGGGTGCTGCACGCTATAATGCATTAGACAAATGGACAAATCAGTTGGCCAGCTTACACCAAGCAGTTGTCAATAAAATGGCCTGATCCTGTGCTGGAGGATGTGATTTTGGATATGGAGAATTTGTTTGAATGCTCCTTTGTTATGCGCTTGAAGGTTTTACAGTGATGCATTATGAACACTTCTTCTTGGAAGCTCAATGAAACATTAAGGAACACTTTGCTAGTGGCTATGAGTGCGGTGATACTTATGTGAATATTACTGTTTTGTTGGTTTTCCACCCTGTCCCATACTCCCCATGTATGCTGTGAAATGATAACTCCTTAATGATGCATACTATGGCCAACTTATAAATATTAATGTTGTCTTGGCATCACACTTTGGAGCCATTGCTCTCAGCATAGTCATCATATTCTGAATGCTTAATGCATTCCCTTGTAATTTAAAGGTAATGAGAGATATCATTGCCTAAATAAAATAAATTAATACATATTATGGTAATGTTATTCATTTGCTGGTTCATTTTTATGTTTGTTCATTTATATATGTTGTAAATTAATGGTGCCCTCCCTATACATCTAAAAAAGATATCAGACTTGGATATTTTAAGACAGGTTGTTGAGACAGGTGTATTTGTAGGTATATCCTTAATGTTAATGACCATGAGATATATGAAAGCATTTGTCCTAAAAAAATTTAAATTGTTAGATATATAAAGGTAATAATCCTACTTTGTCGCCACACTGATATTCGTGATCCTCTTGCTCTTAGGATGTTGTTTTTTGGTTGTGTTCACCAATCTGGTCAACCGCCTCCCCAACTACTTTAGAGTTACTCAACAGAACTCTTAATTTCTTTGTTGCCATTTCCCGTTATCGCATCCCTTCCCTCAAAAATACAAGCCTGGACTTAACTCTTGCATCCCTTGGTATTACCCATCTCTTCCGCCGTCGATTGCTATGTGATGAAATTCTTACATAGTATCTTCAACGGAACTCTCTGTACCAACAACCTTCTTCCTCTATTCTCAATTCGAGTTCCCCCTTGACGAACACATAACTTGATCTTATGCAGATTCCAAATTTCCATCTCTCAATGTTCCCTATTCCATCGACTCCCTGGTCCATTTAATTCCCTAACCATTCAGTATCTTTTCCTGGACCTCTCTTCCTCACTCACCACTTTCACCTCCTTCCTTAAATGCCAAATAGTAAATCGGCCCTCTCTGCTTGCATATGTGCTTGCTCTCCTGCTATCTTATAGCTGTTCTTGACATTTATTTTGTTAATTTTTCATTATTGTTTATTGCTCTTACCCTTTCTTTTTCTTAATGTATATTATATATATTGCCTGCCAGCCAATGTAAAAGCCTTTGTGCTGTTTTTGCCTGCTTTGTTAAATAAATAAATTGAGTCAACTCTGCTTCACTTTGACAATACCATTTAGGGTCCTTCTCACCATGGTAGATGCAGGTGTATCACATTTCTTCACTTCTTTCACCTCAGATGAGTTCTGTTAATCTTTTATGGAAGCTGTACCCTCAGGAATGTCCTTCTCTAATCATGATGATAGGAGAAAATTCCATGATTTGGGATTATGCAATTTCCCAGCTTGTGCTTCATCAGGCCAAATCTTAACTTTCTTTATTTCTTTAACTAACTGGTGCATTGACTTTTTAGTAACTTTATGTAGTTCTCACCTACTCTCAAGCTTTTGCTGTTTAAGTCTCCTCCAGGAAATTTGCAAGAAAATTACTTGATGATGTCATTGGGTGTTGTACTGGCCTGGACTTGACCAATGTAGAAAATAGTCCTACAAGGGACTCCAGTAAAATTGTACTCTTCACTAGACTGCTTACAACTTTAAAACAAAACTTTGTATTTATATTTGTTTAACTTCTATTGCTCCTATGGCCTTCTTTGTCTGATGCTTGAAAAGATGTGTCGAAATAAGACAAAATATGCTGAAATGTTGAAGTTTACTCATGGGGATCTTTGAGACTCATACTGTAGTCAAATTTTTTTCAGAAGTATTCATAATTTTTAATATAAATTAATGATATTTGGACTACAAAAGAAATTTTAAAAAGGTGTGAGAAGTTCAAATTTTATAGCAAGAATGATATGCCTGTGGGTCTGTGAGACTTCAAGGTGGCCACAGGTTGACTATTAATATCCCCAGCATTTTTATGCATTAAAAAATATGATTGCTGATAGTAAGTAGTCACTGATAACTGCTTTGAAAGTAAATCCTAACAATGCAGGATACTTTGAAAATAAAATTAATAATAATAATAATAATTCAAATTATGTCATCTCCAAATGTCAAACAGTAAAAAGTGTTTTTTGCACCATAGTAAGCTCCTATTTTCTCTCTCCCCCTATTTAAAGATCCTTGTGAATCTGGTGATGCTGACAAAATTTATTGCTACAAATACTGTAAAGTTATAAATATATTCAGGGTGGGTTTATGTATTGCTTTTATGCTCATTCCATTGAGGAATGTCAATCAAAAACTCATTTTGTCAAAATGAATAGGCATTTACTGTTATCCAGTTCTGTCCTTCTCCAAGAATAACATAGATGATTACTTTTTAGTACAAAAATTATCAATAATATTGACAATGCAATTTCGCTACTCTTTAATAATCGGTAATGTAGAAATTCACATTAAAGTCTGTAAATTAAACAAATACAATGCATTAAGTTCTTTTCTTGTCTAGGAGGAGACAAAAAATCTCAATTCATCTCACAAACCTTTACAATATATTGCATCAAACATTGCTTGTGTATCAATTATTTGATGCATTATCTCAGTCCAAAGCACAGAGAAGAGCATAATTAAGCCATTGAAGTGGTATGTATTATGAACTTGACATGGAGGAAGTTCTCTACCATAAATACATATTTTAGTAGCAAGAATTCAAGAGCTCTACGGCCTCTAGGTTAAATAATAATAAGGGGAAAAACTCCACTGGCCGTAAAAAGATAAAAAGAGGCCGTATTTAACATATTTTAGTAAAAAATTTATTCGATTCTACTTGTAATAACACAACATAAATTGAAGTATTCCATTAAAATACCACTAAGGTAAGTTTATGATAAACTTAATGTGATTATATAACATTTTTTATCTAAAATATGATGGAGTCACTAATTTAAATAACATAGTCCATATATTTTGAGGAAAGGTAAAGATAAAAAATAATTGAAGGAGGTAAGTACGAATGTGGGAATGGCAATGACAATATTTTCAGAAAAAAATTAATCTGCATGCACAGTAAAAATAAACATGCTTGGTCATACTTTTATGGAAATATTATGAGCACACCATCTTTTTCATTCTAATGTGTGCATGTGGTAATTTAGTCATATTTTAAATTATTAATTTTCTTCTAAAAATAAGTATTTTAACTAATCAACTGGAATGAGAGCTATTAGTAGCACTATGTAAGTAAATGAAAATATGTAAAAGGCTAGATGATCAATAACAGTCACTAAAATGAGCCACTCATCTCCAATTTTGTCTTTTGCATCATTTCCTTCTGTTCTGTTTTCAATTAGAGTAGCCCCGTCACCTTTCATGGGTGGGTTCTGCAATTGTACAAAAATATCAGTTTTATGTAATGATATATTTAATATTATGTTAGCAACATGAAAATTTTTCATTCACTCAAAATCACTGTATTTTGGTTTCCAACCTTGTTTTGCTACATTTCAATTTAACAAGACCAAACACCTTGGTGGCATTGTTGGTGTACCAAGAGTATTTATCTGACTTATTGGAAAATATAAAATGGAATTGTTCCTGTTCCTTATAAGCATCACCTCCTTAGTGCTTTGGAATCTCAACCATAGATACATAGTAAAAGTTCTCCAAATCATAGCTTTGCTTAGGATTTACTTTGCCACTTAAGGTCCCACAAACACCAGAACTGACCCTCTTCATTAAAAAGCTTGACCAAGCCACAGTTTTAGCTTACCTCCTCTACACTTTCTCAACCTGCTGCATTCAATAAAAATCTTTTCTAACACAAATATACTAAAGGCCACCATTGATGAAACTTCCCTTTACACATCTATACCTTTAAAAGGTCAAATACCTTAACACTTTCAACTGTAAGAGATATAAAGTTGGCAGAAACATATTATTGTGGGTGTGATGGCAACAGTGGGAGGTTGATAGCAGTGGCACAGCAAGTGTTGGAGAAAGAGACCCAGTCATGTAATTGTTTTCTATTCTTGCAACAACAACATTTTGAGTTTAGTTTCAACATTGTGAGTTATGTTTTTGTGTACATGTGCTTAGCTATTGTGACTACTGAAATCAATTGCGACTTTGAATTTTGATAAAATTCCTTGTGAAAGCAGGGAAAACTGAAATTCTTTAAATGATGATCTGTTCACAGAAGCCATCTTGTGTTTGCCCTACAAGTGGTTATCAGGTTTAGAGAAAGGCAGAACTTCAAGCATTTGGGGTTCTCTTCCACTGTTAGAAATGATTTTTCCACGCAGAAAATTACACAAATCATCAACTCAAACTATCAGCTCACTATCAGAGATGTTGCTAAGGGCACTGGAATTTGCACCTAGAATGTCTGCATGAAAGAGTTTGCATAAAGAGGCCTCATTTGTGGCAAGAGCAGTTATAGGAGCTTCACCACAACAACACACACTATCACACAGCCATCACTATCAAGCTGTTTTTAGCCTAAGCAACCACCAAGGTCCTTGAACCCTATACTCGCCAGATTTGGCCCCCTGTGATTTTTTCCAATAATTAAAGAAAAGAATAAGATTCTGGGGACCATTAAAGCCAGGGGTAAAAAGCACAATTTCGTGGGTGCTTTGAAGGCTGGAAAAGGCAAATGGAGGAAATGCAATTTGTAATTATATTACCTTTTTCAAAACATGATTTTTAAAGCATTAGCCCATGAACTTTTTTGTCAAACCTCATATGCCTAAGCAATAGCTGGGGAAAGTAATTTTGCTCAAGGGCACAAATCTAGAGCATCTACATTCTTCCCTGCTGCCATTTCACAGTAATCTTGTATGCATATATTTTTCTGTTAACCCAACATGTTCATATTCTTCCATGATGTCTTAAGATTTTTATTTCATTTACTTTATAACTATAAAGGTAATGATGATACTGAAGATGATGAAGTTGCAATCCTGAGTCTACTATCTCAATTACACCAGTTAGTGTCACCATCCAACTCGGGTAGAGCAGTTTGTTTGGTCTAACAATGATGACCAACCTGACTTGGAATTTTTTGAGACAGGTATTGGCTTGAGAGCAGATTTTAGTAGTGAGTGTTCTGTGATGGATAGCTTTTCAATATTATTTTATGAGAGTATTTTCAAAATAATTTTTTTCAATGAATAATCAATATGCAGTAAATACAACTGCATATGGAAATGCAGGGAAAATTTGATAAGATGTCCCATCTTGAATAAATGACTACCCATGAAACTCCATGTAATTAGAATGTGTTTGCTATTATAATTCATGTGTGCCTTGAGCAAAAGTGTCACTTGTCTGATTTTTTGGCATCCTGTTCTTCATCCAAGTTTTTCTGGTAATCTTAGGAGCCAGCATTAGAAGTAAATACTGAGCATACACTTCAACATCAACACTTTTCACATCCATTGAGGAGCCCATGACCATGATTCAATGTTCAAAGTTAGGTCTGGGGTTAATTTATTCAAAATACAATTTAGATTTTCATAATGTGATCATATCTTCTAAAAGATATTTTACTGTGGATGAGGGTATTTATAAAACAACAGCTTCAGAGTATATTTGAAGAATAAAAATGGCTTGAAACTATATTTTGTCATAGTCTCAATTAGGTTATGTCCTCTCTCAATGTACTCAATGGCCACCTCTTAGGGGTCAGCAGCCACATCATTGAGGAACAAGATGCTGTGGGAACTGCCTTTGTCTGACCCCTACCCTTTGACCTATCTGGCATGGGCGTCCTTCCTAGGACCAATTATCATTGCTGCCACAAGCACAGCTTTAGGGATCATCAGAATGTACAACACCTGTTACCATGTCAAAGTTGCAGTCCATGGAGGGGGTTTATTTCTATAATTACTTGTAATTCATATAAAAATCCCAGTACCCCAGATTTAGGAAAATTGAAAAGCAGTAGAGAGGAAAGATGATGTTAAAATCCTCCCACTGTCACATACCATTAAACTCTTTTAACAATTCCCTCGTTCTAACCAAAGATGCTTTCACTTGGTTCAACCATAATTTTTATCAGCAGATATGAAGCACCGCAATGGACATACATGCCCTGGCACATGTCAACCTATTAATGGGCCACCAGAGTTTTTAGAGAATTTTATCCACTAAAGTTATAACTTTTAATTCATAAAAATATCTCAATGGAATAGCGATAAATATATATTATGAATAAAAAAGCAAATTCAAATAATACCCTTACCATAAGGCTACATCGCCCAAGACACAATATCTGTCCTATCCTTTGATTCATGACCCATCCCAAAATTCTGCTAAGCCAGAAAGGAGTTGATTCTTTTTCACTGGCTGGAGATACTGGTAGTGAAGATAACCTCATCATGATGATGCTTAGTATCAAGGTAGCACCACAAATCACAAGTGAATCCCGGAAAAAAAGAACTGCAAGGAATAAGGATATTTCCAAGTTGAAGCATGTCTAATGTTTGTTTACAAGAAAGTTAAGTAAGCATGTTTTACAATGGTTAGAAAGTTTTATAATAATATTTTACACTTTTGTTCAATTTAATCATCTCAGTACTTATTACAACATACATACAGGTATATACAACAAATTTACTGAGTTGGATTTCCCTAGTATTTTCTCAGTAATGTTCCCATATGTTCTTTTCAGTATTACATTTCTTATAGGTATTTGTGTTAACAGGTTGGATAATGGGCTGGGCTAAACCATGTATTTATTCATCTGAAATATAGCCACACGCTATCCCTCAATAATGGCCTGGTTCAATTAACCATATTTTTATTGTTTTTTACTCAAATAGTCTTTTAGCAGAATTATTTAAAATGTATGTGTACTATTGGAACATTAAAATGGTTCAACCCAGGTTTCTGCCAATAGAAAATATATTTGTAATGGTTATGCGTGTCAGATAATATATGTTTCATTTCTTACCTATAACTGGAGTCATATTGCCATTTGATGGAAGTTTTATTCCCAAATATTGCAGATATAGGCAGTGACATAGAATTGATATTGAACACAAAACCAAACGATGAGGTCCCTTAGGATCCAGCCCAAAGGTTGATAGTGTCATCACTACCATGACTGTAAAAGAAGAATATACAGTTATAATTCTACTACGATTATAACAGTAGAGAATTGATAATTTATTACATCTGAAGGCACAAACATAAAACTAATTACATCACATTTTCCCCATCATCCAGTATTAGGGTTGTTTCATATATCCTATGACCCTACAAATTTTGCATGCAAGGGTGCTATCAATCATTTACATTTCCTTGAGTAAGATAGTATCACATATTTGAAATTAGAAACTCAGGGTTCAAGACTTGCCCTATTTTTTCCCTGTGATAAATTATATAGTGAATATGTGTTCATTCTTTGCCTTCTGCTCTGTTATTATTTAATAACTCAAGAGGAACCCATCATTATTACAGAAATTCAATAATTACCATAGATGTCAATCAATCGGTTTTCTATAACTTTTCCCTCTGTTCTTCTCTCACCTTCACATGTCATTTCTACGATACCTTTCATATTTTCATCTTCTATAATGCTTGCCTGTGACATTCAACTGTAATTCTCCTTATACACCTGATAATTTTTCTCTTCTTATGCACAGTTTTGTCTTTCTTCATTCCAACAATCATCTTTCCCCTATATTCCACCTAAAACACCTTAACTAGTTAATGATAACTCAAATATCATTTCAATATCTTCTTTTTTTCTGTGAAAAAAACATCCATTGCTTCCAATTTTAATTTTTCTGCTGCATTTTTTTTCATGGATAAATACTTCAGAATCCACCATAATTATCAAATCAAAGGTTAGTTTTGGGAGATGATAGTTGGATTCATCATGTACCAATCTTAATATTATTTCACATCATCAGGCTAGATGGGGCAGTAGGATACAAGGGGAACAGAGCTTCATCTATCTTTCTTTGTCCCCATAGATTTCATCACACCATTGATGCATCCCCTGCCATAGAATAGCATGACTCAAATATATGTTAAAATGAAATGCTTCCTTATCTCTCCCCTTAATTCACTAATCTGCTAGTATAATTGTATTTGTAGAATTCTTATGGCTTGACTATTCTGGTCATTGTACACATCTATATTTCTTACCCCTTAAATCAGAGTTGATGGTTCTGTTTTTTATGAAAAGACATGCTGGCCTAGTTTTATCTTGACTTCATCTTCTTCTCATCATTAAAAGAAATTGATCTTCAGATTTCATTCCTTTATTTTATTTACTTTAGAGAAGTCTGATCTGGGAGTCTACCATCTCCTGTTCACTGCTACTGAGGTGCATTCAGAACATGCAAACAAAATTTGAAAGGCCATCCTACACTGAATGGAAACTCCCATCAACTCAATTTCATATCCACAATGCATATAAGAATTTGTTCATTATATAGGCACGCAAAATGCCAGATTTTTCATCTGCCTGATTAAACAATTAGGGTATACAATCTGATGGATCAGAAAATTTTCTGGAATATCAAATGGAATGGTATATTGCCATCATTTACTGCTCATACAATACCCCTTTTTAATATTCACAGTATATTAAAGTTCTCAATGTTACCAAACAAGGTCAGTATGTTTATAATGAGTCAGGTCAGTGACTCTTTGTATTCTCATAAAGATGGCAGGAACCACCAGAGTATCGAAGTGAGTTGTTTGTATTTTTGTTGATGTTTTTATATTTTTTACTTTCATTAAATGTATTTGATGTTGGCTCACAAAAATACAGAAAAACACACAGAAAAAGGACACGGAGGAAGGTGGTTTTACTACTGAAAATTTTGGAATGTGTGTGTCCTTTTTTTTAAGTGTTGTTCTATATTTTTGTTGGCTAACACAATCTCACTCCTTCATTTGAATTATTATTCATAAGACTTTCACACAAATATATATATATATATATATATATATATATATATATATTGCTGGCAGTAAAAGAATTTAATTGAAAATTAATATGCTATAAGCCTTGCTACAATGGTTTCCAAGTCATATGACTAATGGAATCCAATGTTTCAAAATTAATTCTTTTCTATCCCAAAAAGAAAAGAAATTGACTGGAAAGACTTACAGGCCTACACGCATTTGAAAAAATGTAGTTATGAAATGATTAGAATTAGTTAATGTGTACTTACTCAATGATGGCATTATTACAGTTGCTAAATAAGCACTTGCATGCCTTTTAATGTTAAACTGGTACACTACTGATGGATATGTTAAATTGGGACAGCAGTCATATGAAGCAACATTTCTTACTGCAGTTGCATTCGTAAGTTCCCACTCTCGACTTTCCTGGAAGTCCCTCAAGGACACCTGATTGAACATTTATTTTGTGTTAATAAGATACAAAAAAAACAAAGTATTTAAATCAAAAATTAGAAAACAAAGTTCAAAGTGAAAATCCATTCTTAAAATTGACCTATCAAGGATGACTTACGCAGGTGAAGTACCCCATATTCAAAATCCCAAAATATGGCTAAGTCAAAAACCATAATATTTTACACTAAATTTATTTTGAATTAGAAATTGCAACCTTCAGACTTATTACTTATCACAAATAAATAAGATAAACGTGCAAAAATATTAATTTTGCATGAAAAATATCCCACCCAAGATTTTGTTTGTATAAAAGATATACTACTCCATATTTAATCATTATGTTTGAAGTTGCCTCTAACTCTTCAACCTGTCCCACATTGCTGGACCTACCTGGAGAAATTATCATTACCCTTGATCAAGGGTCATTGGAATATGCAAGTCCATCTACTACATCCAGTCCATGCCCTATTCTTATTCATTGACAATGGAATTGGCATGCATGTTAACATTATTTATCCAAAAATAGATATAGAGAGGTAGGAGGAGAACTTCAGAATAAATGAAATTGTAGTGTTTTGCCAAATCACTATGCACCTTTTGAAGAGAACTTAAGGGGGACCCTAATAACAAAACTTCACCCACTTAAGTCCAATGAATACAACATGGTTGTAATCTCAAAAGGATTTTGATATAATTTGGGGAATTAGACATCTTAAATATTTTTTTTGTTTTTTACTTCTGTTGTGACCTCCTTCCCCCCCCCCCCCCTGCCTCAAGAGACTATCAATTTCTCCTCTGCCATCTACTCTCTCTCCAAGAGCCCAATGTCAAGGGTGTAGTTATCTTGACTTTTCTTTTATCTTCCTAATCCAGTGACCGAGGAAAATAAGTAGGGGTCGAATAATATGAATCCACCTTGACCACTGGTAGTATCAATCATGTGGGTCTGTATATCGTCCTTCCATTCACTTTGATGGAGGTTCGGTTTAATTTGGATAACCTGGTAAAAATCTAGAGAATTCAGAATAAGTTGCTGCTTTTGTTAATATCAACTTTGATTTGATTCACCTTTTTTTACTTTTTTACTGAATGACAAAAGCAATCATGCCATGTATTTTTGGTCAGAGAATATGCCCGGAAACCATAATTTGACTCTTTTACCAGTAAACTCTTTTTAGAGTTGGCATCCTCCCATCTGGTCTTTCTTCCTAAAATGTTTGTCCTAAACCTTTTGCACAAAATTTATGTGATTGTGAACATCAGTATTTGTAGAGTAAGTCATTCAGGTTCAATCTTCTGGGAAATTGTCCTACTTAAATAATGGAGGACTTGGGGCATCATATATAAAATTAGCTATCAATTGTTCAAATATTTTTTTAAGTTAAAAGTAAATAGGGCTATGGAGGATGAAACTCAAAAATAACATTAGAAATAATAAATAAAACTGACCCTAGTAGAGTTATAGAAGAACATCATCAGAAACAGTTAAGTGGATTATCTGGATTTGAAAACTAAGTGGATTGAGTTCCTTTAAGAGCATATAAATATGAGAATCCCAATAAAGATAAGAATTTAAATGTGTAAGAAGAAATTTGACTGACCCTATCACTAAAAACACCCATGAGAGTCTGTTTTCACCATTGGGCATAGTTTTGAGCATAAAAGTCTGCATGCATAGATTCATTAATATATTAGCAATATCAAACATATACAAACCCCTTCATTCTGTAATTGAATATCAATCATCTCCCCAGCATGAGTCCAGGATCCAATTGTCATGGTGCATTCATGTGAATCAAATGGCCACTGTCTGAGATTTGGTTTACAATGGACTGGCCATTTGGCAACAGGGACACATAATACCTGTCCCTTTGGGTAAACTACACAAATAGTACCCTTAATACCCACATATGACTCCATGTTTCCACTGAAAAAGTTCAATTTTAAATTAAAGTGAAGCTACGGTTGAAAAGGCTTCTCACACACACTTATCACATAGAGTACTTACTTTAGGTACCAAAGTTTGCAAACAGACTTTTACTTCAGAAAAGAAAATGCTTTGTTCTTCCACATATATTTTTGTGAATAACGTAAATTGTGAATAATAAAATACATGTGGAAGAACAAAGTATTTTCTTTTCTGATATGGATCGCTTCCACAAGGTGATGCGTCAAACCATTTTAAACTTTTAACATTCATTCTCATAAAATACCAGAAAATTAAAAATACAGGTAATAAAAATGAAAGAGGAACATAGGTATGTATAATATAACGCTACATCTCCAGGGAAAATGCAGTATTAAATGTTCTAATTGCTCAGATTGTTTTAGAAAGTAGTGCAGAATACCTTAATAAATCAACTGATAAAATTCAAATAGTACCATGTCACATCAAATGCTACCTTATTTTAGTTATTGAAGATTCCTACCTATTGTAAATGTCTAGGTCAGGGACCCAAATTTCTTTGGTATGAACATGAAGAGCAGATATGTTTCCATAATCACTTGGGGTCCATTTTAAGTGAGCATCATTCCAAGACTAGAATGGCATAATTACAAATTATGTAAGTTGATTATTATTGAATTATTTACTTCACATCATTTAATAAAGTCAACATATGTTCATTATCAGTATTACCAATGCCATCCATGAATGAACTTCCATTATGTTGTTTATTTCATCCTGAGAGAAATAAAAAAATTGATTGTTAAAAACATTGGGTAGAATCATTGAATAATGTTTGATGAAATTCAATAATTCCTCATATACAATGACTCATGACACAATGTACTAAATAAATGGAATAATCTATGTCAATGCATTAGATGCATTAAACACTGAAACATCCCTGAAAAGAAATAATGATGGGAAATTTCTACAATAAACTTGGGAGAGATGGGACCAAATATTCTTCACATGTCCCCATTGACTGTTTCTCTGAAAATATATTACAGTACACCTTCAGCTTAACTCATCATTCTGACTTAAAGATTAGGTTTTTTCTATCTTCACATATATAGCCTGCCATCAGTTCCCTCTTCATTTCAAATCCTAATTTTATTAATGCAGTTCTTCTCCGACTGCTCCTTTCAATTTTTACTGCCCATTACTATTTTCTTACAATATTTCCCAAATACTTATATGAATTCTTCCATCAGCTTTAATTAATTTCCCAACACTTTAACACTTCACTTAGACTACTACTTCTTTAGGATGTCACACATTTATTTTCTTGCCATTTATCTTCATCCTATTCTTTATGCATTTATCTTAACTGCAATCCTTTAGCTATCAGGTAATTCTCAATTTGATTTGATCAGTCTGATGTGCACCTGCATTCCCAACTCAAGCAGCTCCTATACACCCTTTAATGCATCAACATCATATAAATTATGAACCATGGTGATAATGGACAACCCTCTCTTATTTTGTTACTTGTCCATTGTACTACCCATCTCATGTCCATTGATATTACTCATTCCAATTCTCCCTCTATCACCCTAACGATTCAATTAGATGCTTCAAATAGTTTGCCTATCCCTCCACTCTTCTTGTATCTTCTGCGATTCTTTCATAAATTTTGTTCATCCACGTATCTCTATTAAATATCTTCTCTAAATCTGAACTTCTCTGAACTATACAAAACAATCTGGTTATAATCTATATTAGTTTCTATTAATGTCACTATTATTACAATGTTATCAATGCCTCCCTTTCCTTCCTAAATCAAAATCATATTTACCTGTATCACTGATTGTTTTTTTCTATGATCCTATCTTAGCCCTATTTTTGCATCACACAACATTAAACCTTCTCTATTCTATAACCCCTATGTGCTGGTATTTTGCTTTTTTCAGGATGATATTACAATTGACTTAACAAATTGTTTTGGCAAAGTCTCATTTTTATGGCTTTCCAATAAATCAAATTTAAGGCTTATTTCCACTTTTCTCTAAATTCTGAAGGTGTTGCCGGACTATATTTTACTTATAGAGCTTTCTTCACTTTCATTTCCTATGTCACAACCTTGTATCATATGCCTAATAACTTTCTCATGAAGTTCTACACATCATTACACTCTCCTTGAATCTCCTTCAGTTCCATCAGTAAATTTCTCTATTTCATATATTGTGCAGAAACTTTCCTTTGTCAAATCCTGTCTACCCTTTCACCTTATTATAAAAAACATTCATTTTTCCATATCTGCCATTTCTCCCTTTTACACTGTTCCTTCCATCACATTTCCTTTGTTGCATTAGCTTCTTGACTAAATTTATTCATAAATTATCTGTGTATTAATTTCCCAAACTCCAAAATTATAAAAATAGTAAGCAGCAATATGTTAGCACTGCAGAGATGCAGAAATATAACTAAAGAAATCAGATACAACCAAAATAATTGACAATTATATCAATGATTATTTTGAAAATAATCAAATAAAGGGAACTAAACTGTAATCCATTACACAATATTCAGTAATTACAGTAGTGTCAAAAGAAAGATTAAAATAGAGAGAAATATCCAAAAATGTTCAAAAATAATACTACCAAAGTAAAGAATTTGATAAACATTTTCATGTTAACAGTTATGTTTGAAGAATACTGGATCACTGGGCGAACATTTTTGTCATATGAGCAGAACACATCCATCCTTAACAATTGTTGAGATGTTAGGTCTTTAGATACCCCATCTCTGCATTTTCCTGCAAATTTAATTGTTTTAATTCAGGATAAACTCTGCATATCAGACACATGAAATGATTGATACATAATAGTTCAAGAGCAGAGTAAGATCTCAGAAGATTAATGGTCAAGTGCTGAATTTGGCAGGGAAGTTCTTGATAATACTTTGCTATAAATAGTATTCTACAGTTGACATTACAACATGTAATAGCTAAATCTGCCAATATACATATTCAATAAACTTAATTAAAGGAATATAAGAATTTCAATGAGAAAACTGTGAAGATAAATTACCTGGTTCTCCTTTGGCTGATAAACTGCTCAAAATCAATTGTAATAAGAAGAGTAACAGAATTCTAGGAAACATTTTACTATATTTAGATCTCACTCCTGCAGAAAGCACTTACACCCAAATGTTGAAGAAGAAAAGGACACTGAACCATCCCCCCCCCCCCTCCGGGGTAGATAATATTTTACATTACTCATTTCCAGATGCCCAAAATCTCAAAGGAGATAAATTTTATCTGCCAGAGCTTCTGTATTTTTTCACACCAGTCACACTTCAGCCTGGAAAACATACTATCCTGAATTAGGAACCTGAGTAAGCTATCATCCCAAAGAGGCTAAACATTTGTGAGAGAGAAGGGAAAACTTTGGCTGCCAAAGTAAAATAACTAGCAAGCAGTGCCACTCAGCAAAATCACATTTTGGCTGGTGGCTCAGCAAAATCACATTTTGGCTGGTGGCAGTTCCTATCAACCAGTAGAATTGTGAGTGCAGAATTTTAAGTGATGTTAGTTTTCTCCTCATGAACTTAGCCAAGTTTATTTTATTGTTCTCTCAATTTTTAAAGCAGTTTATACACTCCTTTAAACTTATAATTGACCCATTTCTAACTGCAATTTTTTTTTAAACATTTGAATTAATGTTTTTTAACCATTCTGTATTGGTTTGAGCGAACATTATTGAAGTTCTCATGAGGAAGCAAAGAGGTTTTAAATTGCTTGGCAACAATTACTCTTGGTAATTACCTTGGTAAGTACCCAGCATTTTGAATTTAAAAACAAAAAATTACCATTTGCATTCCATGATATGTTTTTTCATTTAAAACCGCTTACAGTGCAAACTTTGTTGTTTTTATTTTTGTTGTACTTACATTTGTAAACTTTACCTTGAAAATATATGTACCTAATTGAGTGCAATGAATGATTATAATTACTTTACCTTGATAATTTTGTAGGTAGCAGATACCACTCAAAATATTCATGCTTTGGAAATAATACACATACTTAGAATTTCATTAATTCAAGTGTAAAGGATGTTACAAATATCATACATTGAAATAATTTCTATATAATCAAATTATCCCCATTAAACATTCTGATAATGAAATTCATCTTATTACAAATGCAAATAGAATTTCTGACCTAATTTCCCACTTACAGTTAGACAATGGCCCAGAATACTTTCATTTAAATTTCAGTATAGCCTCCTCATGGCAAATCCTAAATTATTCTCTAAAACAAAAGAGGGGATGCAGTGAAGCCATGCGAGACATTTAGGTAAGGATAGACGAATTCTTTCTGAATATTCTTTCCATATGAGAGGAGCTGTTAAAAAAAGAAGGACAATAATTAGGGTTAGATAATATAATGGCAACCTACTAGGCTATGTGAACAAAAAAATATACTCCCCCCCCCCCCTATCTAGCATGATCGGATACAAAATCTGATCCTTTATTGTTCGTGGGAAAAATGAAATCTGTTCACATCTAACCTCTCTAATTGACTTGACCTATCCTACCATGATACAATGAACCTATTAATACTTTTTCAACATTATCACCATAGAGATATGTCTAATTTATAAAAGAGATTTAATTTATAATTTAACCTTTGCTCTGCAAGTAGTTCTTCACCTAATCCTCTCTCTAATTAATAACATTCATACACTACTCAGTTTATCATAACGAGGTATATGTAAAATACGGACTTTATGTTGCATATAGACATAACATGGTATGAGTTCATAAAATGAAACTACCATTGAAGTCACTTAAAGTCAGTAAAAAAGTAACAAAACCAATCAAAAATTTCTAAAAAAGTGTGATTATTTTGGGAAACATCTTCCTCGAAAAGATACCCGGTACAGAAAAAGATCTGGTTTCCATACCCTGAGTGAGTGAATTTTACATGGTGTGTGAATGAGTGAATTTCACATGATTATAGGACATAATGAATAATATAATATGCTTAATTCATTTGGATAAATGGTATAAACATATTAAATGTCATCAATATAAATATTACTCAATATAACCATAAACAAAGTAATCAACCCAAGGGTCGATTAGGAAGGTGATGGTAGAGTTCACCCAATACTGAGCCCTATATGGTGGGTAAAAATCATACACCATGGTATGGAGACCAGTGCCTTTCCCTGTGCATGTTATGGTTTCCCAGGAGATACGGTACCCAAAAAATCACATAACTTGGGTGAAGCTGAGGGTGCCCAGAGAGACTTTCCCAGAAATCGAATCCAGGCCCTTCATTCAGTAGTCCAATGTTCTACCCTTAGACTATCGTCACCCATTACTCTATATATAAACATAAATTCTAAAATGTGATGTATGGAGGTAAGCCCTTCCCTTCTTGCCTTCCAACATTTGGGCTAATTACACTGTTATACAAGTTAAATCCAGAATAACATTAGCATGGTTACCCTAGACACTATGCACTGTTTAAAGCCACAAAACCCAGTACTGCATGAGGAAGCAGTGCTGAGCTCTGAAGCCTACAGTGCCATCTCAAATCTATACTGCTTACTTCTAGATGGAGTTACATTCTGGTTTGGTTTTACAAGGTGAGGTTACAGGGGTGAGTGGGTCATAACTTTATTCACATCAGCCAAAATAAATTTGAACAGAGACAAAATTGGCTAGTTTGCTACCTGTGTCACCTGGAGTTCAACACAAGGAAGTGAATTGTATTCCTACACCTAACTACTATGATATTTGATATTCCTTGTCAAGTAAACACTAATAAAAGAAATGCATTTGTAAATTCCACAAATTACCAAGTATTATCATAATACCAGTTTCAACAGTTACATCATCATCAGTTATCATCAACTTAAAAGTTAATGAGTGGATTATACTAAGTTATTTCTTTTGTTTTTGTAACAATTCCATTAAGTTATGCCAAAAACATTTTAATTTTTTTTAATTAGTCAATAAAAGTTCAATTTGTTAGTTTAATTCACAATAAATCAAAATATAGTTAATCAAAATAATGTTTATAAATTAATTATAAAACAACATTAAGTGATTATACGTTTTATGCATGGAGAAATACATTTCAGAAAATTAATTTTCAAAGGAAGCATTAGGAAACCAGAAAACCATGTTTATTTAGATGCACATGTCATACTTAGACAGAAATGAAATATGGGTGCTTGAATATGTAGGCCAGAGCATATTTAATTGCCATAAGGATCAAAAGGTAGACAGGGCTTTGGGTATTAAAAAATTATTTAGAAGAAAATAAGAAATTTGCATAACTTTAATAAAGTAAATAAAACAAAGAGAACACTAGTTTTTGAAATGAACATTTACCATGCCTATCAAACGTTCCCAGAAAACTGTAAATACTGCTTCAAATTACATTGCATTAAATTTGCATGGAGTGCTAATAAATCAGCTTCAAAATTATCTTTTACAACAATACATTTGCTTTTCTCAAGTTCACATAGAAAAAATATCAACGTTTGCATTCTTTATACTGGAAAAAAGCACTCAAAGGCAGACATTTTTCCACTGCTGGCTGCTCCTGTTCTTTGTGAAAGATATAAACATTACACACAAGTGTAATGGGTCACCCATTTATTGTAGTATAATCACCACAGTGATCGAACCTAACTGCTGGCATACCATTCGAGGCATTCATTAGAACACATCAAATTTGTGATACCACTGCCTAATCCTCCAGTGCATAGGAGAAATAACTGGATCAGAAAGAGCAAGCAAAGCTCAAGTGAGTGAGCGACAAAGACCCAAGTCATGATCTGAAAAATGATTGAAGTGGTTACAGTCTAAATACTAACAATAAGCATTCTATAGCAAATTTATTAAGAAAAATGAAAGTTCTCGCCAATGTATGGAAAAACATGATAAAATACAATACATCACAAAAGGGAGCATTCAAAGCTCTTCAAGATAAGTGGAATATAAAATTATGGGATCAAAGACACGTTTTACCACAAGTGCCTTAGCACCACCAAAAACTTCACATTAAGTCTAATGGAAGTGGGGAATTGATTTTTGTCTATATTCTGTGGTAACAGAAGTAAATTACTGAATATGATGTGTAGACATTGCCATTATCATGATCTATGTACTATCATTATCAAAAGGAATTTTGCATAGCTGGGGATCACAAATTCATTCGAATTTCATCATTCTTCATTGGTATCAATCTCATACCTAGGAAAATTACACTTTTCAGTGTTTGGTGTTCATTGATGATTCACAAAAGTCACTAATTCATAAAACGTTACAGTTACTATCCATACCATTCCTGTAAGTTCTTTAACAGTAGGCAAATAACACTACAGATTTGTAACAAATGTGAACACACTCTGAAGTTGATAAAAAAACATAAACAAATTAATCAACTCGAAGATCAGTTTGGTAGGAGATGGTAGATCTCACCCAGTAATAGACCCAATAGTGTGTAAAATTCACACATCAGGGTAGGGAGGCCAGATTCTTTCCCTGAGCCAGCTATGGTTACCCAGGAAGATCTGGTACTCTAAAAATCAACACAGCTTGGATGGAGTTGAGGGTGCCTGGAGAGACATGCCAAGGTATTGAACCTGGGCCCTCCAGTCAGTAGTCCAAAGCTCTAACCATGGACTACCATCCCGCCCCTTAAGTTGATACAGGAGGATCAAAATTTGTATATATGACTCTCCTACCAGATCTCAAAATTTCATTCAATAAGAGTTTTTCTTCTATCAAATTCTCTATTTAAGATCACAAGAAAAAAGATCCAAAGATCATGAAGCGAAGGTCTGAAGAAATTTTAATTTGTTTGTTAGTAACTAGAAAAGCATAATGCTAGAGTAGCCAAATAATTTCTACCATAAGTTCTTTAATGTTACAAGTATCCACTTTATTGGCTCTTAGCTTATTGGCCACAGGCCAAATAAAATGAAAAATACTTGATGGTGTTAGGAATAAATTTTTGAAATAGATATATGCTTAAATGACAACAGTGACTTAGTTATATTTCACACAATATTATGCTAAAAACACTATGTTCCAATTTTCACTGTGTAGTAGCATCATCATGTAACATATAACGTGATACATTGAGAGGACTGGCTAATATAAAGGTTGCTGTAGGAGGGAAATGTATAGGGGTGATTACAGAATGATGGGGGAAGGAAGGGCTTAAAAAAAGATCTAGGCTAAGTCTTCTTCTAGCTAAACTTTGTGAACACTGTGAATAAGCACTGTGATTTAAATCTTACTAAAGGAAATGACAGCTGTCTGACAGTGTTTTGTACTTCATCATGGACAATATGTAATGTAAACTAAAACATTACAACAAGCTTTGCAACTGCCTGAATTTCAGCTGTTGACTCCATTTTTTCTTTATTATTTCCTCATTTACTTTTCATTTAAAATGGTTCACCATTATATTATTAAGGGCACATGCACAAAGGGAGTTTTTCCCAGGACATTCTTCATCTAGATGTTATTTTTTCAAATCTTACTAAGACTCTGTAAATTAAATATACCATATGTATTTTAGTTCATCATGGACAAAAAGGAATAAAAACATTTCAAATATAATGTCAAAATCTTGGAAATATATTTGCACAAACAAAGGTAATTAAATTCAGGATTCCTGCACTGGCAGATTTTATCTCAGTCAGCACTTAAGGAAACATTAAAATAATTTAAAAGGAGACTTCTTGAAACACAACATAAAGATAAATAAATATCAGCTACAAATGTTATCATTTTTCATGCTATGAGAACTTGAGACTTCATTTCAACTTTAGGAGCTTTATCATAATTTAGCATCGACCAGTCTATCAACACAGAAGTAATATGGAGGATTTATATTTTTTGATAAACTTAATTTGCTTTTGTGATAAAATTAACTTTTTCCCACAGTCTAACTAATTCACCAAGGTTTGTGTTAGGTATTTTGGAAAAGATGCATTTAAAGATGAAAAACTAACACTAAGGTACATTTGTGACATTGCATGTGTAGCGAAAGGATTTTGGTGAAAGGAAAATAATATGGCACATACTGATAAGGAACTTACATATTCTGTCAATGATTTTCAAGATAAAGTTACGTGTGTATTGTTTTAGTCCATTCTGACATTTTAAAAAATCGCTATTCAGTCAAATCAGTTGACATTTTCACTACTAGCCACAAAGATGAAATATGTCATTGAGTACAACACCTTCGTTAGCTAGTAAGAGGATACAATAAGACACTGGAAGAAAATTGGAGTCCCCTAGCAGATAGAAACAAATTCAGAAACATGAAATGATGGGATTCATAGGTGCATCCACCTCATTTAGCACAAGGGAATGGAGATCATACTTTTGTGTCCTTCATTCCCTAAGTGGTTAATACATTCCAAAGACTATGTGTATTAAAGAATTTGGCAGTGAGCTTGACTTGCTTCCTTTTTGACTAATCAACAGGAATAAGGTCTATAAGCAGCACAATGTAAGTTAATAGGACCATGAAAAAGACCAAATGATCAATAACAGCCACCAAAATGATCCAATCATTATGAATTTTTCCTTGTGCCTCAATCACATCTGTTCCATTTTCAATGACAGCAGCCACATCATATTTCACTAGTGGATTCTGAAATGGATGAAATGACAGTTTGTAAACATTTTCTTATAAAATAAGAACATATGCAAAATTCAATAGATTCCAAATTTCAACCCCCCTGGATATTTTGGTCTTATAAGGATGGACTAATTTCTCCTGAATCTATTCTGTTTTCAAGAAATGAAACTAAATAGTGCATTTGCACGTTTGCAGGCAAAATACAACCAATAAAATCATTAAAAGGACTGCATCCTACAAGTGATAAGCTATGGGGATGTCCACCTGAAATGGAAGTTCATACCCAAGCATTGAACTAAACCAAAGCATGAAATTTAACTTATTGCATTATTTCAAATTCTTCTATGGTCACTAATTTATTATGCATCCCATGTACCCCTGCATAGTGATCTGTTAGTCTGCTCAAACAGAAATAATTCATTTCTTTAATAGATATTTTGAAAACTTAAATTTTTATTTTCATTAATTGTGTTTAGGCTTTCTATTTTCACATTATTAACTCCGAAACAACTTGAATGATAAGTGTTAAAATTAAATAAATAATTGGGTGTGAAACAATGAATTGTATTATCATGTCCACTATACATTCACCATGCATGAATGCATAGGTGATAAATCATTTGCAAGGGCAGTACAACTCATGATGGGTCTGAGCAGCAAAATGTACTCATTTAAACTTAATAGAAAAACCATAGTAATCAAAATTCACACATCATGTCCAGGGAAAATTCCTTTCCCTGCACCACTAGTGGTTCCCCTGTAAGATGTGGTACCATTAAATAACACAGCTTGGTTAAGACTGAGGCTGTCCAAAGTCACCAGGAATCAAACTTGGACCCTCTAGTCAGTAGCAGAATCAGAACTCAGTTCTAACCAACTAGGGTATTATGTTTTATAGTGTAGCATGCTCAATTCTGATGGGATTAATTGTGCTTGTGCTTCACAATGAAGTGCATTTGGTGGCCCTGACTCTCAATCAAGGGTTCTGTGTGCCGATACACACTCTAATTACATCAGCTCATATGATTGAGAGCCACGAACACAGCAACTGATCATTACTTTATCAATTTTCAACCTTTGAAGAACTTCAATTTTCTATTTTTTCGGTGCTATAAATTTGAGATGAAAATAGTGCAAATAAAACAAAGGTTATGAGGTTTTCCTGAAAGAGAAAGGCTAAGTTAAATGTTAAAACAGGAGGGCAAAAACTAGAGCAGTGGAACAGTTTATGTATCTTGGAAGTGTTTAGAATGAAAATGGCTGAAGTGGTAGGGACATAAGGGGAATATTTGCATTACGACCTCATTGACAACACAGACACATATAATTACAGACTCCAGAATAAAACAGAGAACATGTAACAGGCCTTTTTGGGCAGCAGTGGCCTCTGTCTGAAAAAAATGAAGTCCATGTGGAAACACTTCAACATATTCAAGCTGCAGTTCAGGTGCCACTACAGCCCATTATCACAGAGTAGCACTTATGTAAATCACATAATGAACTTCAAAACTGCTAATCCGTCAATCCTGCTGGAACAGTATATACGAGGTATGTCCAATAAATACACGAACTGAGGTCATAAAAAATTTATTTTTCAAATTTAGTCTACAATGATTTTGTCCCCTTCAAAGTACTCTCCATTCATTGTTATGCACTTATTCCAACTCCTTTTCCACTGTTTAAAGCACCCTTGGAAGTCCTCAGCAGTTAGGCTCTTTAGTTTTCTCGTCATTTTTTGTTTTATTGTGTCCACTTCTCCCCAGTGATGTCCCCAAATCACATTTTTCCATTTTGGGACTAGGAAAAAGTTACAGGGGGCAAGACCTGGTGAATAAGGAGGATGATCAAAGATGGTGTTTGATTTTTTTGCCAGAAACTGGCCAACAATCAATGCTGAATGTGCAGGTGCATTGTCATGGTTAAGTATCCATCCATCATGTTTGGTTAAAATAGTGTGCACTGTTGATTTTCCTAAATTCAATTCATCAGCTATCATTTGGACAGTTTTTTGATGATCAGTAAGGACAAGGGACCACACACGATCAATGTTATCGTCAACATAGGTGGTTGAAGGTCATCCCAGCCTTGCATCATCCGTGGTGTCTTGTTGGCCATCTTTAAAATATTTAATCCACTTGAAAATGGATGTTTTCTTCAGAGCATTATCACAGTAAAAAGCTGTCAACATTTCAGTAATTTCTTGATAACTTTTACTGAACTTCACCAAAATACTTGATGCTGATTCGTTGCTTCATGATTTTGCCAATTTCCATTTTTGAGAAACAGAAAAAAGGACAACAGAAACTAACATAACTGGCAACATATGCACAGCGGGACAATCCACCAAGCACAGATCTCTCATTGGATATCAGCCAACTAGTACAGCTAATGGACAGGGCTATAGTTCGCATCATGGCCGCCAGATTACACCAGTTTGCACATTTATTGAACAGACCATTTATATACAACAGGAATGATAAACCATAAACACAGTAATCAACTCAAAGGTCGGTCTGATAGGTGATAATAGAGTTCACCCAGTATTAAGCCCAATGGTATGTGAATTTTATACATCAGGGTAAGGGTGCTTTTGTTACTTTCCCTGTGCCAGTTATGGTTTCCCAGAAAGATTTGGTATCCGAAAAATCACATAGCTGGCTGGGTGGTGCTCTTTCCTTATGCATGAGTAACCACTGTGACTCCAATAAATCTTCCACCTTCCTTTATCTATTATCTTTCATCCCTACTCAAACTGCTTCCCACAACCAATCTTTTGATGAATGCTTCTCTGTTTCAGTGATTGAAACCCTTCCTGAATTTGCCAGCAGTATAGAGGTGAGAAAATTCAATTAAAGTTATTCAAACTTTCCTGGCTCCACTCAGCCCACTGAAACCACCCAATAGCTGCTTATACATTCCCTCTCACCCCCTTGTCCACTTCCTATTTGTCCCTTACCTCTCTCCCTCTCACCTTTCCCACACATATCCCCTCTGCTCTCACCTGAGAATGGCATTCTGAAGATGATGGCCGTGCCGTCGAAATGTCATCTAGATACACGGGTGTCCATTCTTGTTGTTTCTGTCTATAAATACTCACATATACATAACACATTTGATAAGTGAGGGTAGATCTCACCCAATACTAAGCCCAACGGCATGTGAAATTTACACATCAGTGAAGGGGGGCCAGTTCCTTTTCTTGTGCCACCTATGGTTTCCCAGGAAGATCTGGTGCCCCAAAAAATTACAGGGCTTGGGTAAATCTGAAGGTGCCCATAAGCGTGCCTGGGAATTGAACCTGGGCTATCATGGCAGTATTCCAATGTCCTATCCCCTGGACTACCATATCCTTTAAAAATATCTGATAAGAGTAAATAATAGGAAATTATAACATGATTCTTACCATTGAGTTCACCTGACCAAGTAATATGATACGTCCTATCCTTAGATCTAAGGCCATTCCCAATAATCTGGTAAGCCATAATGGTGTTGATTCTGAACCACAATCTGGAGACACTAATGGTGAAGACAACCTCAGCTGAATAACACTTAGTACCAAGGCAGCAACACAAATTATAATTGAATTCCGGAAGAAAAGAACTGCAAAATACAAGGATGTTTCCAGGTTAAAGTAATCCAAATTCAAACTAAGATTTTTTATGGAATACCCATGTCGAATAATAGTTACTTGCAATTTTTATTCTTCAATTTCGATTGCTACTTGAAGTTTACAAGACACTAACCAAAAACATACATTTGAAGACCACAGAACCACTTCATAACACACATCCAACTTTAAAAGTCAAAAATACACAAAGTATTAGGAGGCGTTAAAAAACATCAGTGCATATTCATGAGAAAAGCTGTGCACCAACATTCAAACCACTGCAACATAACATAAGAAAAGAAGTACAAAATGGATTGAAATTGATATTATAAAACAATTATAAAAAATGGGAATGGACAACTTTTAAATGCACACAATAATCCTTTCTATCAAAGATACTGTGGGTATAAATTATTTGGACTAACACAGCAACAGATACATCATTCAAGGAAAGTATCATCAGGAATAAATTCAGTTTCTGAGTGAATGGAATTTTATCATTCACTTTATAACCATTCAGAGCTTTCTGCAGGGATTCGATGAACTAATCATGTTTTTTAAAAAGGGAAATTTTGGTAACAAACACGTGGGAAAAGGTTTTCAGAAAAAAATACATAAGGACCACTCTGTGTACATTTACAAAGTAGAGACATTTCACCATATAGAGGACAATAGTTAACATTGTCTACAGTCTTCAAGGAAGAGTCATACAGAAAGAGATGAAAATTAAGCAAATGACTCACAGGCAGCCATTAGTGCCAAGGAATCATACATGTGGGAATCAAAATATGTTTAGCTTTGGGTTACAGTATCAGTAAAATTCTTACCTATAACTGGAGTCATATCACCATTTGATGGAAGTTTTATTCCCAAATATTGCAGATATAGACAGTGACATAGAATTGATATTGAACACATAGCCAAACGATGAGGTGGCTTAGGATCCAGCCAGAAGGTTGATAGTGTCATCGCTGTCAAAACTGTTAAAAAAAACACCAAAAATTACACAACTCCAACCAGCCTTGAATATACTGTTTAGCAATCACCAATTTGTATTATTATTTATAGCAGTATTGTACCTGGTTAGAGTAGGAGCTTGAAGGACCCAGAAAGTAAATATTATGCATAGTATTTCTTAGGCCTAACTAATATGACACAAAATATCCTTAATATTACCAACAGTAGTATACCAGGTTAAAGTAGGCTTTCAATGCACCCCCAGTTGCTCCCCCCTATGGTGCTTCTGACAAACATGACACAAAATAACCTTAAACCCCACAATACATATTAAAATATCTTGTTCTTTAGCTAAATATATTTTCTAGCCCCCTTATTCCCATCTTATACCATTATTCTTTTCCTCCCTCAACATCATTTTACCAACATTCTCCCCACTACTGCTGTCTTCAGTGCCCATCCCCTCTTAATTCTCTTGCACACACTTGCCATACCTTCTTCCAATTTATATCAACAGTCATCATCCTTCTTCCATCATTCCTAAAACTTGTTTTGTTTTCCTTCCTGGCAATTTTCTTTTTGTCCATTCTTCTCTCAATCTACATCTCAGAAAGGCTTCAATCTCTACCTCAACGACCAAGTTTATGGGCCATAAAAAGACCAAATTCTGTAGCTATTTATTAATTAAAATTGCCAATTTTAATTAATCATGATATTCCAACATATCATGCCTGAAACATCTCCTTTTATTGAGTGGCTATCATTAACTTCTGCCTCTAAGTAAATTTCTTTCTGTCTACCAAACATAATTCTTCCTTTAAGGTTACCACTGGTCCCCATAAAAAGTACCACCAAAATAGGTAAACTGTTTCACCTGTTATAATGTCCCCCTACTTTAATATTACTTATAGTCTTCTAATTCATTAAGAATCTCATTACTTTTAATGTCTTATGTTTGATTCTCATCCCATACCAATACCTATTCTGAATTTGAAAGAAAATTTAGAACATTCTTCACAACTATTGCACTTCCCTTTTTAGGGATTAGTATCAATATTGGTTAAGTATTTATCTACCAGTCTTTCTGCTAACTTCCTCCCTCATATATGCTGAAAATGACCTCATGAAAACTCTTTGTTTCCTATTTTCAAATATTCTGCAAGCATTTTATCTATTACCATAACATTCTTCAACTTCATTTCCTATAGGGCCTTTTCTATCTCGCAGTCATGTTTTCTAAACAATACTAATCATTTAACTCTCATCTCTCATTAAACGCTTCCATATTGACCTTTCACCTCTCATATTAGTATTCATAAATTATAATGCAACCATTTCAGAGAGTTAAAATCATTCGCCTTGACCGGGATATGGGATTTCAGAGTGTAAGAGGACGTCTCGGTAGCTTAATTGGTTAGCACACATAGCGGGTGACTCCGTTAAAGTTACTGTTACAGTTTCTTGAAATTCATAAATTAGTTTCACGCAAGCTCTTCTGTTCCTGAAATTTCAAATATCCCCTACCTTAAGGGTCTTTTCCTCTGCATTATCCTCTTTTCTATATTCTCTCGCCTTATAAAACATTATTTCTTCTCTAAAATATGTTTGGTCATTTGCCTTGCATCCATTCTCTCAGCATGATCTAACCAGCACATCACACCACTAATTACTGGTACATTCAATCCACATTCTTTTAAAACCTACTCATCCCTCAACCTAGCTCTCCCACTTTATCATAAACACTCTTATACCTACACCATTTATGCTTATCCTGACATTGCCAACTTTCATCTCTATACTTTTTCTATGGAGATGAAAATATCGAGAATAGATGGCATCTATCTTTTATTAAGTACATTGATTATTTCGAATGTATATGCTTGCTGTAAACAAAGCACTTCAATAACAGTGTTTCTGATATTTCCAGCCATATCAGATTGTTACCATTGGGGTAGCCTATTCAGATAGTTATGTCAAAAAATGAGCATGACAGGCTGAATGAGCAGACATTCCACTAGGAGGCATGAGCTCTATGGATTAAACAAGTCAGAATGGTTACACTGCCAATCACTCTTCAATCCTCACATACCTGCACCTAGCAGACAAAGATGAAATGAAAGAATATTAGACTTCTTAGGAAATAAGTTGTCATCCTTTTAGTTTTGATGGTATCCTCATACACATTTTCTGAGTTTATACCTAATATTTTACAGTTGGATCCACGGGTTGAAATTATATAGTATCTATCCTTCTCTAGGAGCTGCTTTCTTAAGTCAAGTGTTCAAGTTATTCCTGGTCTAAGAAGATGTGACAGCATGAATTATAGCAACTATCAGCTCATACCAACTAATTCTGGGTTTTCCAATGTTTTGTAAAAGCATTCTATTCGATCTTATATAACCTTTCAAGTGAACTTTCACCATATAACATATCTGCCAGTTTAGGTACTAAGAAATTCAATCCAAATCATATTAATTTTTACAATTTGATACACATCAATTGCTTACTAAATGATCACCAATTGATTTTTTACATTTAAAAAATTAGAATTTTATATTCTCTTCCATAAGTGCTATTAAATGCATTTGCTAATATAGATTTGAATGACAAGGTCCTTATTCCAAGAAACTGCAGGAGATCCTGCAACAGTAACTTAAAGTCCTTAGCTGCTCAAAGTCATTTCTGAATATCAGAGAACAGGTAATATGCAGATAAAGCATACCTTATGGTGTTTTTAGTGAAACACTTCATATAGATTCAGTTAGAAATTATATCACAATCAAGAGATGGGAGACTGAAAATGCTGGGGATCAGGATGGTGCAGTGGCTATCGTACAGGCTTCCCACCCAGGTTGAAATCCTGGGGAAGACAAATTTTTTTCAGTGGTATCCCGATTCCTACTTGAGGTGCTTTGTGGAGAGCGCTTTGAGTGAGTAAAATGTCCATTGAATGAGACGTTAAACTGCAGACCCCTTGGCACTTTTCGACAAGAATAGGCTAATACCAATGCCATTTTTCTTTCCCATCCATTCCTAATGGCACAAATGACTTTAGTCATTGATCGTCTCTCATAAAAAACAACTACTACAACTGAAAATTCCTTCAACAATACTCAGGACATAACTTTTTAGCATTGAAATGAGTTGGCCTTACCCAATGAGAAAATGTAATGGTTTCAGCTACTTATCTCTACAATGAATCAAATACTTCATTTTGTAAGAATAAAATTTATATGTATAAATTGTACTGTGTTGTAATGTAAACTGTATTTCTAGTCATATTAATGTCTCATCTTACAATCCATTGGGAAAACTTCTTTCTCTTGTACTACCTTGCCTTGAAAGATGGGTTGAATGTACATTAATAGTATTACAGGAAGTAAAAAAATCCAAAACCTATGGAATAATTAATAATAAATATAACAGAACTAGATAGTTAATATGTACTTACTGAAGGAAGGAACTGTCACAGTAGCTGCATAAGCACTGGCATGTCTTTTAATGATAAACTTGTACGTTACTGATGGATATGTTGCATTGGGACAGCAATCATAAGTAGCAACATTTTTTATAGCAGTCACATTCTTAAGTTCCCACTCTCTACTCCCCTGGTAGTCATCCAAATCCACCTGAATTGAAAAAGTTTTTATTGTAAAACAATAATGAATTGAATGCTGAAATTTAAGATTTTTGAAGCAAATTACATAAATGCTGGGTACGACTAAACTATATAAATTAGCGTATTTAAAATTGAAAAATAGGAACCAAAGCAATTTTCTAATCTTTTACATGAATATGTTAGCAAAACTGACCAACAAAACATTTAATTACGTCACCAGTCTAATTCTCTCAGAAAATTAATACAGAATCACTTAAATTCTGAGTGGTACACATCTTCTTTCATTATGGATAAAGGTCAAATAGTAAAAAAGAAAATTATTCAGAGACATTACCATTTAAGAGCGCAATCCCATTTTCCACAGTTCAATATTCTAGGGTCGTGACAGATCCTGATAGATACTACCATTGACAAGATTCTCCCACAATTTGAAAAATTAAATTTCAGTGTATTGAAATAATAAATTAATTTCTTAGAATATTGGCTAAGCTAAAATAGATAAGGACAAACCTCTGCTAGTATCATTAATAAAAATGGATGCTTCAAAATACTATACTACATACATACTATTATTAATGATTCAAATATTATTTTGCACAAGTGAAAAGAGCTCTATAGTATTAGTTGCATATGGAGTAATAACCATTTATAGATATTTGTCACATCAACAAAATTTATGGATGCCCAAAATGATAAGTTTGGCAAATTCTGAATGAAATCTTAAGTAGTATATAACACTTATGCTGTGTAGTAAACATCAGTTCTTATCTAAGCATTAAGTCAATACTAGCTTATTCCCTTTACACTGATTAACACATAACATGATAAAAACACTTGTAAAACCAATAAATCTGAGAAATGTATTAGTAAGAGCAACAATAGTGGCTCCAAGTCACTCAAGCCAGGTATATCGAAGGTTATAACAGCAAAACAAATAGCAGTTCATTCAACTTCTAGATATCAGTGAGGTGGCTATCTGCGGCATCTCAGGTGACCCTGAATTCCTTGGGTTACCCACCCAATTGATGGCACACAGTGGTTACCTGATATTCTCAGGTTAAAACACTTTCAGATTGTAACAGGAAACTAATTCAATTATGTGTTTCATTAATTCATAACAGATGGAAACAATACATTAATGAATCCAAGAAATTGCTGGAGATGGAGTCTATTATCATTCTAGTTCCCTTTAATTTTTCAAAGGATAACATTAAGTTTGAATACCAGATAATTCCATGAATTTTTCAAGCACACAACCAGGTAGATGGGTTATCAATTGCCAATGAATGAGTAACATAAGCAAACAAATATAGATTGATTCCCCATTCTAGGTGAGGGCTATATATAGCAACCTAATTTTAATTTAGTAAATGTGCATTCAATTAGAATTCTCAGGTCATTTAGGAATGAAAGAGATCAAATGCATGAAGGAGATTTGGCAAATGAGAGCCTCTTTTAAGTGCCCTTTGAAACAACTATTAATATGTGAAGATGCATGTAACATTAAATTAAAAAGCGATGATGTTGGATATTAACCAAATTACTCAAATACAAAATTTAATTAGAATTCTCAGATGCCTTACTACATGAATACTGCCATTTTGCTCATCATCAAAATTATATTAAAGTGATCAAAAAACCAAATTTATATTTGGATGTTTTCAACAATTTTGATTCCCAGGTGGAACCAATTGCAGCATATATTTATGCATAATCAAAAATCAGTACTCACTACATCCCATCATTATTATCGTAAAAGAAGAGGCAAAAGAAGCACTTAGTATAGTATATTTAAAATAATTAATATGTTCTTTGAAATTATAAAAATAAAAAAGTATTCCACTAGTGCAATTAGTTCTATTTTCTTTGTAATTTTATTAATTACTTACAAAAACTACTGTGTTAACTGTCATTAATTGTAATTGAACTACGAAACTATTACCTTTTCTAATTATACCTTCAATTATAAGGTATTTTTCACCCCCATCTCATATATGAGGCATTATATTATATATAAGGCATTAATCATTTACATTTTTATACTAAAAAAACTCAGCATATAGCATGCAGTCTTAAATCAAAAATAACTGCAATTGAAACTGTTACAATACTAGGAATTAATATTGATACAAAACTTAACTGGGAGACTCACATCAGTCAGATCTGTAATAAACTGGGTAAAGCTGTTTTTTGTTAAGAAAGCCCAATTTTTTCATTTCAAATGAGTATCGTTTAACACTTTACCAGGCCTTCTTTCAATTTCATTTGAATTATGGTGTTGAGTTATGGGGTCATTCCCCACATGTTAAACAAATTTTGCTACTACAAAAGAGCTATTCACTCCCTTGCTAATATACCACCACATGATTCCTGCAAACCTTTTTGTATTAGGTATGGAATTACAACTGTATTTAGTTTATTTTTCTTTAAGGCTCTGATTCATGTGAAAGTTAATCTATAAACTTACCAATTAAGATCTAATATCCATAACTACTCCACAAGAGGTAAATCAAATCTAAATACTACTTACTGTAGACTGTCATCAACTTACAACACATTCCATGATATGAACATACAGCTGTATAACTATCTGCCTACTCAGTTGAAATCAGACTGTATCCAGAGTTTCACGAATAGGGTATATACCTGGTTACTTGCACACCCACTTTACTCATTGGATGAATTATTTTGTGACACTCTTCTTTACATTTAAGAACTAATGTTTGTATATCAAGTAATATTTATATTGATGACATTTTAATGGTTGTACCATTTTTCAAAATGAATAAAGTATTATTATTAATCTCTGGGGTCATGCCTTGAATGTTAAACTGTTATTTTTATTTCGGAAAAGGTGCTCTTGACTAGTCTCCTAATTGATCTAATAACTATTACAATGTACAGTTTGTATCTATTTTATTATTTATTGTATATGAAGGAAAACATTGTCTACTCTACACATAATCACAGTATTAGGGCTAAATATAACTTTGATATACCCCAAATTTGGCTGGCACAAGTACTTATAAATCTGAGAGTAGATGTCCACAGTACTACAACATATTACCAAATTTTGCTAGCTATGTTAACAGTAGAATAATTAAAATCATTGAGATATGACTCGTTTTTAGACCTCTATATTCTCTGGATGAATATTTTGATCTGGATTTCTCAATAATCAAATTTTAATCTATAGTAATTTTCTTTTCTTTTTATGTGTACCATGGGTTTGTATTTTTTATTGCTTTTTGTACTGACAACATCCATAATAGCTGATGATGTTTCAATAATGAATACAAAAATGATTATCAACAATTCTAACAGATACTAACCCCTCCATTGTTCAATGTGATGTCAATCATCTCCCCAACATGAGTCCATGATCCAATCTTCACAGTGCATTCGTGTGAATCAAATGGCCACTGTCTGAGATTTGGTCTACAATGAACTGGCCATTTGGTAATAGGAACACATAACACCATTCCTTGTGAGTTAGCTAAACACCTAGTACGTTTAAAAGCTGTATTTTGACTCAGATCTCCACTGAAAAAATAAATTATAAAATAAAAATGTTAAACCTATGTCAGATACAGCCTATAACAAATATAGTCTCTCTGTAAAGGTAGTAATTTATGTTTGGAAACATTATAATTAGCTCTAAAATAATTTTTCACATATTATCAGACATTTATAAAACCAATAGCCAACAGAATATGGGTAAAAATGTATTTTATATGAATAACTAACATTACAATTAATGCAAAAATTAATTAGCAGAATATAACATGAAAAATTTTAATGGCCAATATGTTTTATGTAATGAGATAGCAGGACCTTCCGAAAAGCTGAATTAAATATCATTGCATTTAAAACTATTTATTCATTACATCCGGGTAAAATTATAGGGAACATTCTTACCTGTCGTAAAGAGCAAAGTCAGGTAACCAAATATCTTTGCTGCTAACATGAAGAAGGGTTACATTTCCATAATCACCAGGGGTCCATGTCAAGTGAGTATCATTCCAGAACTAAAATAAGAGCATTTACATGCATCAAGAATGTATTTTATTAATATCAGGATACCAAGCAAAATCAAAATACTGCATGTAATAGCATTACCATTATCATCCATGAATGAACCTCCAATACATTGTTCACTTCATCCTAAAGAAAAATAAAGGAATTGTGAATAACATTAGGTAGTCTTGGGCATAATGACATCCAATATTATGTAAAACTACATTCCTAACTGAATGTAGGGGTCCCTAGAGGAGATTGGAAAAGCTCATAACCAGCCAGAACCATGCTACTTACCATCTAGGTACACCATTTTATTCTCCTCCAAACTTTTATCCTCAAACAGTGGATAAGGTACACAAATGAGAAGTTAAGGTTGTGCCACTTATGCTGGACTCTTGGAGGAAGTAAAAATAGAAGTTTTAGGCGTGATATGGTGGTATATCATGATTAATAAAAATTGGCAATTTTCCACAAAATAAAATTTCTTAATACAACCAGTTTCGATGTAACTACATCATCTTCAGGTCTCATCTTATGATGTAGTTACATCAAAACCAGTCGTATTAAAAAATTTTATTTTGTGGAAAATTGCCAATTTTAATTAATCTTGGAGGGAGATTTCTTTAAAAACTTGGATAGTTAGAAGTTCAATTTTTTGGATCCCTACTGTGTAAATAATGTGTTTTGGTTGTACTTTATCACACATACTCAAGCCTACATGAAAAAATTCTGTATGACCACTCAGATTTAAGTGACAACAAAGATCTGAATGTTTCTTTTAAGGATGAGAGAAATAGTGCACAAGCAACTTGTCTTTTATCTTTTCACTGCTCTTCAGTTATTTACTTAAGACAGAGAAATTCAATGGTATCATTTACATAAGCTAAGAAAAGTTCTCAATGAGGAGTCGGAGATTAACTGCCTGGTCTGCTCAACTTCTCAAGCCAGTATACTGTTTCACCAATGTTTCAGGTCTTATTCATACCCACATGAAGACAATTCTTGCCCAGATCAACTATCCTCATCTCCCACTGAGAACGTTATAACACACTGAAAATGTCATTTGTAGTGAATTCGACCAACTCCCATGAGGAAATATGTGAGGACTGGTGCAAAACTGAGGGAGATGACTTGGCAGATAGGTAAATCATGTCCACCTTTTACTATTTGTAACCATTAACTGTGTTGAAAAATAGATATGAAGTGTTAAATGTGGAAAACATCCCTATTAATGCATGAACAACATGTCAACATCTTCTCCATAATATTTGCATGAAGTTCTGATGATGCCTCTGGAATTCAAGTGACCTCTGTGACTGGAAGTCACATACCTTTGTGACAGGGTTATCAAACTGTTGCACAAGATGGCATGTTGAATAATTAAATAGGACAAGTTTTTTTTAAGCAGCTGTGCACAATGATCTAATAGACTAGTGACACATTACGCCAAGCCATAATGGGAATATTCAAAATTACGGAGATTTAATAAATCATTACACCACCATTCAAAGAAATCTTGAATACTAAATTTATCACTGGCACTATCATACCTATATATACAACAGTAATGGAAGTTTAAAAATAAATTCAATTTTAAATTGGTTGTTCCAGTACAAGGAATATGTAAAGACAGTTTCGCGTTCCTATAATCATTTGATTGATCAGAGGAAACGGGGTTTTGAAAAATCAATTATCAAAAAAATTGGCCAAGTGCTATTGACTTGATTGGATGACTCGATTTCTTCATTGCAGATGCAACTATTGTATTACTTCAATACAATGAGAAAAACATCATTTTACTAATATGATTTGGGAATTAAGATATAAGAACTTAATTGATGCACTTGGATTATTACTACTTTAAGATGGATAAAATTTTGATACAAATATTTTTTCTGTTGTGCCATGACCAGGGACATGAAAATATAATGCAAAAACTATAATTCATTACATGAAATTCTAATGTTTTGCATAAAAATGCATGTACTTATTGTTGCAATTTCCACTGATTGCATATATTTGAATTCAACTAAGTAGCACGGAAACTACAGGTACGAAAATGCATCTGTTCCAAGGCTGAAAGTTGTAAAAGAGCAAAAAGAAAGCTATTACCAAAAATTGATTATAATGTACAAAAAACATGATGATTGTCTGCACAAATTCTCCACCATGATTTTATTGATGATCTTTAGTGATGAATGCAACCAATAAAATCTCTTAACTATTCTTACGTCAATGATGATTTTAATCACTAATTACTCAGGTTACATTAAAATATAACAGATTACACAGAGTACTGCTATTAAAAATACTTAAGTAAAAATTATCATAATATTATGAACCATCTCACCAAAGAAAAAAACCTCACAGACAGTTTCATTATAACTGTCACATTTGAGGTATGGTGGATGACTGGGCGGACATACTTGTCGTATGTGCAAAAAATATCTTGCCTCAACAATTGTTCAGGAGTCAATTCTTTTGATACCCCATCTCTGCATTTTCCTGCAATGTCAAGATTATGCTATGCTGGATCAAAAAATGAAATATGATATGCAAATATGAAAAGTAGGCAGAAAAAGAATAAGCTAATATCTCAGAAGATTAGTCCTACAATACTGAATTTGATAGAAGAGTGCTTGATTAAAATTTAGAAATAAAGTGTATTAAGCAGTCAATCATTATAAAAATAGTCATTCATACCAATTAATGTGTCCTAGAAATTTATTTATTTTTATTAAATTAACTAGAATCTAATACTAACTTAATAAACTAAAATCATTAAGCCATGTCAAAGGCTTTCTACACAATACTCATGTGTTCAGAGCCATGAGGGTGGCCTGACATGAGACTGTACAAATAATGTCAAAAGAATATTGAAGTTTAAATCACCTGGCTCGCCTCTGATTAACAAACAGCTCCAAATCAATGGTAAAAAGAAAAGAGATAAAATTCTCAGGAACATTTTACTATGCTTAAACCTCACTCATGCTGAAAGCAGCAGACACACTGATCCACCCACTGAATCAGATAACATCTAACACTACACCAAATTTTCCAGATGCCCCAAACCTCAAAGGAGATAAAATTATATCTGCTTCAGCCATTATATTTTTTTCATGCCAGTCACCTTAAACCATAGAAAATGGTCTACTGGAAAAGTCAACCCACATAGCTAACAACTTTCAGAGGAATGAAATTTTACAAACTATACTGGAAATTGAAGACAGTCAAGGTGGTGTTACTGTTATGAATTGGTTTTTGGCCATTTCTCAGAAAAAATACAAAAGTGTGTTCAATTTTTTGGACAGAGTTACACACTAGGATGATATCTTCATGCTTTATATTGTTTGCAAGTCTGTAAGAGTCTATTACCATTCACTCAAATCCTAAAAAGTGCAACTAGTATTTGTCTAGTGATTGCTGATCAGATAGCTGATTCTTTTATATAATGACATGCTAGATTATCAAATCATGGTAGAGGATTTGTGTCATAAAGTGGATAAAAAAATTAAGTAATAAATTAGGTACATCATTGTGTCATACTTATTATCCAGTACTTTACATGAATTTTAAATTAAACTTCATATCCTATTTACAGCAAATTATTTCAACAGGCTGAGCCTTTCAAGGCTTTTTAATAATTACAATAAATACAGAGCATATAACTGTAAAATTCAGTCATAATTAAGTTTTGAGTTAGCAAATTCAGTACACCCAATTTACCCTTTTCTTATTTTGCATCAATATCTTTTTGAATCACGATTCCATCATCCATATAAAATTTAGATAAAAATAGCCATGCTCTAAAAATGCACTGCTTGCATTGGATCAGAATTAAACCTTGTATTTTAGAAATGTTCTGGAATGGACTCAATATCTTCTTTCAACAATATAAAAGTGCAGTTTTTAAATCTCAAGATTTGAATGAATAAATTCTACCATACACTAATGGCAAAATATTGTCAGTTTTTCACTACTCTACTGAAATTATCCTTAAAATATAAATTTTATTCTAATAATATTCTCTAACTACAACTTTTGCTACAAATTTCTTTAATTTTAAAAACCGACCACTTTGCAAGGATTTCTTTCCCAGCAGCTTCTTCTGGATTGATGAATTCTTGTCGTGTTCTTTCTTAATTCATCACTTATTCACACTTAATAAATATTCCTGAAAGACATTAACTGTATGACAACACATCCTCTCTCTCCGAACTCAGCAATCACATTTCAAAATAACTGAAACTGTGGCATTCTAAGTTTCTTCTTGGCCTTAAATTGTATGGATCCTCTGACCCTCTGCAATTCTCTTCCCATATTTTCACCCTAATAATTTAGCTTTCAATGCAGTTTTTCAAGTTTTTTGTTTATTCTAGTACCTACTCATGAACGTTTTGTTGCAAAGGATCCCACAAGTAGCAGCTTCCACGTAATGGCAAAATAGATCTTGTTTTCTGCTATAATATATTTCTACTGGAGGTGACTCTATTTTTAAAAGTATGTTTTGTTAGCATGCTGAGGTCAGAACAACTTATCAGCCCATATCTTCCTGCAGAATGGACAAATTATCCACAGAAGTGCAATTTGTTTTTTCCACTGAGGAGAGGATGATATTGTACTTGAGTACCCTTCATTTTATATCATTCTAGTTTAACACTACCTCTGTATTCTCCACCATAATCACATATTTAGGTAGAAGACGTAACATTAAAATGACATTCTGGTGTACAAATATGGATTCTATCAACTTTTATCCAAGACATACTTTCAAACCAGTGTACTTCATGAAATGAGTAATGTAGTCAACAAATAAAATATATTGTGCCTTGATTATTTTGCATCTAAATAGGGCTGCTGACATTGGTATTAATTATTTTCAAGGGTCAGTTTGCAATTTTTCTTAAAGTATTAAACAGACACCTTATTTGTTTGGCTTGAATACATAATATTATGTAGTTAATTTGATTTACAGCATTTTGTTTCATATCAATGAATCACTATGAATTACTCACAAATTGAGCTTTATTTTATATATCTACATTCATTGCTAAATAATGCCCAAATACATAATTCAGCCATCTCTGGTAATAAATACTTTAGCACACATAATAATAAGTTTTACCTAGCTTTGTCATTTGGGTAATAATTATATGATTTCACCGAAGGAGTAAAATAATAATATCCCTTCTCTTTTACTTGCTGGGTTTTGGTACTATAAACAATATGCTTCATTTTTCAAGGATATTAATTCAAACAATTTCAATAAATGAATGGGTAACTTCCCAAAATGAATAATGAATGAAAATAAATATCTTTGTAATATTTCAATTAAATCGACTATTGGTCAACCTGTTCCAACATAGACATTATTATCAGTGTACAACATGAAGCTACAGAGATGGAAAAGTGATTTCTCCATACAAGAGCAGAGGAGCACATAAAAAATCAAATCACTCTCTGATTACTCTTCATCTAAACAAAAAGGAATACTTTTTCTTCATAGTGCCATCATATGTGCACTTTGATGATGAAAAACAACATCAACATCGCTTAATCAATAAATAGGCTTTGTGGAATATTAAAATGTGATTACATTTCTTGTGGTCTTTTTTTTCAAGTATTGAAGCTTACCATACCTTCTATCCGAGCTAAATTGTAACAATTATTTTGCTTGAAATACATAATGGCAATAGAGACTTGCCTTTTATAGACTGGCATTTCAAAGGTTTAAATAGTTTTACTCTTCTTAGTGCCTTAGTCTCATTCTTTATTTATATACATTGCCAAGGTATTGCTCTGTCCATTTGTATATCAATTTGTAAAATGATGAAGAATCACCTTAGTTCTGCATATCTGTCAAGGGAGTACAAAACATAGAAAGTTAAAAAAATAAAATCTTACTACCAAGAAATTTTTAAACCTAAACATCGTTCATTGGCTTGCATTACCTTTTTGATGGAATTTTGGTGGTTTATTATGAGCTTACTGATAGTTCAACAAGTTACATAATAGACTTTGAGATTTTTTTTAAGAGTTTCAGTTTCCATCATCCTTTTTCCTCATCACTTTGATACAAACTAATAAAAGAATATATCATTCATTAAAAATGTCAATAATCTGTCATACGATCTACTATTGATACAGATTATGAGTGCATTGAGGAAATAATATCTTAAATTATGTCCAATTGATGATATATACACAAGTGCACACTTTTTGTAACCAGTCCAGATGATACTACAGTGTAGTGAAACTAGCCAACAAAATAAATTCTTTCCTGTGGAAATGCAAAGTTTTTGATTCTTTCTTCACGCTTTCAATAATATCTCGATTTCTGGTTTTGCCTCATTATTGAAATTGCAGAAGCTCACACATATTTCACGACATTCAGCTAGAATACATTACTTATTTTAAAAATTTACAAGCAAGCAACATTTCATATGTAGTACCTATTTGCATCTTTTGAAAAGGGCAGCTTATATGAAGTTCACTTCTCAGTATGCATAATTTCCAACATGACCTCCAGGTAATTATTTGATTGGTTTCATACATCAAAGTCTAACTCCATCCGAACACCCATGTCAAATGTTTGATAGCAGATTTCAACATATTGAAATTGATTTAATATTAAATGATAACATTCTAATAAGCATTTAAATTTGGTGGCATTTCATTTCAGAAGGTAAAAAATTTAGTAGTTACACAAATTAAGAATTGTCAAACTACAATAAAGACTATATAAAACAGACTAAGACTATATAAAACAGACTAATTCTCCAATAAAACTCTTTTAATTAAGGCACACTTCACAAAAAGTAATACTATTATATTTATTTCACAAAAAGGCAGGATAAATTCAAAATGACACACATAGTCAATTCACAAAATCATTTTCAAAGTAGAAAAGAATTAATACATATATTAATTATAGAATCCCCAGATGTTTCCAATAAATGAATAATATAAAAAAATTTTGCATCCATGATGAAAAATAAACAGACAGCATGAAAGGGTTAAATATTATATTAGAAAAGAATTCCTTCAAGTTCAAATCAAATTAAGTACAAACTTCTCAAACAGCCACTTTCAGTCCCATCTTTCTTCTGATTCTTCTGAAGTTACATTAGGCTTGTGCCCACTCTGAGGTTCATTATTCCACCTTTTACCAGGACCATCTTCATAGCTTCTGTGTGAACGACTATCTCCTCTGTCCTTCCAATTTGCCCAGCCCCCACCACCTCTCTTTCCTCCTCTTTCTGAGAAGTTATGGCCCCTTCCTGTTCCTGAATCACCCACATTATCAAAGCGATCATCATGACCCCAGTAATCGGGCTTTCTTCTCTCTTTATGATCCCCAGAGCCATCATTCCAAACCTTTCTGCTGGGCTTGTTATTGCTGAAATCTCTACTTTGGGAATTATTCTCAGTGGAGGGTGTAATTTCAATTTTTCTAGTGACAATGGATGAACCTGAAAAAGTTTTCAAATATTCTCAACTAAGATCACAGAAAAACTTATATTTACACAGTAAAATAATTTAGATTAATATCAAAGTTCTCTAAAAACAAAACAATCATTCAAATAGTGCATTCAGAAAAAAACCCAATCCAAACTTAAAACAATATAATACATCATTCCTGGACTTATTTTCACTTTTAAAATTCACTATAAATGCCAGGGGACAAATTAACACACATTAATTATTTAACCTAGAGGCCGTAGAGCTCTTGAATTCTTGCTACACATTAACAGTTTTAGAATTTCTTGGGATGGGAAATATTTATTGTAGTTAAGCCGCCATCAATACTGTATGTGCACACACAGTTAAACACTTCATTAGAAAACTCATCTACCCCAGCAGCTTTTATTTTAATCTAAATTCTCACTACTGGTATAATATAATTTGTACATATGTCAACTTTCTTGAGATCATTTTTGGCACATTGAACTCATATTTCTAACTCACTTTTGTACTCAGCTATTAAAAGCTTCCTTAGATTAATCCCTTTTCAACCTCCCTCAAAGTTCATTTCAGACAATATCACCACTCATTCTTCTTTATTATGTTCATTATTTTCCCTTTTAATTGCTTCCACACCAGCTTCATATTTCTGTCAAAATCATTCCACATATTTTCTGCTAGTTTGATTAGTATTCTTTCCTAATGTTCCTGTGAGACATTTTTGCATTCATTTTCCTCTTAGTTCCATTCTTTCACACTGTAGTGCGTCTTTATCTTTTACTCTAATTATCCTATTACTCATCTCTTAAGTTGCAGTTCTTGAATCTTTCACATCTTCATTCCACCAGGCATCACCTTTCATTCTTTATAGAACACTTTAACCACAAACTTTCAGCTCATCCAATAACCACTCCTTTTACACTCTCCCAAGGACCAGTAATTCCATTTTCAATATATTTTTCTCACTTCGCCAGATTCAAGTTCAGCTAATCCTCGAGCATGTAGCCACATAGCTCCCTTATGTTTTTTTTCCTGCAGCTTTTAAAATTTTATCCTCAATTGTTTCTGTATTCTAATATTCTTTACCACCCACTTCTTCTAAGATACACTTTCAAGATCAAATAACAACTTGTTATACATTCAGCACTTCACATTGGTCTATTAACCTCATGTCTTTCACTAACAATTTCAGACTTTCATCATACACAACAAACCAATCATGCTCCTATAATACCCCATTCTCATGTATACAAATTAATAGGAATCATATTTCCACACCCATAAGATGCAATTTTTTACTCCAAATTTTTTGCTCTAAAATCAGGCTGCTTCTTATTGGCATGAGGCATGTGGATATAACTTTGACCTGTAAATGCAAGCCAATCCACCGGAAAAATATTTATTGTCATGCATTTTTTCTACAGGCATAGAAAATGGTAGCCTTCATTACAAAGATTGATAATATGAATGTTTTGTGGCAGTAGCAAGCAACAGAGTGTTCATATTTCATTGAAATTAGTTACTAAACCTATTTCCAAATATATCAGAAATTTATTTCACTAAATTTAGTTTCATCTCACATGTGGTGCTGCCAGGAAACTTAATATGATTTGGGCTGGTGGGGATGTTGCCCCTCTGGTAACACATATATACATTGTCTCTCTCCCAATAAACTCAAAAGAGTTGACAGATATTCGACCTTAATTAGAATGAGTGTCATAAAAGCATAGAAAATGGTTGGCAATTATAAAAATTTCAATAGTCAAAATAATAGGAAAAACTATGCATTGAGAGCAAAGAGAAGATTATCATACAGTATTGCATTTGAACTTACATTCATGAATCCCCTTCAGAACACAGAAACAAGGCAACTGAAAGGCATTTAGACCCAGAATTTCCAGGATTGTATGATGAATAAACATCGCTATACGTGTAGTCGCTAATTTTTTAAAAGTAACAATTCAATTTTCTTTGTATTAAATGTTAGCATCAAAATACTTTCATCTTTTCTTTCTAATCCAAGTATTTTTTGTAAAAACTAAGCAAAAAAATTAGGGTGTCTCTTATGACCTGGGAACTACGGTGTGTCCTTAAAACAAATAATTAAGAAAAATGATCCTATAATCCACACACAGACTCAACATATTCTCATATGATCTATCAGTGAGGGGCCACCAATTGGTCAACCACATTTTCCGAGACATCCCTTCAAACATCAACCAAATTACATATTCAAAACTTACGAGTCATTGTCAGGAAGACTACCATTAGTATTTTTCAACCATTTCTCTTGATACCAGAACAATATATGGATGAGTATAAGTTGGAAATTAAGCTTCAATAATACAATTTTGAAGGTACTATTATTTATTTATAGAGGTGAACATGTTATCCAAAGGACACTGGTGCCCATTATAGCCCCAGTATCACAACTACAACAAATATTCTAAATTATTCATAGTATTATATTATGTAATGAGAAAATATCTATGCCTGGCATACAGCCAGTGTACTCCTATTCCTACTATTATAACAGAGCAGACACCAGTGTCCTCCATGGCAAAAGTGAAATGAATGGTGCTACCATACAGTCAATTCAGCTGTGGAAATTCATCCTGAGATAAGCAATGGTAACGAACACAGCACTTCTATACTTGCCTTCTTTTGACCATAGTCTACGTTACTCTTCATATATATTGTTTCTAATACTAATTCTCAAACATTCTACATTTTTCAATAGTCACATTAGTTCTCTTGAGGAAACTCCTCTCGCTGAGCACACTAGCTTCAACTTTACACATTATTTTAAATATCCATCACATGAGAGAGCATGAGAGAATGTACTTTTCCACAGAATTTATTTGGCTTGGTACAATGCATTTTGATGTACACAGGAAACTTCCACAAAGTGAAGCCAAACCCGGAAAGATTATATTATTTTGAATGGATGTCTTACTTTGTAAATCTTTTTTCTTTGTATCTCTTTAGGCTTTTTAGAACTCTAATTAGAAATATATCAGATCAGCTCCTCCGAAGATTATCTTTAACAAATTATCCTTAAAGAACACATAAATTTGTGAAATATGGCTAGCTTATGTGTGTTTACTCAGAGGCCACAGCGGACAATATCTAACAACAGTAATAGAGATCATACAGTATTTATAATAAGAAATATTCCATGGACATTAGTGATCACAATGGCAAGGAGCAAACATGCTGGAGGACATCTGCGAACATTAACAAAATAAAGCCGCCATGGTTTATATATATGGGCACTACTTTTGATTCTTTTAATTGGGATGGGAAAATCCTTTGTATCAAAGGTTCATTATTTAAAAATAAAAGGGGTGCTTTTATGGCTTCAAAACAATGATGAACAACTTCACCACGAATTTCACCCGGGCCAGTACTGGATTTGTTTCTCAGTGAGGAGCCAATAGTAACCCTTCAAAGAGGTCAGGCAGGCCTTCAGAAAAAAAATACCTACTGACACAGACATGTTTTGGCCAAAAGCCAGGACTTTCCACAACATCTTTTAAGTCTTCACGACAGATACACGAAAAGAGTAGGTGCCTCTAGATATCTTCAGCTGCTTGATCTCAAAGTACTTGCCACGTATTTTGCTTGATATATACTTTTTAACTGCTTTGATTGTCGTGTCTTCTTTGAATTGCCAAGCGTGTATGTGGACCATTCTCGGCAGCCTGACTAAATAACTGTCTGAGTTTGACATCCCCACAATCGGCTTCGGCTGAGGTTTCTGCTTATTTAAGACCATGGTGTAGCCCTTATCTTCTTTCCTCGTGTTGCATGTAATGGCATGCGGTTCCACAGGTGGTGACTGCAAATTTCCTTTGTGAACAATGGAAGAGTATGGCAGTACCTCCTTAGGAACACACTCTTTATTATTAATATTACTATCAGCAGCTACCACTTGAGAATAATTAAAATGTTCCATAGCATTTTTCTTCTCTTTCACAGTTTTTCTGGGATATTGCAATCGCTCACTTTCCACTGAGTTTGTGATCGATGTTTTAATGCATACATGTAGTCTCTAATACCCAATGCATACATTTAGTCTCTAATGGAAAAAATCTTGTATAATTTCTAACCTAGCATCTCGTACAGCTTAAAATGCCAGAATCTATACAAAACAGCCAGCACCGGTGGTGGTAGGGAAACATCTTTGCCTGCCAACCCAGAGGCCATGGATTTGATTCCCACCAAGATGGATTTTAATCTATCTAGGGCTTGGGTGTTTATAATTTTTTACATTGTTATATCATTGTTAAAAATTCTGACTGAAAGGCCACAGTGCTGTTTTATGATTAATTTGAAATAAATAAAATGAACAATTCCCTCTTTGTTATCTCAGGTGTAACTTTATGGAATCTACATAACATAATTGAAATGAAAGAAGTAACTTCGTAATTCCACCTGGATTTTATTAAAACATGACCTAGGTTTTGACGTAAGACATCATCATCAGGTCCAACATCGAAACCTAGGTCATGTTTGAATAAAATTCATGTGAAATTACAAAGTTACTTGTTTCATTTAAAAAATAATCTCAATAATACAGAAAATATTCAAAACATAAAATGCTGGTCACTATGTATCAGATATATAGAAACGATAAAATAAATATTTCTGGCATTTCATGATAGTGTTGTGCAAAAACCATTGAAATAAAACAGGAAAATATTTAATATGATGTTCACTTACCTTCTATATTTATTCTTTTGATAATATTTTTTGATTCATTTTTTAAAGGCTGCTGGGATACTTCAGACATGCTAAGATGATTAAAAGAATCTCCCAGTTTTTCAGAATAGAAGGTTTTCAGAAAATTAGGGAAACCTTGAGAATTCCAACCATGGAGAGTGATGTCCAATATTAAAAGTAACCAGTAATAGCACAGGGAGGATGGTTGCGAGTTTCCAAGAGTCCTTCTTATTTGTAAGCTTAATTCTTCCAGACTCTCCTTGGCATGCTCGTTTAGTAACTGTCCATTTAGGTTTACCTGCGCATAGAGATCAATATTAAAATCCATTTATTTGCCTGGAGATTTGTGATATTGGAACATAAAAATAGGACATGTCAAGTCGGTTATGGTAAGTAGGGTTTTTCCAATGACTCGATCCTTTAATTGAATAGTGAATAACAAGCAAATCATTAACAAATTGAATCAACCAATGTTTTGTACTTAATCACACTCTTAATTAGCAAATAAATACCAAGTGTGATGAAATGAAATCCAATGGAGAGCTATTCATGGAATAAATAGCTGATAATATAAAACTGCACAAATAAATTTCACTTTACGTTGTTTCCATAACCATGATTATGCATATGCATAATGAGAAATACAGGCATTTGGTAAGTGATGAAAATCATTGGATAATACATGTTAGCTATACTTCATTTGATATATAGTATTATATATGATAAATCAAGCTTTTGAGAATAATCAGTACATCGCAATGATGATGTGTGATCTAATAAATACTTTTGATATGGTATTGAATGACATTCTAAAACAAAAAGTACACAAATATGGAATAAGAGGCTGGGTTTTTAAATTACTGTCCAACTATCCAACCAACAAGTATCAATAAGTAGCACGCAACAATGAAACATTTAACATGCCAAAACTTAAAAATTGTATAACACAGGATTCCATTCTTGGACCAATACTTTTTATCATTTATATGAATGCCTTACCACACTATTTACTGCCAACTTCAATCCTTTATACAGATGACACAACTTTGATGTACAAGGAATAAAATATAACACGGAGAATGGCAAATTAGATGTTAAATTTGTCTTTAGACTGGTTTAGGAATACCGAGTTTCTTTGAATGCTACTTAACTCGCAAGTTTTCATATGGAATTTAGAGAGCTTCATTGTGAGACATCATATATGAGGGTGTTCAGTTTCCAACTTAGCAAAAAACTGTCTAAGGAGGATCCTGTCAAAAGGATATGGATTAATTAAGTATAGTTCTGTATTTAACAACAAAACTGAAACCTCAAGTCTGATTTCCAGTGCCAATGAATGCATATTATGGTTATTTCTAAAGCTATGTAATGCATGGGTTCTTGTGGTAGGACACTCGTAGAGTAAAAAAAATTACTGCTGTAGTAGAGCAAAGCCATTGGAGCACTCTTTAGCTTTAAGTGGGACGTACACTGCAAGCCATCCTTTGTTAAGTCTGAAATTATGATTGTCTATTGTTTATATGTTCTGGAATTACTTCTGTATTTAAAGGATAACCAATGAACACTGTCAAAAAGGGCAGACAATCATGCATATAACAAAAGTTACACAAGATTTACAGGTACCATCCTGTATGCTTTATTAAATAAAACTTTAAGTTTCAACCTCTTGAGAGTTTTCAATAAACTACTACAAAATGCCAAAACAACAAATAAGGCTGACTTCCAAAGGATTACTAAAAATTAGTTGAAAACAATGAATTTTGGCAAATGTTACCTTTTAAATGTGAGATAAAATAATATGGCTATTTGTGTGAGCAACTGTAAACGTTGTTTGTTTGTCTGTATTTCCATATAATTACTTTTAATTGTCTGTATTTCCCAAGTATTTGATTCCACTGAATGTTTACCATATGTAACTTTCTTATTGTATATTTACTTTACAATAAGTTATTATATATTTTGTATATATGTATATTTTGTATATTTTTTAAAATGTATAATGACATTTATTCCACGTAATGCTGGCTGAATGATCCAAAATATATTATTATTACTACGCAAGGGTTGAAAATAGTTAGCACTTCCATTATATCAGTGGAGGATATCATGGTTATTCCATATAAAGTTGCCCAATTTAGCTATGTATTCTTGACAATGTTGAAAGGTTGCTTTGCAAATGGATAAATGAAAAGCAATTGGAAGGTGACACTATTAATGAGAATACCATTTGTGAGAAAGTGAAAGTCGTTTTCGCCAACCTCATTAATATGATGCCAGGATCATCAACAGCTAAAACTTCATTTCATTGGCCATAAGCCAATGAAAGGTCATCTCATGCCACTATTTTATGCCAATGTAAAGTAGCAATTTGAAAATTAAACCCATGCTTGTTTACCATTCAGAAACTCCACATGCCATCAAGAAGTGTTAAGTCAAAAAGAACAGGCTGAATGTGATGTGAAGGTCATGGGAAACTGCTTTTTCCTATGCATACAAAGCAACACCCTAATAAGGCAGTGGCTCTGCGTACCAGAAATTTATTTAATGATAATGCTAAGAGAATTTTTTCCAAAAATTTTGAAGTGTTGGCAAAAAATTGTCTAGAGACAGTTTTCTAGTAAAAAGGAATAAGGTACGTATAATTAGTAATAAATAATTTATCTTGATTCTTTCTTATTTTAACAAATCAAGTTCGCATTCTCAGATGCTTCATTCCACGATAGAAGAAAAGATGATCATGATCCATGATCCTAAACAATGTATTTATAATTTTATTTGAATAAACTTTGTACATGTACATAATTTATTTTTCGGCATTATCATATTTTACATTAATTCACATGTAAAAAATTGTTTTACTAGAAGGGTATTTCACTTTACGAGAAAGATCACAGAACGAATTATTCTCATTGTAAAAGGTTAGTTAAAAATACCAGTGAAGTCAAATAAAAGTGGAGGAAATTGGCTGAGACATCTAAGGAAAGTTTACAGCACCAAAGTTTGTTTGATTACTAATTCCCCAAGTGTACTTTTCTTATGTCTGGTTTAACTTGTCACTGACTTTTGAGGTCATCAATGCATTAACATGTATTTTTTTCATGGAAACCACAAGCAGAGCTGCCAGAGTGAATGATACTGCCAGATCAATTTGATATATGTAAATAAAAGGATTTTGCAGCAGATAATTTCGGGGTCCAAAAGGTAAAATAATAGCAGAATAGTGGCAAGAGATGCGAGAAGTCTTGTTGAGGCACACAACATGTAAAAAGACTGACCACAAGAAAGGGTGAGGCACCTGTGAAAAATCATAATTTTTTCAATCTTGAAATTCATTTATCCTTGGGAAAAAAAGCTTACACAGCCATCTTAGGATTTTTTCTTCATTTAGTTTATTAAGGGCAACGTCCAAATTAATATTTTCAAAGTGTTTATGTATTTACTCTGAGATAAAATTCAAGCATAACACTTTCCTCCTATATAGTAAGCTGCTTATGTGAATTGTAGTTGGAGACTAACAAATATCAGGTCAAGAACATTGGTGACATGTTTAAAACAAAAAAAGTACAGGAAAGTATGAAGATATACATTTCACTTCTAAACGGTGTGAAAGATGTCTTTTGGACGACAGAAGTTGCAATTCTTTGACTATGATAGTAAATTGGGCAAGGAGGTCGACATGAGCAACCTTAGGGCTTCAAGAAGACTGGAAATGAAAATAAGATTCTGAGATTGCAAAAGGGTATCTGTTGTCTGTATCTGTAAAATTTGGAACATAAGAGTTAATATGGTACTCGATTACCAAGGATTTCAACTAGGAAAAGCCTTTCAATATCTTTATATCCAAGGGGAGAAGTGTGTCACTTCCAGGAAAATTACGTAAAAATGACAGAAAATGGGTTTTCTCTTCTGAGTCAGAAGACCAAGACTGAAAGAAAGAATACTTGAAGATTGCAATATACTAAAGTCAAGACTAAAAGCAATTCCAATGAAAACGAATTTCTAGGCAGTGGGAAGGAGAATAGTCAGAAACTAGCAAAATCCATAGAATCGGTGGGTGATAACATCTGTTGTACATTGCTAGTTTCCCGCCCTCACATTGTGTTGCTGTAGAAATTTATATGTAATGCAATGCAGGGGGTTGAAACGTAACAAAATTTTCACTATGCTATCCTGGATCTACCATGAATACAGCATTATATTTAGCCTATCTACCCATGGAGACCTGAAACTCAAATACTATGCAGATTATGTTGGTGATAGAATTTACAAGACATCTACCAGTGGCATTGTATTCTTGTTTGTTAATGGAATTGTGACATGGTTATGTGGTAGCCTTTCATAGCAATGACCTCTGCAGAATCTGAGTATATGGCAGCTCTTTAAACAATTAGAGAACACTTGTTAAAATAGCTTAGAAAGGATATATACTACCTTGTTCAAAAAGTTCCCGGAATTTATTCAGAAAATTAAAAATACAAGTTTATTCATCTAAATCTATATTGTCCCCTTCAAAGTAATCCCCATCGACTGCAACACACTTATGCCAGCGCTTGATCCAATCCTCGAAACATTTTTTATATTCGGTTTTCGGTATGTCCATCAGTGCTTCCTGCGATTTTTCCATTACTTCCTCTCGGCTGCTAAAACGCGTTCCCCGTAATGGTTTTTTAACTCGATTGAACAGAAAGAAGTCACAGGGAGCCAAATCAGGTGAATTCGGTGGCTGTTGGATGGTATTTGTTGCATTTTTCGTCAAAAAATTACGAATAATGATAGCACTGTGCGACGATTTCTGGTCTCTTTCGGCGAATTGCTTCACGCAAACGTCTCATAACACCCAAATAATACTCTTTGTTTACTGTCTGGCCTTCTGGCAAAAATTCATGATGCACTACACCGTTGTAATCCATGAAAACCGTCAGCATTGCCTTCTTTTTTGACTGAAAACGACGTGGTTTTTTTGGTCTCGGCTCATTTGGTGAACGCCATTCACTTGCCTGATGTCTGCATTGCGTGTCGTACTCATAAACCCACGTCTCGTCTCCAGTAATGATCCTTTTGATGAATGTGGGATCGGATTCAGCCTCGCAAATCATGTCTTTTGCGACGTCAACACGGTCTCTTTTTTGCATGAAATTGAGGTCTTTTGGCACCAACTTTGCTGCTACACGACGGAAACCCAAATCATTAACCACAATGTCTTGGGCGGATCCATAGGCAATGTTCAAGTCCTCCGCTATTTCTCTGATGGTTAATTTGCGGTTATTGACCAACATTTCTTTTACTTTATCATTTTTTCACCGACTTTCGATGTCGATGGTCTGCCACTGCGTTCATCATCTTCGATTGACTCACGACCACTTCTGAACCGCTCGTGCCACTGGTAAACGACCGTTTTTTTTTAGAGAATCGTTGCCGAAACACTATTCCAACATTTCCAACGTCCGTGCGCCACTAAATCCGTTTTTTACGCAAAATGTAATACAAGTTCGTTGTTGCAAATTTAAATCCATTTCTGCAATTGTAAAAAATCGCCAACACACACAGAGATAGATGTACTCTTGGCTACGTAACTTTTGCAAATGTCAAGTTATGACACTAAGATTTAAAGGGAATATCAACAACAGATGTACCAATTTAACAAAAAAAAACAGAACTCAAATCGGAACGATGGGAGCGCCACACGGTGGTTATTCCGGGAACTTTTTGATCAAGGTAGTATGCACTTGTTACAGTAAGAGACTGTTTTAGCCGTTACTTTGTGGAATTTTTCCATCGTAAAGAAAGAAAGAAAACACGGCAATTCCACATTCCTGAAGATGCCACGCAGTGGTGAAACCATGGTCGTCTAATAAAAGTGTAAATGTGGAATTGCTGAGTTTTCTTTCTTTCTTTACACTTGTTACAGGTCTAATAACTCTTTATAAAGACAATTAGGAGCATATTTTTCTCAGTCAGACTGGAATTGAGCCTGAACCAAGCACCTGGCTGTCTACCTCAACAACTATGGGATAAGAGGGTATTTAACAGTCATCATTGGACATCAAATAAGATGATTGCAGGTCTATTGACCAAACCTTTGCCAAGAGAACTTTTATTTGATACTGGAATTAAATTAGAAAAAATTTCTGCACAAGAAGGGGCATTGAAGTATTTGATATCATTGCTTGCAGTAGCTTGCATACAGCACCACACATTGTTGATCGTCCTGCTAGATTGATGGTGCCAGCATATGGAACTACAGAGTCATCAAAGCTTGTTTATACTCGAGTAATGTTGCTATGTGCATTTTGCATCTTCTTCATCTAAGTGTAAAGGATCTCACACCATGATTATCCATTTGATTCAAAATAGTCATTCAATTTTTTTCATTGAATTATATCTGTTATAAATTAGATGACGAAAAGAAGATTACTTCGCTTTCACAGAAAGAATGAACAGAATTGGAGTTATTCAAATAAAAATTTTTATTTATCTGAACAGATCAGATACTCTTGCTTTGACTACATATTAAATAGAAAACAAAAGCAATTTGATAATTTGCAGTACTTCATGCTCCGATGCATTATTGAGTTTATAACAAAATGCTTGCAGCTGACAAGGTATTAATGCTTAATCAATCTGGCTTAGGAAGAGCATTGTATAAGTACAGCAAGGACTTATCTAGCTCTCAATGGATGTTAGCCAGATGTACACAAGCTTAAAGAAAATTCTACTGATAATTGTAAAAGTCTGTTAAAAAAAATATGAATGATCCTCACAAATCTCTCATGAGCTTACAATGCATTCATTGTTTTACAATAAAAATATTTATTTTAAATTTACCCCTGGCTAATATGAAAAAATATGCTAGAATACTATAATTTTCCAGTAAGGATATTTAGTGTGGACGATTGATCCATGAGGAAAATCTTGCACTTTCCAAAGTTTTGTTATGAAACCGAAACAAAAACTTTCAAGCAACCAAATATGTTTCCAGAAAATTGTTATGCTGTATCAGTTTACATCTGAAAACTTTTCACTTACAAAAAATCTCACTTTTATTCTTCTTGTAAAGTCCATTTTCCCTGATTCATGACATTTTCTTCATGCTGATTGCACCTTTTTATTATTGAAAGCAATCTTATACCATTATTTCAGCTTTAGAATTTTATTAATGGTACATGATCGCTATCATGAGGTAATTAACAAAAAGAAGGAAGATGGAGACTGATTCTGATTCTGGGAATTGTAACTATGCTTCAATACGCAGGAGTTTTACATGTTTGCATTAAAAAAATATTTTTTCATTTGATGGCACTACATTGTGTAAATTATGAGCATTGCTTAAAAATGTGTAGGTCAAACGCCTGTGTTTGTGATTGAATTTGTTTTTGAAAGGAAATGTTCGTAAAATAGTACATGTGCACATAAAATGTACCATAGACAGTCAATATATTTTATTAGATCTTATTTGGGCACTTTTAGTAATTACTTAATTGAAAAATTAAACAAACATACTGCCACTAATGCCCATGCTCATATTTTGTAGTGCTCTTTTTTTCTTATCATTCATGTAATTTTGTCATTCATCTCATGTTTTTTTAGAAAATTCATTTTTATATTTTACAAATTACATATGAAATTATGTCATGAGAAACCCATTTAAAAATGGCAAACAAACACAAGCGTAAATCTTTGCCATTAGAAAATAAAGAGCATTTTGTAAAAAGTTGACTCTATGTAAGTACTCATTTCCCTTAGTAAAGAATTTGATACACCCATTTTACTATTGAACACAGTAGTAATATTCTGGAAAACAACAATTAAGTATAATGCTATGTTTTCTAATGGTTAAAGGTAAAAATAAAATGACCACTCCAAATATGGTGAACTTGAAGATTTATCAAAACTATGTTTTAATCTTCCATAGTTACCAGAACATGTACCCATGGATGGATTTCTGTTGAAAGAAAAGGCACTACAATTTGTGACCAAGACTTCATATTGATAAATTCAAACCATAAAATAGTTGGATGTTCTGCTTCCAAATCTGGAATATTATTATTTACAAAACCATATGTGGTGAATTCAAAAGTATACATCCTGAAACAGTTGCTCACTGGAATCAGACCTCTTTGGGTAATCATATAGATGGTTATGTTCTTGAAAACTATTTAACATGGACAAGGTCTTTTTCAATCTACATTCTCACATGACCATAAGGTGGTAAAAGGAGAAACTCGTCATGTGGAAAATGCAGCAAGGCACAACTCAATGCATTATTAGGTACTAAATTCAGCTGGCAGTGAAAAACTGAAGTAAAGTTAATTAGTTACTGTGCTTAATACTCAACATGCAATAGTGAGGTCTTATTAATTATAATAAAAAAAACATAGTACATAATTTGATTCTGCTTCCATTTCCTACAAACAATAATATTCCTTAATTAAGAGTTTTCATTGCATAAACATTTATTATGTAAAAAAGAGTTTCATATACCTGGTTAGCTAGCATTTCTAGTTCAGCTTCCCGTAACGCTTTGTCTTTTGAGCCTTCTTTTAGTAATAACTCCAAATATTCAATCATAGGGGTGACAAGAACAGTAAATACACCTCTTTGAGGCAGGGTCACGTGATGAAAAATTCCTCCAAATAAGGCAATGGCATTTAAAAACCTTTCAGGATCATGTTCACGGATTTCTTCGCGCTCTGTAAAAATATAGTAATATTTGTAAAAAAAACTCAGGTTTCAGTCACAATAGATGAGGTAAATGCATGCCTCCACAAGCTTGTGAAAATTAAATTAACATCCAACCACAGTAATCAAACCTGATTGGTTTGATAGGGAAGGAAAGAGTTCACCAGGTACCAATTTCCAACAGCTTTCTTTCTTCCAACAGGCAAATTCACAGATCATGGTGGGGAGGGGGGGGGAGCAGTTCCTTTCCCTGGGCCACCTGTGATTTCCCAGAAAGACCTGGTACCCAAAAAATTGGGTACCCACAACTTGGGTGAAGATGAGGGTGGCAATAGGTGCCACTCACAATTGAACCAGACCTTCACTTAGTAGTTCAGCACTCTACCCACTGGTTGACCAAGTCTACAAAATTTAATATAAACCAACAAAATAAATACATCAACTTCTAGCTAATCAGAATAGCAAAAAAAACAGGACTCAACTCAACAAAGCCAAATTCAACTTTTGTGCACTTGAAACAATATTACTATTTTGATAGGTGTGTTGAATACCATTTTATTCTTCAATTTATTCATTATCAGATACTAATATCAAATCTAATCTCTTATGTAGAAATCAAATAACGTAGAAAGTTTAATTTAACAATACATAGAAAACCTGTTTATTCAATGCCTATCTCTAACGACTGTGTTCACAGCACATAAATTTTTTCTTTCGGACTTGGTTGCGCTCAATTTTGGCATGGAAACTTTAAAGCGTTATTGCAACACCGTTTGAAATCTGTTACAAAAATAAACAATTTTCTGTACACGTTTCATCATTTTGCATCCTAAGATAAAGAAAACTTATTGAATTAAGTTTACCATTTAAATGGTTTTGAATCAACTTCTTTAAATACTACATCATGAGCTCCTTGGCAAGATCTTATCATTTCAAAGTGTCAAAATAAAAATTTTACAACCAAACAAAAACAGCTTAGGTCTCACACTTTCATTATTCAGGTTCACATACTTTCTACTTCTGTTAAGGCCTTTTTCGATTATTTCCTTCTTTTTTAGAAATTACTTAGATCCCCTTCCACAATCTTCAATATAATGCTGCTGCTCAATAACTAAGTAACAACAGTCAAGTCAAAAAGTGAAAGACCAACACTCATGGATGATGCTGTCACAGTGAAGAAACTTGAAGAACAAAACTTAATCTTATTAGACCAAAGGGCAACCATCCAAATGATCATGAATGACACTGATCTTAGCTACAGAAGTTTGAGAAAAATTATTCAGGAAGACCTGGGCTTGTCAACGGTGTCAGCATGCTGAGTTGCAGAACTACCAAGCCCTTTTCTGAAGCAAACATGGCATGGCTGGCAACCAGTGATATGCTTTTGGAGTTTTGCCATATCCACCCTAATATCCCAATCTCACTCCAAGCAACATACTCTAATTTCAAAAACTCAAAAAACCATTGTAGGGCCATAGATATGACAACACAAATGATGTCATTCATGAAATGGAACAATGGTTTTCAATGCTCTCTCCCAAGTTCTATAATGATGGCCTTCAAAAGGTTAAGAAATGCTGGGAGAAATGTATCCCTCTGGATAGTAAACATGCACAGAAAAATAATATTATGTTTCGACCTTGATTATTTTTAGGATTAATTAAAAGTTAATGACAGTCCCTCATACTTTATACGTATAATATATATATCCCTGTTGTGCCTAATACCATCCAGTAAATTTGTAAACAGAACTTAATAAAATATTAACAACTAATTAATTTTATCTTAAGATAATCTTTTATACACCCAGATTCATACAGCCAAATCATTAAATTATTGAAAAATAATATGAAGGCAGTTCCACCAAAAAATTTTATTCCACATCAATGATAAATGCTTTTGGTAGAACTGCCTTCTTATCATTCTATGGTATGAAGAAGTGTCATGCAGTAAAGCCTGGCAGTTTGTTGACTAATTAAATTAATTTTAGTTCCACCGAAAAATACTTTTAAGTAGTTACTTAAATTATTAATCTTTATAGGGAATTAAGAGCGTTTTAATTGTAAAGCAGTCATCTTAATTTCCTCTATGGAAGAGGAGGCTACCACTGGTGGAAGTGTAGATCCCTTTGCTGCTCCACCCATTTGAGTGTAAATATTCTGGCTGTACAGGAAGGAGGGATATGGTAGTCAGTGGATGAGTAGTTAGTGGCTGGGCCACTGACCAGAACTGGGTTCGATTCCCAGGGATGGGTATGGGCACCCTTAGCTTCACCCAAGCTGCGTGATTTTTTGGGTACTAGATCTTCCTGGGAAACCAAAGGCAGTACAGGGAAAAGAACTGACTCTAATAAGTTCAAAAGTGTTGTAAGTCTAATAAGTTCAAATTGTCATGGAGCACAGAAAATTCGAGGAAGATTAATTGCACAGAAATTTATTAAAAAATTAGGAAAATGAGGGCAAATAAATCAAAAGGGCCAGATGGTATTTTAACTGACTTTCTTAAATTGGATTGTAGTGTAATTTCAAATTATATAAATCATTTATTCAATGTTACCTTAAACAATAAAGCCCTGCCAAATGCTTGGGAGGGAGGCATATGCTACACCAATTTTCAATGAAGATAAGGCACTAGTTGATAATTATAGACCAGTAAGCTTGAAGTCGGTTGTATGCAAGCTATTAGAAAAGATAATTGCTAATAATCTCTGGGATTTGTGGGAAAGTGAGAATTGGTTGTATAGTCACCAATAGTGTTTCAGAAAAGGGCACTCTTGCGAAACTCAACTACTAGTGTTCTGACGAGAAATGTCCGATTATATGGAGGCAGGAATAGAAGTAGATGCATAGATGTCGATAGTCAATCTGTCAAAAGCCTTTGACAAAGTTGACCACAATCACTTAATGCTTAAGATGGGCCAATTACCACTACACAGATGGAAGAGTATTCTCGTGGGTCAAAAATTTCATGGAAAGTTGAACACAAAGGGTCAAATTAGGAGAAGTGTATTCTGAAAAAACAAGGGTAACATTGAGAGTCCCACAAGGAAGTGTACTTGGCCCTCTATAGTTTTTAATCTATATAAATCTCAGATAATACATTTTGCAGACGAATACATTATCTTCAGGAAAGTTGAGAATGATAGCAACCACGATATACTGCAAAGGGATGTTAATACATGTGAGAGTAATCCCAGAAGTACCCAGCCCAACAAAGAAAACACAAAAATTTTGGAAAATAAATTATTTATTTTTCAACATAATCTCCTTTCAGCTCTATACTTTTCCCAGTGATGTTCAATAATATAGAAACCCTTTTTATAATAAGAACTGTCTTGCTCCTCAAAATAGCCATTAACTTCCGACATTACTTCTTCTTGGTTGGAAAATCTTTGACCACCAAGCCATTTTTTCAAGTTGGCAAACAGAAAATAATCTGAGGAATATAATAATCTGAAAATAATTCTAAACTGGCGAATATGGTGCATGAGGTAGCATTCAAACTTTAATTCATGAATTTTGGTCATTGCAATAACGGATGTGTGTTCTGGTGCATTGTCTTGATGAAACAATTATTTCATCTTGTCCAAATGCAGCTGCTTTTGCTTGATTTCTTTGCTCAAATGTTGCAATAACTTCATTTAATACTCCCCGTTGATAGCACTTCCTTTTTCAAGATAGTCAATGAAAATTATCCCACGTGCATCCCAAAAAAACTGATGCCATGACCTTGCCTGCAGATGAAATGGTCTTTGCCTTTTTTGTAGCTGATTCTCCCAATTTTCATGAAGCCCAATTGAGAATCAGGAAGAATATTAAGTTTATCCAAGTAGTATAACAATCTATTGTACATTACTAGTTCCAGGATCTTGGAAAAAACAGATAGTATGGAAATAGGTCTATAATTATTCATGTTTTGGAGGTCACCTTCTTTGAATACTGGGAATACTTAAGATACTTTTAATCTATTTGGGAAGGTGCCTGAATATAGAAATTCATTGATTAAAAGTGTAATAACATGAACCATTGAAGAATTATCAGTGATTTTGTGGAGAACATGTTATATCATCATATCCAACTGAGTGCTTCTTGCTTATTTTTTTAATTATACTGTAAATTCATTTGCCATCTGCAGGATGAAGAAAGATGGTTCTAGCATTGAGAGGCATAGCCCGCAATAATTCATTAGGCCTTAGTTGGTGACATTTGTTATCAACCCCATGGTTTTATTTGATTCTAACGCCCTTTTTATTAGGCCATTGAGTAAACCTCAACCTAAGCTGTCCTAATCTGCATCATATTCTCCTTCTATGTGTAAGCTTGCTGACCTAAAGTATTTACAATATAGTTCCTCTATACTGTATATTCTTCATTCTGAATCTTCTGTGGTTCAATTAATATTTTTCTCAACTAACTTTGACTCTTTGCAAAGATTTTCCCTTTTTAGTTCCCGACAGGACTTTCACCTTCCTGTACGACACACCAATTTCACCATTTCTCTGTAAGCTTTCCATTTCTATGCTCTCCATGTTTAACCATGCTTCTTTCACCCTATTTGTTTCATATGTATGTTTATTATTGAACTCTTTACACTTACTTCTACCTAACTTTGTAATTACATTATTCATTTGCTTTTCTTGTCTCTTTTTCTAATCATTCCACCAATATATTTCATCAGAATAGTGTTAGTTCCTAATTAATCTCAAGGCTTCCACCATATCTAACTGGTGAAGGTTCCATGCTGCTTCTGGGAAGGTGTCTTCAGGTCAAAGTGATCTTTGTTGCAATTTGGCCACTGTATACAGGAGATGCTGGCTCACCCAGAATGCTTTGATTGGCTGTTTCTTGGCGGTATGGTGGAATTACCCTTTTTCACGTTGAAGTCAGGGTGTGGCCATCCTCACCATTGAAAATATTAGGAATCATTATTATTTCTATTGCTTCTCTTATTTGTCCCGGGAAATAGCATATTTCTCTCTGCAATTTCCAAACATTTAGGGTTGGAACCAGGACACACATTGAGTTCGACCAAACACAAGTGCTTGAAAGAGAAAAAGGCTATTTCCTGATACTTATAAGAGAAGTGGTAGAAATAATGAAAAATCCCTATCCAGGACTAAGTGTAAAACTTTAGTCCAACAAGCCTACCTACGCAATAGGAATTCCTAGATGCAGGACAGAACCTTCAGTGTTAGTTCCTATTCCATAAAAGAGAAGGCCAATGATTACTTAGGGGATGATCAGTGTGGGTTTTGAAAGGGGAGGGACACATGTGATGATATAGCAGTAATGAGGTCACTAACAAAGAGGAACAAAAGCACACAAACCATCAGGATGCTTGTTTCTACATAGATTTCTAGAAGGCATTCAATTGAATGAATTAGTTAGAATTAATGAATTTATTGCAAAAACTAGAAGCAGAAAGATGTAACAATCCTCAAATCAATGTTACTGTCAAGGAACACAAAAATGAAGATCTATAAAATGCTTATTAGACCCGTGGTAACTTATAGAGCTGAAACATGGACATTAAAAAGTCAGGATGAGGAAACACTTAGAAAATTCAAAAGAAAAATGTTAAGGAGAATCTATGGCCCAATTAGAGGAGGAGAGAGATGGAGAATTAGAATGAACATGGAGATAAATGAATTACTAGAAGGGAAGGACATAGTTAGGTTTGCCAAGTCACTGCGGCTGGCGTGGTTGGGGCATATAGAAAGGATGGAAAATGACAGAATGCCCAAACTGATACTTAATAGCAAGATAGAAGGTGTCAGAAGAAAAGGTAGACCAAGGAAGAGATGGCTACAGGGTGTGGAGGATGACTTGAAGGCAATGGGAGTTACAAGATGGAAGGAAAAAGCAAGAACAAGAACTGAATGGAGGCATATCATAGAGGAAACCAAGGCCCACACTGGGCTGTAGAGCTGCAGATGATGAGAAGCAGAAAGAAGGAATAGGAGACATGTCCACAATACATACCTGTATATTATTTAAACCAGGAAAGATTCAAGAGATGGCGGGAATATCTGTAGTAACTACGTGTATATGTTAAAGACATTAGGCTAGCATCTAGCAAGCAAGAGTTGGAAAGTGAATATGAAGTAGATGAGGATAGCTCAAGGCTTACTCAATAGTGAGGTAAAAGGGGCAACAAAAATTAGGGAATTGAAATCAAAAAAGGCCTTGGGGGTAGACAACATTCCTGTGGAACCAATTAAAGGTTAAGAGAAAGGTGGGAGGAAAAGTTTTCATGGTCTGATTAGTAGCATTTAAACCATAAACACAGTAATCAACCCGAAGGTCGGTTTAGTAGGTGATGGTAGAGCTCACCCATGTACCAAGCCCGGCGGCGTGTGAATATTCACACATCAGGGTAGGGGGGCCAGTTCCTTTCCCTGTGCCGGTTATGGTTTCCCAGGAAGATCAGGTACCCTAAAAATCAACTAGCTTGGGTGGAGCTGCAGGTGCCCAGAGTGCCTTGCCCGAGAATCGAACCCGGGACCCTCCGGTCAGTAGTCCAATGCTATGGACCACCGCGACCCACTAGTAGCATTTACGAGAGTGAAATTGACCAGAAGATTTTGTTTGTTGATTCTCATCTCAATAAAGGGAAAGGCAGCCGTAAGTAATGTAAGGAATATAAAACAATAGGCTTGATAAAGAAAACAGTTTCTGGCATAACTTGGTGGAAAATCTTCATACTGACTTTTAATAATCAAACTACTTTACTTTTCCACATAAACTTTTAGTTTATGTGGAAAAGTTATTATTAATAGTGGTTTGATTATTAAAAGTCAATAGGCTTGATTTAACCTGTGGCTAGCTTCGTTCTCAGGATCATCAATAAGAATATGGAGAGGAGGGCAAAGATCACTTATGAGATGATCAATTAATGTTCAGAAAGGGGGGTGGCATGCATGATGAAATAGTAGTAATGAGGTCACTAATATAGAGGAACTTAAAATACAATCAGAATATATAAATTAGTTTCATAGATTTCAAGAAGCTGTCCGATAAAGTGAATCGAGTAGAGTTAATGACTATATTGCACATAATATGAGTAGGTTGGAGAGAAAGAGAAAAGCCAAGTTAAACATTAAAATAGGTGTCCATATTAAATGAGTGTGCAAATTTCCACAGACTTTATTTAAAGGTACAATGCATTTCACCGACTTGCGACATCATAAGGTGCCTGATGATGCTGCTAGTCAGTGAAACACATTGTACCTTAAAATAAAGTCAGTAGAAAATTATAAGTTCATTTAATATGGACATTAAATAATTCCTCAGAGTGAAGCCTGAAAGTGTAACGTAAATTAAAATATGTGTTCATAAACTAGAGCTGGTGGAGTAGTGTAACTATCTCAGAAACGTTTTGGACCAAAATGGTCCAATTATTAGGGGCATAAGAAGAAGAAATGCATTTTGCAAAGAACTTTTTACCAGGAGAAGAGAATAGATGATGGGGATGATGAAAAGTGATGTTACAAAAAGGTTTGTTAAAACTTTGATATGGAATGTATTTTTCTATGGTGCACAAAAATGGGCATTGAAGCAAGAAGATAGGCATAAATTGAAGGATTTTGAAAGTGTGTGCAAAAGGACGGAAAGGTGAAATGGATAGAGAGGAAAACAATGGAAGAAGTACTAGGCATGGTAGCCAACACGAGGGGACACATGGAAGATTCAAAGGAGGCAAGAAAGATGGATGCAGTACTTTGATGGGCTGGGATTGTTGACGAGTGTGATAGTGGGGAGAACATTACGTATGAGAAGAAAGGGTAGGAATAGGATAGGTTTGTTGGACAGAATGGAAGACCTGGGTTTCCAACATACCTCTCCTATTCCTGCATCTGACCAGATAGTGACATTGATTGAATTGAAAGTTTTTCTATTTCAGTTTTTCATTATATGGATGGGCCATGTATAGATAGCCATGGATAGCCATGTTGGGTAGAAGAAGGGAGGAAGAATGTCTGCGGAAATAAAGAATGATATATTTTAGTGTCAAATGTCAGTTTGTTTGGTTAGGAGAGGCAAAAAAATATGCCATTGTGTCCATCCAAAACCTACCTTTGTGTTTCTGGTGGATGATCTCAAACACTATCCCATAGTAACTCTTTTGTGGCAAATTCAACTTCCAGCAACACAACAATTGCAAGTAAAAAATAATTCCAAGGCTAAATTATTAATGAAAATATTGATAAAATTTACATACCTTCGAAATCTTTCTGAGCTGTAGATAATAAAGCCGATCTCAACTTCACATCGTTAATTTCGAAGCAAGATAACTTATTCCAAAACTTCACCACTTTCTGAATCATACTTCTGTCTTTAGCACCCGCCTCATACATTTTCTGGCATATTTTCCTGTAATAAATTTCGTTTCAACAAAATAAAATTCGTTAAACACTACGGAAACTACGTTTGGCTTACCAAAGATTTTCTCGATTGACACAGTATTTTCTAATTTGATCTTCGATAGTATCAAACTTTCTTTGGTCGCCGATGTCCAAATTTGCTATTTCTCTCATTATGATGTCTTCTTCTCCACCACTAGCACGGGAGGCTTCACCAGGTCGTCTTAGTGGGGCTGATACGTCTTTGGTTCCCCAATTGCCCCTCCCTCTTCCTACTGTAGTCATCTAATAAATGCATTTCAACAATTACAATAAAAAGAAAAACTTCTCAATAATTAAAGGTGACGGTGTCAAGTAATTTCTTACTTACCATATCTTATTGTGGTAGTTCTTACTACGACCTCAAAGCAACTTACTTCGAATTGGTTTAAAGGATTCGAATCATATCACAGAACTGCTGATAATAGTAAATCCAGACTTGAGTTCTCCACTACTGCATTTTAATCTGGTCTTCTTCATAAAAATTAGAAACTCGATCTTTTTTGTTCCACCCGTACCAACTCAAATTCAACCCCAATTGAAAAGAGAAATGATAAACGTACCAAATCAAAAGGAGGACAAGTGAAAAACAACGGAGGGGTGCGCATTTGGCGGAGGAAAGCAGGCTACATAACTGTATGGATTGGTATTGCAGAAGAATTGAATATAAGTCGCGGCTACCCGCTATTTAGAATACAAAACATGGACACGTTATAAACAAAATTATTGCCTTAAGATTAGAACTTGGGAAAATTAAGTTATAAGAGTAACATTTGCGATACGAAAGCGCACACGACAGCTTAATGAGTATTTCTAGGTTGTTATAGGCTTCAGAAGCAATTCAGCAAATGAGTTTAAATGTATTTTTTCGGAAACTTAATCTTCCATCCAAATTACTCTGTGCACAGGTGAAATGTCAAGGTTCCTCTCATACATTTTCCCGGGCGTTCTGGGGAAAAACAAATAAGTAAGAACAGGCAGGATGGCAATATTTTACCCTACATTTGAGAATATTTTAAGTAACGTGGTCATTTTATTATCAGGCATAGTTTTGGGAGGTACAGCATTGTTCATCCTGGTTATGTCTCCCCTGAGAGAGAGGTGCCACCTCATATTATTCGACCAATTTATGACGACTGTCAGCTATCCAACCAAGGATATGGGAAACCTGAGATAAAGGACAAAGAACAGATAAGACGCCTTCGCGAATCATGTAAACTAGCCAAAGAAATTTTAAATGCTGTTGGAAAATTTTTAATGGTGGGTAAGAAATTTGTTCATCGGTGATGTGTTCTAAAAATTATCAATTAATCAGTGTCGGTTAATTTTAAATCTCTATATTGTCCTTATAATTATGGTTAATATGCAGGAAAATAATTAAATTAAATAAAATTCTAGGTAGGAATTACAACTGATGAAATAGATCATTTAGTGCATACCTTGGCCATCGAAAACAATGCGTATCCATCGCCCTTGCATTACCGCGGATTCCCGAAGTCGGTGTGCACCTCTGTTAATAACGTAGCCTGTCATGGTATCCCAGATGATCGACCGCTTGAAGATGGAGACATTATTAATGTCGATATTACGGTAATGTTTTATTCAAATTTTCAAGATATGAATGTAACAAACTGTTGTTACTTCATATGAAGTATGAACTTCATACACAGGCTTACCATTATCGAATGTAGCATGGGATATTCTACTGCCGATGTCACAGATCATCACAGTCATGTCTAGGGTTCAAACAAGGATTATAAATGTATGTATTTTTACATTACAAACAACAGTTCAAAACTAGTAAGATCGATGAATGGATGTCGTCTTTGCCATTTTCATTGGTGGTATTTACTGTGTAGAAAAGTTTATTCTTAGAGAGAATAAATATAATTTTTAAATATCACGAAGTGCTGCCGCTAAATAACTTAAAGAACTAGCACTGCTTGAGGAATAAGTAAATACAAACAACTAGTTCCCAAGAACCACTGTGTAATTATTTTCTTTAAAATATGACTTTTCTTTTGCTTATTTCACTTAATTAAAGTTTTAAGATTTCTCACATATTTCAGAGCTTGTGATTATTTTGTTGTTTAACTTCGCGAAAGTATGATATTAAATTTGAAAGCTGTATTAAAACGCATGCTTACCTCATTCACATTAATCAACCCATAACAGATATTCCTTCAATAATTGAAGTTTACTAAGGTTTTAAGGTGGTACTAAATTTTATTTTCATAAATGTATTTTGTTTTTTGTTTCCGAGAAAACCTTAAGAAAGAGAATGTTTCAGAAGATCTCAGAAACAAAGCTAAGAACAATCTGTATGGAATAATCAGAGATAGCTACAAAGACGGAACACTTCTTGAACACTTTCAAAGGGGTGTGATGATCACAATACCAAAGAAGACGAGGACAGAGAAATGTGAGGAACACTGAACCTTGAGTCTTTTGTCACATGAATCAAAAATACTTATGTGAATAATAAGTTGAAGGATGGAAAGGAAAATTGAAGATAACCTATCAGAAAATGAATTTGGCTTTAGGAAGAACAGAGGAACAAGGGAATCCATACTCTGCCTGAGAATTATGATAGAGAAAACAATACTTGTGAGCAGGCAACTGTATGTGACATTCGTGGACTTGGAGAAAGCCTTTGACAATGTGGAATGGAACAAGATGTTTGGACTGCTGGAAAAACTCGGAATAGATTACAAGGACAGAAGAATAATCTATCAGCTATACTAGAAGTAAATAGCCACAATGAGAATGAGAGAGGGAAGCCATACAGAGGCTAAAATTAACAAAGGATTTAGACAAGGATGGAACCTATCACCTGCATAGTTCAACATGTACCTGGAGGAGGCAGTAAGGGAAGCACAAGGCATTGGGTTAAACGGAATTAGGATCAATGGAGAAGAGACAAACATGCTACTCTTCGCTGATGATAATGCAATGATAGCAGTAAACCAGGAGGATCTTCAAAGGTCACTAAACTTATTGGATCAAGTTCTACAGAGATACAACATGAACATAAGCAAGACGAAGACTAAAATCCTAGTATATGGAAGAGAGAAGTGGAATACAGTAACAGTGTGACCCTGAAAGGACAAGAATTAGAGAAAGTGAATTCCTTCACCTATCTCGGAAGATCACGGGATAAAAGAAGTACTACAGGCATCAAGCTATGGGAGCATTCAAAATGAAAAGACAACTGCTGTGTTCAAAGTAGATACCAATACAGACAAGGAAAAAACATGTGAAAATCAAATCTTCATCTGGTTCATGAAAATCTCCATCTGGTTCATGAAGAGTATATTAGAAGAAAAAATAGAGGGAAAAGCCCCAAGAGGAAGGCCAAGGGATAAATACATGGGACAAATAAAGTAGAAAGTGCATTGCAAAAAATGCCAGGGAGTAAGCCAATTAGCATCAGATAGGGTAGGATGGAGGGCTGCAGTAAACCAATTTTAGGATTGAACGACCAGTGATGATGATGATGAAATGTATTTTGAAGAATAATATAAAATCTCCAGAAATAAAAACAGAATGCAAATGGCTTATGAAATTTACATTCGATGATCAAAACTGTAATTAATGTTGAGAAACTTGATGAACATGCACGTGATCATTTTAAAGAAGCTCTGTGTTCTTTGACTTAATTTACAAATGTATGAAATTTCACAAATCCAAAGGTTCAGCAGTCAACTTAATCATAATTACACTGTATTTTTAATGTTGGGTCATTATTATGTTATATATATGTGATGTAATGTATTCATTGTAAAATTTAATTTTGAATAATGGCTCCATGAAATGATACTGGCAATACCATAGTGAAAGGTAAACATAGTAGAACGTTACAAGGCAAGTAGAAAATGTAATAAGGGTACATTGTCAAACCAATTCCGTTTGTTACTGGGGGAATTGTCAACCTGAACTGAGATAGGTAGGGATCAATTCCTTCCTCTGTGCCACCACCAATGTTCCCTGGAAGACATAACCTGGAAAATCATGCCCCTTGAATTTAAATGAGGGTATCCAAAAACACCATATAGGATTTGAACCCATGTCTATGAATTTAGCAGTTGAAGGCTGTGTCAACTAGACTAATATATGCTCCTAATAAAATGTAAAAAATTTCAGAGTGTAAGAGGACGTCTCGGTAGCTTAATTGGTTAAAGCACTCGGCCGGATATCGAGGGATCCGGGTTGGAATCCCGGTCAAGGCGAATGATTTTTACTCTCTGAAATTATTGCATTATAATGCACACATAGCGGGTGACTCCGTTAAAGTTACTGTTACAGTTTCTTGAAATTTGTCTAAGGTATGAACAGCCTAAGTGTTTGAAATTGGCTTTATTAACATCGTGGACTGTGGCGCACGACTACGAATGCCTGTGACATTGTATGTACGGTATTTCGTCATAACATCTTGTTCCTTTAAAAAGCCCCCAAAATTTCAGAGTGTAAGAGGACGTCTCGGTAGCTTAATTGGTTAAAGCACTCGGCCGGATATCGAGGGATCCGGGTTCGAATCCCGGTCAAGGCGAATGATTTTTACTCTCTGAAATTATTGCATTATAATGTAAAATACAACATCGAAATCAATATTTCAGGTAGTTTAAAAACATAGGTTAATAAACCAGGAAAGATTAGTGGTGAAACTTACTGACCTAGTCTTCCTTAAGAAGAAGACTGTTTTGAAAAGTTTCTAGTCATCCTGACTGATTTCAGGAAAATATGCCAATTAGTAACTAAGTAGTTCTAATCTAGGTTTTGATTGAGCGAAGGGCTATGCTATTCTACAACAAAAACAAACAAGTCTCATCTAACACTATTCTAAATAAATACTCCAACACTTCATTACAATTAAAAATTCTTCTGAAGACTTATATTTAATACTGCTACAGAAATAATCAATGATGGTTTCTTCTTATTATTTACTTTCGGCATTTTTTAGTAGACAGCATATAAGTAAAAATGTGTGTGTCAAATTAAAAATGTCTACCACATTTAATACATAGGCAGTGAAACCTTTCCATACTTCATTCCAAAATAGTAAAAAAATCAAGTGGATGGGATTTTTTTCTTCAGTTTATTACCCCTCTCACCTGCATTTGATGAAACCCCCTTCTGTTCCATGAGTCAAATAAATATATCGAATCGAAACAAATCTGGAATGATTCAATTTCTTAAAAATGTGGAAAATGCTAAAATGGTTTTTAACAAGTCGAGAATTTGATATGGGGCAATAAAGACTGATGAAAGTCAGGAATTCCCACTGAGAGTAATGTTCCTTTTATTTGTGCAAGCAGTTAGTGTTTATAATTGGCCATCTCCAGGGAAAAACTGAAGCTATAGCTAGGTTGACTTCAGTTATGACAGTAGGTTGTGAATTGATGATCCTCCAAAGAACATAATCTGATTTCAAACCTCCCTGGAGAAAAGTCAGGAGAAGGACAGGGTATTCATTAAATCATTCATTATTAAAAGTCTGGAATTGGGTTCCGTAAATGATTAACGCCCCAAGTTCCTTTTACCCACACTTTACTAGTGTACAGCTCAAAAACATTGGGAAAGAAATTTTTTTCCAGAGTACCAGCATGTAATTGTCAACTTATGGAAAATGAAATTAATGACTTCTATTAAAATGTTTAAAAAATATGTAAATATTACATTCTGTATATATCAGTATAAAAAAACAAAATGATATTGTTCATAAGCAGTTCGGTGCATACTGGCATCCTTTATTAACTGAGGTCTTACCATTAGAGTTAAAAAGTGCTTAGTCATAATTTTTTGGAAAAAGAGCAATTCTCTCCCGAACGTCTACTGCATTGGAAACACAAAAATGGAATGTGTAGACTCAATCAAATACCTAGGCATTACACTCACTCCTGATCTCTCCTGGGTAAAACATATATGGGGATTATGTTGACAGGCTAACAAAAAATTAGGATTTATTATAAAAGTACTCTGTAAATGTGATGAAAAGGTCAAAGAGAAACGCTGGTTAGGCCTCATTTAGAATATGCTGCAAGTAAATGGGATCATCACAAAGTTAGATTAATTGCTAAATTGGATCACGTGCAGTGTAGAGGGGCTAGATTTGTAAAACATTGTTATGATAAACTTAGTAGTGTATCCAAACAACATAATAGAGCTCAAGAGGTCAAGGCAAATGATTTTTATACTCTGAAATTGTTGTGGAGGGGATATATAAATATAAGCAGATGACTCCGTTAAAAGTTACTGTTGTGGCATCTTCCACAAGTTTTGGAACATAATAGAGCATAACATAACATTTGGCTACAGTGCCTCCGCCATAGATAGGTTGATACTTCAAGTATCAAACGAAGACAGCCATTTAGCAATTAATAAATCAAAAGAGAGATGGTACTTTTTTCCACACTTTATTATTTAAAGTCGACCGGTTTCATCACATAGGCGACATCATCAGGTACATAGATTCAGTGAGTTCCAGAATATATAGTTTTTTTGAGATGGGGGGGGGAAAGAGGAGGGATAGGGGGGAGGGAAAGAGGCGGTGGAAAATGGGGGGGGGCGTGTGAGAGGGAGCGTGGTACTGGGCGTGGGTGACTCCAAGGGAGGGGTGGGGTGGATGCAGGCTAAGTGGAAGCTTGGTTAGGTATGCCATTCCAACCCCCGCCGTGAACGTAGTAGAGTAGTGGCCTTTTTGAATATTTGTTATAGTTTTCTAGATGTATAATGATTAATAAGGAGAAGGGACTTAGTAATTATTTGGGTGTGAAATCTGTGAACGATTAGATCCTGGAAGTCCCCTAGAGTTCCTCTTGCACCCAATTTTCTCACCTAAATTGCAACACAAGGATATTTTAAATTTAAAAATTTGCTAATATGTTCTCCAAATTGCATGACAAATATAAAGATAAAACTGATAATTTATTTTACATATAACAAGGTTTTCCTAAATGGGTTCCATGGTGACTGCTCTTCCACCTTTTTGATTGGGTCTGTGGACGATTTGGGTCACCATTTGGTTAACGCAGCCCAGCGCTGTCTTCAAGAAGCTATTGCAATATGCCAACCAGGAGAATACTTTTGCAATATAGGTAATTTTTATCCCTCTTGGAAGAATAGAATATTATTCTCTTGATTTTGATATAATAGTGATAATCTTGAGCCATACTAATTAACAATGGCATCTTTTGTGTCAATATAATGTTAAATTTGAATGGTTGTTATAACAGCGGGATGGTTTGAACTTCAGAATAAGTTGGGTAATTTTTAAAACCATCTTTGAACTCTAAAATTGGTGCATATGAAAGTCAACAACATCAGACTGAGTATCGTTTCATCATTTATTGATGCATAAGCATAGTTCACAAGTGATTTAACCACCAAGGCCACTGCTCATCCAAAAATTCCAAATATGCTACTGATTTGGGGCAAATCTTATTTCAGTGTTGTTTGTGTCAAAATAAGTTACATTTTTAAGTAAATTTTTCATGAACAATTATCTTTTTGAGTAAGTAATGTGTATAACAAGAACAATAGGATCCATAAATGTTCAGTCATCAACCACTCTTTTATGCAGTCACACCATTTTGTTCCAAACCTGGAAAAGTTGGGGAATTTTGTTACATGGTTTTGCTGGCCACCTTACTAGGTACTTGTTAATTGCTGTTTCTTAATAATTAGTAACATTTGGTGTGACGATTTTGCTCTTGAAATTTTTGTATGTAAACATTACATCCCACTAATATATGTACAGGGTGCGGCAACATAACTTCCTTTTTCATAAAGCAAAACCCCTTTAAAAAAGGAAGTTATGCTACCGAACCCTGTACATACACTCTCTCCACGTGTTGTATGTATTATTGGCTTATTTCATGATAGCTAATTAATGTATCATTATGTACCTTTTTAAGGCAATACAATTGAATATGTAGCAAGAAAAAATGGAGTAACCATTATTCCAGCTTTTATTGGCCATGGGATTGGAAGTTATTTTCATGGACCACCCGATATATACCATACTTGTGAGTTACTTTTATTTTTAATGGCATGTGAGGAATTCTAGTCACATCACCGAATCAGACTTGGTGTGTCTTTCCGATCAATACATTGGTTATTGATCAATTGACCTACGAAACCCTTGCAGGGAAGAAATAACAGCAGCAGGACAGAAGACGCAGAAGATGACGAAAGTAGTTAGAATAGGAACATGGAACGTCAGGACAATGTTGAGGACAGGAAAATTAGAAAATGTTAAGTGAGAGATGGAAAGAGGTAATATAGATGTTTTAGGTCTCTGCGAGGTGAGATGAAAGGATAGCGGGGATTACTGGAGTGACAATTATAGAGTAATTTACAGCAGCGGGGACGAGAGCCAACGAGGGGTTGCCATAATATTAAATAAAGGGGTAGGAAGAAGCGTAGTCAATATAGAGCAAGCGACAGATAGAATTTTACTCGTAGAGATTAAAGCAGAGCCGACGAACTTGGTCATTGTTCAGGTATACATGCCACCGAGCAATCACAAGGAGGAAGAAGTCGATAGGATGTACGATGAGTTAGAGGATATAATCGCGCATGTTCCTGCAGGGAAACATTTGATAGTGATGGGGGATTGGAATGCGACGGTAGGCGAAGGAGGAGAGGGTTGTGAGGTGGGGGACTATGGGTTAGGCACGAGGAATGAACGCGGGGAGAAAGCAATTGAATTCTGCAGGAGACAGGGGTTAGTCATCACCAACACATGGTTTAGACATCACAAAAGGTGAAGGTATACATGGAAAATGCTAGGTGACTCAGAAAGGTATCAGTTAAATTATATTATGGTTAGGCACAGGTTTAGGAACAGTGTGATAAATTCGCACAGTTTCCCAGGAGCGGATTCGGACTCTGACCACAATTTAGTTGTTATGAAATGCAACGTCCGCTTCAAGAAGATAAGGCAAGGGCGGCGGGTTAGGAAATGGAATGTAGAAGCATTAAATGGATTAACGAGGAAGGAGTATCAGCAGGATGTAGAGAAAATAATGGATGATGGTAAAGAACTGAGTACAATAAAAAGAAAAATCGGAATGTATCAAGCAAGGGATATTGGAGCAGCAAAAGACACTATAGGAACCGTTAAGGGGAAAAGAATAAGGAAACCATGGGTCACGGATGAGATGATTGCAAAGATGGATGAGAGAAGAAGATGGAAGAATGTAAACACAGAGTTAGGCAAAATGAAGTACAAAGAGTTAAACAATAAATTGAGAAGGGCCACAAATAAAGAAAAAGAAGAATGGTGGAAAACGCAATGCGAGGATATGGAAAGTTTACAGAAGAAGGGTGAAATTGGTGCTCTATACAGCAAGGTTAAGTTATTATCGGGAAGTAAGAAGGCAGGATCTGTACTAACAGTTAAAGATAAGTGGGGTAAGATAATAGTTGAACCAGGAAAAATCCAAGAGAGATGGAAGGAATATATAGAAACACTGTACGGTAAAGAACTTAGGCCGACAAGGTTAGACATAGAAAAGGAACATGACGTAGAAGAAGATAGCTTAGGTCCAGGCATACTCGACGATGAAATAGAAAGGGCATTAAAGGAGATGAAAGTAAATAAGGCCGTGGGGGTGGACAACATACCTGTAGAACTGTTGAAATGTTTAGGAAAATGCAGGAAGAAGGCCCTATATGGACTGATTCGTAGTATCTATGAGGCCAGAAGATTTTGTGAGATCGGTGTTAGTTCCTATTCCAAAAAAGGCAAAGGCTATATCATGTTAGGATTACAGAACAATAAGTTTGATATCCCACGCAGCTAAAGTTATTCTCAGGATAATCAACAAAAGGATAGAGAGTAAGGCAAATGATTACTTAGGGGATGATCAGTTTGGGTTTAGGAAGGGAAGAGGTACGCATGATGCCATTGCAGTAATGAGATCACTAATTGAGAGGAATATAGAATACAACCAGGACGCTTTTGCCTGTTTTGTAGATTTCGAAAAAGCGTTTGATAGAGTGAATTGGGAAAAATTAATGCGTGTATTGCAGAACATAGGAATGGATTGGAGGGACAGGAGACTGATCCGCAACCTGTACATGTCTCAGACTGCTCAGGTGCGAGTGGGGAACGGAGAGTCCGGATAAGCAGTGTTAGGAAGAGGGGTGAGGCAGGGTTGCCCATTGTCACCGGTACTGTTCAACGTATACTATATGTGGAGGAAATGATTAAAGAGGCATGGGAAGAACTGGAGGTAGGAATGAAAGTCGGAGGGGAATTTGTAAAATCGGTTAGGTTTGCTGATGACCAAGCATTAGTTGCTCAGTCAGCCAAGGGGTTGCAAGCATTGCTGAGTGAATTGGAGGTTCAGTGCAATAGGTATGGAACGAGAATTAAGATTAATAAAACAAAGGTAATGCGATTTTCCAGGAAGAAGAAGGCTAAGCTAAATATTAAAATAGGTGGGGAAAAAATAGAGCAGGTAGAACAGTTTACATATCTCGGAAGTGTTTTGGACCAATACGGTCAAAGTGGTAGGGACGTAAGGAGAAGAATTGCGCTAGGCAAGGAGGCTTACTCAAGGAGGAGGGAGTTGATGACGGGGACATTGAGTAGGGATGTTAAGACAAGACTCGTAAAAACTCTGATATGGAGCGTAGCTATGTACGGCACGGAAACGTGGTCACTGAAGCAGGAGGATAGACGTAGATTGGAGGCTTTTGAAATGTGGGTGTGGAGAAGAATGGAGAAGGTGAAATGGACCGAAAGGAAAACAAATGAGGAAGTACTAGAGATGGTGGGTGAGGAGAGGGGTTTGTTGAGAGAAATCCTATGGAGGCAGGAAAAATGGATGAAAGGCATATTGAGCGGTAGTGGAATGTTGAAGAGGGTAATAGAGGGGAGAATGTTGGGCAAGCGAGGTAAGGGCAGGAACAGGATAGGGATGTTGGACGGGATGAAGGGAGGAAAGAAGTACACCGAGATGAAGAGGGACCTGATATAGATTAGTTTGCTAGGTGGGGAGTCACAAAATGTTTGTTTGATAGTTGTGTCCATCCAAAAACCTACCTTGAATGGTAGATTACCTAATAATAATTGATCAATTCTCCTTTTAGACTGTTACAATAAGAGCATCATGTAAGTTTTCCCTATTCAAATGTGCATAGTTTAACTTTTCTCTTAATTTTTTCAATGATTTTGAAGTTGATTCTTTCAACTGCTACATTTAACTTGTGTGTACATTATATTCATATTTTTTGTGTCATTTCTTCCTTTTAAAATTCTACATTTATGTATCTTAGACCCACTCCTAGCCTTTCTTGATGGAAAATATGAAATGCATCATGCCTTATGTTACACACTGAAGTTTTGATGTGTTACGAGGGTAGTTTGAAAGGTTCTCGGAATCACCACCACATGTCAGCACCGGCACAACAAGTTTTCCAGCGTAGTAATAGGTAATCCTTTATGAATGAACAGGTAAGTACTCTTGGAGGTCTTACAGTAAGGTCAGTGCTCTTGGAGATTTGTGGTGTGGATGTCACTCTATTGTTGTTCCTGTGTGGTGATTTGTGAAGATGGAAAAAGTTAAGATTTTAGTAGTGACTAAAAAACTTCATAAAGAAAGCTATGAAAGTAAAGGAAAGCCATGCCGAATTCAGAACACGCTGGGGACTCTGCTCCTTCATATTCATCTCCTACCAATTGTACAAACAAGTTTCAGTTTGGTCGGGACAGTTAAAATGATGATCCACAAATGGTTGGCCAAAATGTACCACTACCCCAGAAATTATTGCAAAAGTGCATAAAATAGTCTTGGTGAATCACTGACCGAATGTGTGAGAAATTGCTGAAGCTGTCATCTGAATGAGCATATCACATTTTAATGGTGGAATTGGATATGGGAAAGTTATCTGCTGGATATAGGAAAGTTATCTGTGGGATGGGTGCTGCGATTCTTGATACAAGATTACAAATGTATCAGAATGGAAATTTCCGAGCAATTTTTGACCAATTTTAAGAGCAACCAACAATATTTCTGCGCTGGTTTGTGATCACAGATGAAACTTGGGTCCACTACTATACCCCAGAATCAACCCTGTGGAAACATGTTGATTTACCACCACTAAAAGAGCAAAGGCAATATGGTCGGCCGGAAAGGTGATGCTTCAGTTCTCTGGGATGAAAATGAGATTTTGCTGATAGTTTATCTTCCCATTGGTCAAAAAATTACTGGAAAATACTATGCTAACCTCCAATACCAACTACAGTAAAATATACATGAAAAAAGGCCAGGTTTGGCAAGGAAGAAAGTCATCTTTCATCAAGGCAACTCATGCCTACACACTAGTGTTGGCAAACAAGACACATGGCAAAAATATGTGAACTGAGGTACGAAATATTGCTGCACCTTTTTTATTTGTCTGATTTAAATCCATCAAATTTCCATCTCTTCCCCAAGCTCAAAATTTTCCTCAGTGGATGGAGACTCTCTTCAAACAAAGAAATAACAGCTGAACTAGACAAGTATTTTGCAGGACTGAAGAAATATAATTTTCGAGATGGGATCAAGACATTGGAACATAACTGGACCAAGTGCATTAGTGCACAGGGAGACTGCATTGAAAAATTAAAAAGTTTCGCTGAGGGAAGTTATTTATTTCTATTTCATTCTGAGAACTTCTCAAATTACCCTCATATAATGAACAATGTACACTATGGGAGGCCACAGATTTTAAAATTGTCTGCATTCAAGTTATGTATCTATTATATGAAATAGACCTAGACATAATTACAATGAACAGCATGTTCTCCCACCATTGACACCTCTTATGCCTTTTTATTGTGTTGGGTATGATTGTAATATCTCTGTAGATTTTGTAATTTATAAATATATATTAGAATGTTTGGTATGTTATTTATTCACCCCATTATTTTGCAGTTTTCACATCTCCATAAATAATGTTTATGTATTTTCATGTGGTTCTATTAATTTTGTATGCATGAGTGCAGAATATGTTGCTATTTACAAATAATTTTAATTACTTTAAACAAGCTTCTTTAGATGTTGATAGTAAAATAGAAGAAATAAAGGATTCTATATGCAAGAACTCTCAAGTAATAGGATTTTTTAAATAGTGATGTAATTTTCTGTTAAATGAGGTCTAATGACTAGATAATGATGTGATCACTTTTATTTAAATGATTTAGACAATGATTACCCTGGAAAAATGGAAGCTGGGATGACCTTCACTGTGGAGCCTGTTGTTGGCCAAGGTTCACCTGAAGTAGTTTTATTAGAGGATGGTTGGACTGCTCTGACAGTGGACAATAGCAGATCTGCTCAATTTGAACATACCATTCTCATAACAGAAAGTGGAGTTGATATCCTGACTGCATAATTATTTGAAACTTAATGTACTGCCTTGTATATCATATTATATTTTAATAATTGTATGCACAAGTCTTCTTCACAACATTATATATGAACATGTTTTTTATAAAAATATTACTTGAAAATATTTTCTGTGAAAAATAAAAATATACATAGCTTACAAATTTAGTTCAGGTTGTCTACCTAGGTAATTATTTTCCTAGTCTTCAAAGAGAATTACAACTAAATATTTATGCATAATTATGTGAATAGTGTAATAAAATATTTGTGATTAATTCTCAAAACAAAGTTGTTTATTGTCCAAACCTCTTCTGAGGTATTTTCAGGTCTACTGTTCAGGAGTTTGTCTACTTTGTATTTTGATTTAATGCCTACAGATATGTGATGCAGTATTATTGGAATATCAATGACTGAAGTTGCATGTCCATAAGACTTTTATGTCAGAAATTATGAATATATACTTTAAAAGTACATTTTTTGTCCTTCCTTTTTGTTTGTTACACTAATTGTTGTCATCAATCCTTTCCCATCTAAAACTTTAAAATGTCTATTGCTTCATAATTAGATAGCATTGGTGGTGTAGTCAGAGTATGCATGTGGATGACCTCCATAGCCTATCTAAACAGGGTTAATTAAAGTCTTACGTCTTGGGACTGTTTGTCTTCAGGTGGTTTGGATCTTCTTAAACTTAAAGTAAAGGATAGTAAGAGAGAATCAGGGAAAGAAGTTCTAGTCAAGTTCCTAAACACTGCGTATCATGAATTACTTTGGAAAATTATCCTCAAGAGGGTTTGCCATGGACTAAAATTCCTAAATTAATTTTTATTACACTCACTGGAAATACTAAATAATATATGGAGAGACGGTCCAACGTAGAAATAAAATGTTATAAATTGAGGTAGAAAACCCACACATGGAAAGAAAAGTTTGTTCATGTTCACCCATTGTTTTAAGGGAATAAATTGATGAAAAAGTATTCACCGAGGTGAAGAACGCTTAACCTAGGAATTGTTATCTGAAGCAACTACAGTGAGATCTCCCAACAAGAACCACCTAATGAATCATTGTCTGTTCGCCTGCTATTGGGAGTTAGGAATGTTAAAATTCACTGAAGTAGCAATCGAAATGAATTGGAGAGTGATTATTCTGAACTCCAGAACTAAAAACCACACGAAGGAAAGGGATGCTTCATTGCCAAAAGTGGAAGTAAGTTGATAAATGCACTCCTGTCTTGATAATCCATGTCGAAAGTCATGAAAAATCATGGCACTAGTGTTCATGAGTTAACTCCATTTTTGAGTCTCTGTGAACAACACAAGTAATGATCAAACGACAAAATGTTCTGAAGCAAGTGTTAAAAGGGTCAAACTTTCAGATGGTGCCTAAACCACTTGGTGTTGTCAAGGCTATAAATATAAATGGCAACCCTCGTAGAAAACAGGAAGATACACATTAATTAGCTATGTTTTTAATGCAAACCAAATATGCACTTATTTCCAAGATTTTTCATTCAATGAATATAAATCTTAGTGATTTATTTTGCTTGTTAATTATAATTAACAAAGAAACACCTACACAATTATGAAAAATTCTTTTATTTGAAAAGAATTTGACTCATCAAAATCTTCAATATTATATCATTTAAATTTGGATATGGAAATACAGCAGACTGTACATTTAATTTTGATTGCAATATCATATGGTGATTGTATACCAAAGGCCTTTACACAAAGTTTACACTCTCAATGTATGATCTACGAAGAAGATTTTATCTAACAGACATCATTCACATGCCAAACCATTTAATGGTTATAAGTTGTTTATCGGCCAAAGTTTAGCTGAACTTTAAAAAAAAAGCTCACCACAGTGTAAACAAAAATATCATTGTGAAACAAATGGAAAAGATCTTTTATTACACTTGTGAAAATGGACAGTATATGTATAGATATACATAAGACAATCTATAATATTGTACAAGAATGTTTTGAAGGTCTCACGATCATGATGGCCATGCTTTTTCTCCTGGGAATTGTGAGGCTTTCCCTTCAAACTCTTAAAATGAACTGCAAACATTGAAGTTATACAATAAAAGGAATGATTTCATTTTCAAAATCTTTGTACAAGAGAGGAGAATGAGAGTTGTGTGGGGGTTTAAACCAGGTCAATTTATGTTAAAATATTGTGAAACTTTTATGCATCCAACTTCGCCTCATTTATTGCCAATCATTCAGTTTCTATGAACATCCAACCACACAACTTTCACAACCTCTAAAAGCCATTCCACATAATTCCAATGGCAATTAAGGGATTAAGATTTGCTGACATGATTAATGAAATACAAGCCTCTTGATTCATCCCAGGATAGAACTGCTACAACAACTTAAAAACTATACTGGGACAAAAACATTAAAAATAAAATGCTTGTAAAGGTGTGGTGTGGAATTTTATACAAGAGGTTTGCTTTCAAACAGTATACATTACAAATATCTATTTTACAGGAGCTATTAATGTCATCCCAATTTTATTTCAATGTCAAATTTCAATATTTAAATAAATTTCAAAATTTAACACAAAATAAGCTTTCATTGAACACTATCACAAGCCAAACAATATTCAATCAAAAACTAATTTTATGCAGGACATCAGGCACTCATATCTCTCACCTATGTTCACTTGAATGAAGAGTATTCATCATCAATATTGCATTTTCCACACTACACCCCTAAAACATTACTCACTATCTCCTCTCCTCATGCCCATTCCTTCACAACCATAAGAGGCACACATAAAACCAGGCATATTACAAGTTAACTGGTACTCTTAATGCACAAAAAGGGACAAGGGGACCATAAAATTTCTATTCTTGTACATACTATCTTTAACATTTCTCTATGCAAGAACAAACTACAATGCATGTCGGCGGCATTAAGGCCATGTCATCGATGTGCTTAATATGTACATCTAAATAATTTTAAAAATGCTCTAGTCATAAATAATTAATTTCATATAAAAATACATTTCCTTGGTATTTCTCCTTGATAAAAAGTAAAACTTTTACCCTAGATAGATTATTATGGTCTTGAAAAATTAGTGTGTATTTATTGTTGTTGTACAGCTACACCTGAATGCCAGACTCTTCACCCCTTCATAATGACTGGCATGATCAAGGTAATTGCAATAGTATCATCATTTTTTAGGGTTTAATGAGTGAGAGGAGATGTGTAAGAGATAAGATGTACTGTACATCAAATATATTACATATGTGACCACAGAAGAGATTTATATAGTCAACTTTAGCTCACTCCCAGACAAAGCACTTTCCACCCACTCACCACATACCACTGATCATGGAATCTGCTTATATTTGGAGGCAAATAAAATACTAACACCATACTAAGTTTCCTGAGAACACAAACTGCTCTCTTTTCAATACATCACTGTAAAGTCTTTTGAAAATATTTATGCTGTGATCACTATACACACATGTACAAATATATAGATCCTTATAAATTATATCCTGAGGGGGGATTGGGAAAAGGTTGCTTGACCATGCATGGAAAGGTTACTCTACCTCCAAGATCACAATCCTACAACTACAAAAGCATACATAAGTAGAGGCTCAGCTGCACTGTTTTTGCACTTGTTTTTCCTAACCAACTGTATGAAAAGATACACTGGAAACAGCAAGATGAAAGGTAATACCAATTTGCTTTTGTCTGTATTATAATCATTCAATACAGTTATTGAATGCATTGGTCAATTCTCAGAATACATGTTTTAAGTTGTTAACCCATCTACATAATAGAAATGAAGCAAAAAATTTTCAATGGTAAATTTTGAAATTTCAAAAATTAAAACTGCACCACACAATGTTTTAAACAAGTTATGAATATGTAAGAACAAGTGCTAGGAGGTGCACCCTAAAGGCCTTAATCTTAGAATGCCATTGCTATGCACCATTTCTATTATAAATTACAACTGCACTCTGACTTTGTACTATTTTCAACTTTAAGAGCCATATTTAGATACCATAGGAAATTACCATTTCCTAAACAAATGGAGAAGGATCAAGGGGATTAACTTAATAACCAAGCCTAAGTACATGATATATACCTCAAAACTTTCTTCCCCTTGACTTGTGCAGAGACAATAGATGCTAAAATATGACTGATTCAAAAACAATACAATAAAATATTAGATGAAAACAAAGAGACATAATGGGAAACTAGACAACAGAGCAATTTAAATAGGGAAAAGGGAGGTATTGCTTTTTGTTTTATCCCCACTAAATACAAGAGGAGGCACAGATACGACACTTCACAATTCACAGGATATCCAACACTAAATGCAGCAGAGTTGCTTTCCAAAACAAGTTCGCAACACCACCTATAACCAACGTTTTAATATAATCATCACTTTATAAGTGCTGAAACCACCATTAAGCACCAATGTGATCTGTGGCTATCTGATATTAAAACCCTGACCTTTTATTCCAGTTCTTCACTGGAGAGGTTCTTTTTCTGCTACATTAAATATCTCTTTTCCTCATTTTGGTTGTGGAAAACTTAACAGAGGGAACCACATATCACAGCAGAGTGAAACCAAATATTCAATTTCAATGCAAGGATGACCATTGTTGTTAGTAACCACATTTCACTGCCGCATTTGCTCATTACGAGTCAATAGATGGTGTATGGCTTGATGTTGAGGACACAACATCTGATGATCCACCCGAGATCAAATTAGAAGATGTAGAGGACCCCGATGTAGTTGATGAGACCACAGGCAAAGTTTCTGATGCAACATTCGAGGACGGTAATGAGGATGCCAAAGAGGTGACCAAGTGGTCTACTCGGTACCTGTTATATGAGGAGTAAGGAGGACGTGAAAGGTCATTGTCAGTCACTAGGCGAGTTCTGTTTGGAACTACTCCCTCACCATGTCCCATAAGCCAATCAAGTGTTGAACGCCTCTGCACATCAGAAACATGACGAACTAGCCAACGATCATGCCATCCTCTGAATTTTCTGTTTAGTCGCTGGGTCACCGAGCGATGAGACTGAAATAAATGGAAGTTGCACATTATTAAAGCTAATGTGTAGCTTTCAAATTTTAGGAATGTTCACAAAAAAGGTATATTGGTAATATTGTTCCTTCATCATTAGAAATAGAGGCTCTAATGTGTGTTCCAACATAACATGAAATATTATTATTCACATGAAATAATTAAAACAGTTGTAGGCTATGATTTTGCTCTAATTGTATTACTTTTCCTAGCTCAAGGAGTCAAGGCTTTCATCATTTGGAGCATGTAGCATATTTGCTTTTTTGTGAAGAAAATATAACTAACTGATCATGTCATAAGTCTTTCTCAGTCCATTATCATTAATAGAAAATGTTCAATTTACATTCATTAGGAATTAGCTACTACAAAATATTGCTAACATGAGCAAAATAATACAGGATATACAAAGATGCTAAATTTTATACTTGAAATGACCTAGTAACATACTAAAAGTTACTTGTTATATGCAATAATTCACCATCCTTAAAATGCTCAATTTACTGTGAACATGAAAAACATTCAATTGAGCTTATTCCACTGACTTTTAATAATCAAACCACTTTACTTTTCCACATAAACTTTAAACGAAATTTATGTGGAAAAGTAAAGTGGTTTGATTATTAAAAGTCAGTATGAAGATTTTCCACCAAGTTACGCCAGAAACTGTTTTATTTGAGCTTATTCCATTTGGGATGGGGGTTTCCAGAACTCTTATCCAACTGGATAACAGTTCTGGAAACTTTGGAGAGAGCACATAAAACATTTCTACACATTAAACCACAATTTTTCACCTACTCCTGGTGTTTTCCCCGAGTCATGATATGTTGGAAGTCTTAATATGGTGAAATTAAGAGAGAATTTTGAAACCAACAATCTTGGTTACTGTATATTATGTCAGCTTGAAAGAACTTTTTGTTAAAAGTCAAGAGTATGCTGTTTTAAAAAATTGTACACAACATATAAAATGAAAATATATTCTACATTAATACTATGGTTTTACTACTCTTAATATTCATACATATATTGACAGAAAGGTGGAGACCATACCATAATCAGTGAAAGCTTGTTGAACATATTGCGAACTCAAAGTATTGTTTGAACCCAACAAATACAATTGAAAATTAAGGCCACTGTTTTAACAACCTAATATTATTCCTCATGTCCACTTACTAATGCGGAAAAAGAATAAGAAACAATACTTTCACGCAGGGCCTAAAATTTTAAAAATAGAAGAAGAATATAAAAAGAATAGAAAATTGGCATTTACAAGGGTAGGCTGAAAACTAATGCACACATGCTTGTATACCACAAACATTCCCATTAACCATTGTACATTTTTCTATTAACATTATAGACCATTAACATTTCCCCTCTACATGCATGTGCAGGTTTGAGGTCATTTCATTCATCCAGTGTATTTTGAGAAGTGGAAGTATGGAGACATGTTCTAGTTCTTATCATTGTGAGTTAAACAGCGTGCTGTTGTCAAATTTTCAACTGCTGAATAGGCGACTCCTACAGAGATTTATCGTCATTTAAAGGCTTACTGTAAAGCGATGCATAGTAAAATTTTGTGGTTGCGAGCGTGGAAAAGCCATAATTGTTGATAAAACACCCAGCGGACGACCGATCACTACCACAGACGATAAACATTTGAGTTTATGTAACCGATTTTCTGGAACGGAGGGCAATGGTAAATTCTTCTCAGTACACACTGACTCTAAAACACCTAAGACATCTAGTTTGTCATGCTAAAGGCAGCCTGGCACCAATAATCTTGCAACCTGACAATGTTTGTCCACACATCTCGCGTGCAACTGGAGAGGTCGCCTGAAACCTGAAATTTGAACCGATTCCACCACATCCTCCTTATGACCCCATTCTTGTGCCTTGCAATTTTTATTTTTTCCTGAACTCAAGAGGCACCTCAAGGGTAACCATTACAACTCGAACGATGAGATGAAGGCAGCTGTCAAGTCCTTAATTTAAGAAAAGCTGGAACAGTTTTTCAGTGATGGAATGAAAAAACTTGTTACACGTTGGGAGAAATGTGTTAGCCTTAATGGTGACAATGTTGAAAAATAAATATATTGATTTTGAAACTTAAGAATTGTACTTTGTACTTTTTGCTCTATCTTTCTATTTGTTTTTGTCCGCGCTCTAAAAGCATGTATGCATTACTTTTCAGCCTACCCACGTAGTAACTTGAAAAAACTATAAATTTTATTAGCATTTTGCATTGCACTCAAAGTAACAAAATGTTATGAATGGTAGTGGAAATCTAATTAACCAGAATTAATCCCACATTATAGCAGCTGTATGAAAATAATTGCTTCATGAACACAAATAATGGCACAATGGAATTACATACAAATCATGTATTATATTGTGGCCATAAAAATGAGTGAATTAGTGATTTACTAGTCAACATTTCAAAATTACACCCAAAGCTATGGTGTTCATTTGTCGTAACACGAGAATATTCACATGAAATTACATGTTTGGGTTTCAGAATAATGGAAATAGGGACACAATTCACAAAAATACCAGACCTACTAATTTCCCCATTATCTGGGGTCATCAGCATTCTGATAAGATCCGCATTTACTTTTGAAGTGGGTAAGCAAGCCACTTGTAAAATTTGTTTTTAGCACATTCATTTGCAACATGAGCACCTGCCATATACTTTACGACCACATACAACCATATCATAAATGATTTCTTTATTAAAAACAGCTTAAATCATATGGTAGACCAGTTTTCGACTTTGCAACTGATGCACTTGGCATGGTTTTCTATTTTACTCCTGCTTTTTAGTTTCTTCTGGGATAAAACAAAGCAAACTCATTGAAAGACTACTTAAATTCACTTTGCATGCCACTTTTCAATTTGAGAGATGCATGATAAATGAAAGTTTTGGACCAATTAGTAAATAGCAATTCTACTAGCATTCATTATACCTGAACCATCAAGCAATAACTGAGCTCACATTGGTGCAAAGAGCATGACATGAATCGAATGATCTCAGATTTTCCCGGCGTATGGTATTCAAGAATTTTTCTCGGGTTTCCAACCGGGTCAGGTTGATGAAGTGCACCGACGTGAAACATCGGTGCACTTCATCAACCTGACCCAGTGGGAAACCCGAGAAAAATTCTTGAATGACATGAATCTATTTTGTTTCTACAATTGTTGAAATGATGAATGTTTGATATTTTTAAAACCATACTGAATCAAGTTCATATCCCATAAAGTGACTGCTTGTGGTTTCATGTTTAATTATAGTTTACGATAATAATAATGTTAATTATTATCAATTTGATTACTACAAATCATTTGCTAATTTTTTGCTTGTGCCATGCTTACATCCAACACATGAGATATATTTAAACACTGCTTATGAGTCAATCAGACCTAATACGATTAATCAATAATTAAATTTAATAGTCTTACCTCTCTAGCTCTCTGGAAAGCTTGACGTTTATATAAATAATTCTCTTTGTTGATGACAAATACCATTGAATATGAATTGAGGTTGAAGCGACACTCAGTATTATCAGAGGATACATAGCTTCCTGGAGCATTTTTTAATCTCTTCTGTCTTTCACTCAGATTGCCTCCATCTCCCAATCGATCCTCATTATCTGCCTTGTCTTCCTCCAAGCTATGGGCACAATTAAACATCATTTCATATATTAGTTTTGAATGCCCGATTTCTAGATTTCATAACAAGTTCATAGATAATAAAAATATTATCTGAACTGATCAAACTATGAGAAACTTGTTTTTACTGTACTCATAAAAAATACATACTCAAATAACAATAAAAATGACAAGTTAACGGGTGGAAGAGATGACACTTTTGTATCTTTAAAGAATGTACATAAAAGACACTGAAACGTGTCTTATTCTAATAAACAAAATAGCATCTTAGGCAGTTGACCATCCAGTGGTCTCCAACAAACTGGGGTGTATGAGACCACCTAAAAGGCACAAATTACTAATTTGAAATAATCTTTAAAAAATTAAGCTTATGATAGGACTAATAAACTATTATCATAAATGAACTATCACAGAAATGAAATGCAAAGATTACTTTTGGATCAACTACATTAAAAATGTCAAATTATTTTCTACATGATAGAACCCATTAACTTAGATTCTACTACAATACTTGCAACACACTACTATAATTGTGCCATGACTTACCATATTTTAAAATTCACCTGACATGTATATGATATTAACCTTATTATATTTCCAGGGTTGTTAAAACTGGCAGAGTATCTACACCCAGCAAAACCTTGTGACTTTGATACATGTCTATTAAAAATCGCATGCTATAGTTTCATTTTTAAATTCAATAGCGCAAATGGCTTGATGAAGCAATAATCATTAACATACTTTATGCATTTTGAAGGAGTATTAAATAAACAACAGCAAAATTGCTAAGATATATTTCAGAGCAATGTCAGACATTTTAAGATGTGTTTACCACAGAAAGTGATTCAACACTGAAAAGATGAAACTCACTGTCTTACTTGCACTGAACTGTGAGAAAATAGAATAACAGCTTATTCAAGAAATACTGTTCATTTATGTTAAACACAATTTTGAAATGTGGCTGTATGTATCACAAGTGACAACAACAGTAGAAAAATAATAGTTAAAAGTCACAGAACACAGAAGACATTAAAAAGAATTATGAAGATTTTACAGTCAATAGTTTGTGTGCCAAAATGTGAACCTATATTAAGCCACTGTTTTTAACTGGAATGTTGAGACACACCTGCACTTATCCTTCTGCTGTTCCTCATCTCCAGCACCACTCCTCCTCCTGTCCATCTCATTGTCTTCCCTCTTCCCTCCTTTACCCGACTGCTTCCCACATCTCCGAGAGTCACCTTCTGACACACTATGAGAATCACCCTCCATAACACTGTCCTCACCACGGTTTTCATTTCTGCAGTACCCTAATGCACCACCACCTGCTCTGCGCCTCCACAACCTAACATTTCGGGGCAAAAAAACTGGCTTTCGGGAGGTGGATGATGTTCCACCAGGGGATTGTTGTAGTCCAGCCTCTGACTGGGGCAGAGAAGGAGAACCATCTCCACGCATCAGTACTGCAGCACCTCTACTGTCCACTTCTCCACCTGTACTTCCTGAGACAAACCTATCCACATACGCCCACTTCTCTGCTTCAGTAGCAGCCTCAGGTTCCTCCACTTCGGTATCAAGCAACTCCACTGTCATTCGGCAATCATATTTATACTGAAAAAGATTATAAAATAAGTATATTACATCACTTGAAAGCAAACATTGCACGTCAACATTACATCTCACAAAAGAAATTAAATGAAAACCCAGCAACCTTCAAAGAAATCAGCACCTAACTGGAAGTTATATGGTTTATGAGAAGTTTCAGAACAGTTTATATTATTCAGAAGTTTTATATACAATATTTAATTTTTTATATGTTTCAAGATGAAATTATAAATATACAAAATTTATAAATAAACATTTACAGTGGCATACATGTTTCATATCTTTCAGAAAAACAAATAATGGTTAGTTACAATGGTGTTGCGAACCACATTTCAAAAGACCTTAAGTTATTTCATTAAATTATGGCTTGAAGTCTCAAGACTCCATTATTATCAATTAAAAAAAGCATACAGGATACTCCAGGTTAAATAAAACAAATGGAATTTTGCATAAGTTAAACATTATGTCCCACAAAAAGGGGTGACAGACTGGGAAAATTCACCATGACATCACAAGGCAGTATGGGCATCTCGAACTTTGTTGATTGGGTTGGTAGAAGTGTTTTCTCTGGATGCAAAAGGAAAAAATAGAAATTATTCTCCATAAGGACTCAAGTCAACTGCGGCTGAGAAAAAACTATTCCGAAAAACATTCCTCAAGCGAAGTAATACTGTATCAGCGTTTTTAAAGAAAATGAGAGATTCAACTCTGCTATGTTTAGACAATTAAGGCAAAATGATAAGCAAAATGCGATTATTTCATTATAGCTTATATATAAGCAGCATTACTTTAACATCAGCTGAATCTATTCCTTATGAACTTGTCTTCCTTATTATGACATACATAGGTTAAATTTTTGATAACAACAGTTATCAAACCTGAAGTCAGTTTGAGGTGGAGGTAAAGCTCAATGGTAAGTGAAATCCACACATCAGGGCAGAGGCCAGTCCCCAGGTTTATGGTTTCCCAGGAAGATCTAGTAACAGATAATGTACCTTTTCATCTTTAAATAACTTTATTTTCAACCTTTAACTAACTACCACAACACCATTTGTCAGTGGTATGACTTTCGATCATTTATGAATTTCTGGTAAAATATCTATTTCACCACCTGAAGGCTGGTTTGATAGATGAGGGCAGAGCTCACCTAGTACTAACTCCAATAGCATGCAAAATTCACAAGTCAGGGTAAGGGGCCAAACTCCTTTTACTGAGCTGCCTATGGTTTCTCAAGATTTGGTACATGAAAAATTACACCCTTGGGTGAAGCTGAGGGTTTCCTGAGGTGTGCCCGAGAATCGAACCAGGGCTCTCCATTCAGTAGTTCAATGGTCTAACCACTGGACTAGTACACCCCCAAAAATTCATTTTTTTATTTAGATACTCCTTGTTAATTCACAGATATAAAGAAATGAAGTTCGATTTTTGTTCCATTTTTAATTTGTTTCTAATTATTTTCATTAATATTACAGTATCAAAAGACAACAATGTGATTGTATGTATAAATTCTATGAGATTAAGTAGGCAAGATAAAGGAAGAATATGTATGAAAACAAAATACATCACAAAGATGACTTTTGCCAAAAATATAGGTGAACTTTTCGAATTTCGTCTTGTGATATTTGTCTTTGAAAATCTTTTCCTGCAATCAAAGTGGTCATGAAGTATAAATTTCAACAATGTGTTTTGAGAATACTCCTCACCCAAGTCTGACTTTTAAAGCTGGTAAAGGTTTATGTCACTAAGACTCCTAAATTCACATTTTTTGGTAGGAAACTTCATCGTAATTGATGAACCATGGGATGTAATTTCATTTAACTCTTAAGATAATAAAATTAGAAAGGACTAACCAACCATGCACACCTCCTAGTAATACTTATATACCTCCAACATATCTGGTTGAAAACAGTTAATGAGAAGCAAAAGGGTAGTCAAAGTGTTCTACAACAAGGGTTTTCTTCCATTTTCTTTCAACAATATTTTGACTAAAATAATATCACACTATAATGAGCATACAATATGTAAAATGAAATAATATTTTCAAACATCAGTACAATGGTCAGTATCGATTAAACTTCTCATTTAGTTTTAAAAATATTTTATTGCAGAGTATTGATTCCAAAACAAGTTTTTACGATAAAACATTCTTCAGAAAAATTTGATATGTTATTTTCAAATATCAACTCTGCATAAATATTTTACAAAGATGTTATTTCTATTTCTCTAATATAGATATTCTCTCTTCTCTAGGAAATAAGTTTTTAAATTAGCAAAATTTTATTTCAACGGATATTCAGGTATTATGTAATAAATTCCAAGAAACTGCAGGAGATGCTGCAACAGTAACTTTTACTGGAGTCATCAGCTAATATGCATTTCAATACAACAATTTCAGAGTGTAAAAATCATAAGGTGAATGATTTTTATACTCTGATATTGTTGCATTGAAATGCATATTAGGGGGGATGACTCCATTTAAAGTTACTGTCGCCGCTTCTCCTGCAGTTTCATGGAAATTGTCAAAGGTAAAAACAAGCCAAGTGTTTAAAGTTGGCTTTAACCTCATGGACTGTGGTGCATCGCGCATGACTATAAGTGCTTGTGGCATTGTATGTACAGCATTTCCTTACAAACATCTTCCTTTAAAGCCCCCAAAATTTCAGATTTTAAAGAGGACACCTCGATAACTTAACTGGCTAAAGGTCTCATCCGGACATTGAGGGGTCCTGGTTTGTATCCTGGTCAAGGCAAATGATTTTCACACACTGAGATCATTCCATTATGTAAGAAGGGTTACAACATTACTCTGATGTAAGTCAGCCCAAAACCCTTGCCCACCTACTTTACATGTATATGTACAAGATCCCAAAGAATGGAATAGAAAATCAAATTTAATTTCTGGAATGTTTGCAACAGACTGTTGGAAACATTCCAAAGACAGGAATGATGCAAGTTGTACAAAATTATAGCATTTCAATAGCCATCACCACAACTGTAATTGTTCTTTCCTTCGGTATTCTTTCTACAGTTGAGAAACAAGTTTGTGGATGAGATGCAAATCATTTCCATGTCCTGTGTACTAGCTAATACCTTCATCATAGGAATTTTAGTACTTATTGCAATGTTGATAATAAAATTATTTAGTAATATACCCAGATACTGTCCTAACATTAGTAAAACATTAATTAGTAATACTCAGGAGTATCACATCAAACAACCTTAACCATATTATAAGGGCAGCTTTAGCTATAGGCACAATTTTTGGTTTTTATTTTATCATTTTCACGTGAATTACTGTGAACAAAAACTCTTAACTCTACTCATTTTTTCACTTAGCCACACAATTAATATGTACAGCTCTGTGAAGAAGCTATACTGCTAATGAAAAGTCAACACTCAGCTCATCATGCCAATAGGGTGTTTTCAGCAAAATAGAAATTTTTGTCACTTTAAATATTTGTTAGGACTTGAAACTACTTGTAAAATTGTTAATGATTCCTGTCAGGATTTCTTTTTAAACTTGAACTTTAGAATGCTAAAAAAGAAATCGAGCACTATAAAATACTATTTTCTCCACTGCTGTCACGCATGGGCTAGTAAACATGAGGTATTATGCGCACAAATATTTTGGAGAGACTCATGTAATGCTGTTTCAACTGGATAAACTGAAATGAATTGGTTTACATTTGGTACTCCACACAATTTCATATAAGAAATTATTGAGTTCAAATCTACATTCCATCATGCATATCAAACCTTCAACCATTAGAATTAACCAACAGTAGAAACCAATTAACATGAAAATTGATAACACAAAATGAAGATCTTATCACATCTTGGCTCCCTTGTAGTTAACCATATATATTATTTGCATTACACAAGATAGTAAACCTTAAACAAGGATTGAAAAAACTATATTTTTCACATCTGACTCGTTAAATTTTCTTTTGATAACATGAACATACTTTTTTGACCCAGTCCCAATCAACTTGTTCCTCAGAGGCAATTTTCTCAAAAACTATCCTAGACACTCAACAAAATTTTACATTAACACTAGTGAGAAAACATTAATAAAACACTTTGATGACATTTTTTAAGTTTTTAAAATCACACGATGAATAAACTATTTCAAGGATTCAATAAATTACATATTGGGAAAGTGAAAGTATACACGTATGGTCATTTGGTAAATAATTTTCCACTATGGCTGCCTCCTTCAATCCCAAATTATTAAATAGCTTTGGAACATCCTTTTTTGGGGCATACCATATTCATTAAAAGTTTCATTTGTGCATAAAGGGCAAGACTAAATAAATATAATACTTAGATCTAAGCAAAAAATGCTTTTAGATCTAAGTATTATATTTATTTATGAGAATCTCCAAGGGATATTATGCTCTTATAAAGAGGTTTTCGGATATGAAAAAGTCTTCAGTAAAAATGGTTTTGAAAATAATTTTTTCATTTGATTCACTTGCCCCAATAACCAGTGGAACTAGGATCCCGACCATTATTAATTTATTCCTTTATCAAACAAAAAAATGAGCTACTTCTTTACTTTCATCTAATTAAGGTAAATAAACAAAATATAAAGGTTCACTTTTTAATCTGAGATTTTAAAAAAGTAAATTAAAAAGCAAGTACAAATAAACCCTTAAATAATGTGCCTAAATAAATTTTAATGTGAATATAATTTGTATTATCACCAATTTACACACCCCCACATCATATTTTCCAATTAAATGAAAAATCACCCAATTAGCAAATCTGTAAACTTCCATGATTGAATTGCTTTTAGAGGAGACCCACTACTTATGGCAGTAGTATCAGCAATTATACACCACCTTGTACCAGCCTATGCATTGTTGCCATTCTACAGACAAACCACCCACTGTGTCATTAAAACCTCTCAGGGGCTAATTTCATAATTCAAATGCAAACAATTGACGACATTCACTCACTCCTTCTAAGGTAAAAAAGTTCATCACTCTTAATTACAATGGAGTTCATGACTCATTGACAGTTTTCAAGATTTATTTTTCCCACCTTCTCACATTGAATAAAATGGATTCAGAGAATTGAGAATATGAAAGGGTTTGTGATTAAAGGTATATATTTACAAAATAAATCATGTTTACTTTCAACAAACTCCCATTTTACTTGTAAATTTCAAGTCAACTAGACTATTCCATTGTTTTCCGACACCTTCCAAACCCTCAGCATTTCATAATATATCCGATTTCAGACACCCTGGAAATCTCACAATAACATGTTAAGAAAGCTGTTAATAAATCTCCCATAAACACCTTTGTGAATCAGTTTTGCACTTTAAAAAATAGATTAAAAATTAAAGTTTTTACAAAAAAAGGATAAACCTATCAACAATCCTAAAACCTACCACATATATCTTAAAGCAATTTTCCTCTGCAAGGGCATGCTCAGCCTGTCTCTGATACGCCAGTTCAAAAGGAGCATTCCGATGAGCATTAGAGCATAGACCTCCAGCACCACTCAAGCCACCATTAGATGCTGCTCTCCTTTGCTCCCTCAGAAGTAGCTCCACACAATTTTGGCAGGACTCATCTGAGACCAAGTGCTGAAGCTACAGAAAGAGAGGAAATATATGCCATACTTAAAAAAATGAAAAGAGGAGTCCTTAAAGTTTTTTTTACACATACAGCATTTAATTGATTGAAAGGAACTAACTAATTCACCAACCTGTCTAACAGCATACGTGACCACTTTGTCAAGAGTAAATGCAACATAGGCATGTATTCCAAACATTTCCCTTAATGTATCTTCATAGGCACTGGCATCCATATTTCCATCCAATACATTCTTAACCATGTCTAGAAATGCTGGATAGTAATCCTCAACTTCTATTTCACCTGTGAATACCATTAGAAATATTAAAATCAAATAATATTATGAGAGAAAAGCTTCAGTTTGTAAAATTTTTTCAAAGGGGGATATAGCGATTAAACTTCACTCATACTAGATCCACCCTACTTTATTCCAAACCAATTTTATTCAAACCAATTCCAACCACGGCAAAAATTTCTAATGTACGAGGGTAGGCTGAAAAGTAATGCACACATGCTTTTAGAGCACGGACAAAAACAAATAGCAAGATTGGGCAAAAAGTACATGAAAGTATAATTCTTAAGTTTCAAAATCATATATTTATTTTTCAACATAGTCACCATTAAGGCTAACACATTTCTCCCAACGTGTAACAAGTTTTTTAATTCCATCACTGAAAAACTGTTCTGGCCTTTCTCGAATCCAGGATTTGACAGCTGCCTTCCTCTCATCGTTCGAGGTGTAATGATTACCCTTGAGGTGCCTCTTGATTTGAGGAAAAAAATAAAAATCACAAGGCACAAGAATGGGGTCATAAGGAGGATGTGGTGGAATCGGTTCAAATTTCAGGTTTCAGGCGACCTCTCCAGTTGCACGCGAGATGTGTGGACAAACGTTGTCAGGTTGCAAGATTATTGGCACCAGGCTGCCTTTAGCATATGACTAACTAGATGTCTTAGATGTTTTAGAGTCTGTGTATACTGAGAAGAATTTACCGTTGCCCCTCGTTCCAGAAAATCGGTTACATAAACTCAAATGTTTATTGTCTGTGGCAGTGATCAGTGGTCTGCTGCGTGTTTTATCAACAATTATGGCTTTTCCAGGCTCGCAACCATGACATTTAACTATCCATCAATTTACAGTAAACTATCAACAGCATCATTGCCTTAAACAGCTTTTAAACGGCGATGAATCTCAGCAAGAGTCACTTTTTCAGCAGTTAAAATTTCAATTTCAGCATGCTGTTTCACTCGCGTTGACATAACCCTAGAACAGATCTCCATACTTCTACTTCTCAAAATACACTGGATGAATGCATTAAGTGTACATGCGCAATGAGGGGGAATGTTACTAGCACGTGCCACCTGGCATGCTTCTAAAGGTCATTTCATTCGTGTTCTACAAGCATGTATGCATTACTCTTTAGCCTACCCTCATATGAAGAATCAATCTTAATCCAATCATCAGAAAAAAATTCTTTTGCTTCTAAGGACAATGCAATCTCTTGTAGAAAACAGCAATGTGTCTTATTATTCAAAGCACTTAAAACATATTTAAAATGATTTCACTTAAATGAATATCTTATAAAATACTCGATTCCCAGGACCTCTCAAAATTAGGTACATTTACTATAAAGATTTTTAGCAATGATTTTATGCTGTGTTTTGAAGATGCACACTGTTTGAATTTTCATAGCATAAATAATGAGTTTCAAAGAATTCACCGTGCAAGTACTTCCATTCCATTTGTCTAGTGCAAGCGAGAGAACCCACTCTTTGTGTACGATATCATGCATGTACAGTTTCTGGGAGATAAGAAGAGAGATGACATGAAGTAATTACATAAAAATTGTTTTAGAAAGTGGAATAATCCTGCCAGATTAAAATCAAGGTGTGTGATAGGAAACCATGGAGCACCCACCCTGTGCCTCAGAACTGAACACACCTGAATCTCATTTCTGTCTGCTTTTGTGGATCAGCAGCCTTTTGACTGGTTGAAGTATGCATTTAAAGTCCTTCATCACAATGTAAAAGAATCTGTAGACTCCCACAGGTTTGAGTGATTACAACAAGAGTTATGGCAAATTCATACTTTTTAAAATGTATTTAGTACATAAGGTCTGTCAGGAAAGTATCCAGCCATGCAGTATTTTGAGAAAAATAGCTTACTTAGAACAATGAGACCTTAATCCCCTTCAAAGTACTTGGGATATCACACACTCCTTTATCCCTTTAACAACTGACTGAGTTTGGATTACTGGGCATGTGTTTCAGGGTAATACCCATTGACTCATGACTCATTTCCAGTTATGACCTTTTCCGGAAAACCTGTGCCATTATTTGCAATTTGGAGCAAACCCCTGCTAGTGAAGCAGGAAATTCTTGAGTTTGACGAGATCAAAGAGAATGCCACGAGGCAGCTGAAGATCATTCCAAAAAAAGGACCTTGCTGATTGTTTTGAAAAGAAGATGAGATGCTGGGATAAGTGTAGGAGGTCCCAAGGGGAGCACTTTGAAGGGAGACCTCATTGTTCTAGGTAGCCTATTTTTTCATTCAAAATATTGCATGGCTGGATTCTTTCTGGACAAACCTCATATGCTTATACCACATATGGCTACCACTATTTCCCAGTCAACCCTCATAAAAATGAAATTCCAGCTGTATTTGAAGAAAGCCATAAACCCCAGGGGTGTTTCAGGATTAAATTAAAAAATTTACTTTATTAATTTCAGATAAATCAGTTTCTAATCAAGCATGGACAGCAATCATTAAGGCCCACAGGATAATAACAAAATTCTCATTCGCCTTGACCAGGATTCGAAACCGGATCCTTCGAAGGATCCGGTTTCGAATCCCGGTCAAGGCGAATGATTTTTACACTCTGAAATTGTTGCATTGTAATGCTACACGTAGCGGATGACTCATTTAAAAGTTACTGTTGCGGCATCTCCCGCAGTTTCTTGAAATTTAACAAAATTCTATCAAACAATAGGAAAGAAACTTCATTTTACGTTAAAAAGCTGCAGAATATTTATTCTGCTTAACAAGGAACCCAATAGGATAGCTTGAGAAACATTTTTAAATAATTAAGTAATTTAAAATCGATTACTGCTTGTCACTTAAGAAATATCAACATTAGTCAGGGATGTTCAGTGTTAGAAAACATTACCAAAATAATCAAGGAAAATTCAGGACCAACTGCAGAAGAGAAGCGAATCAAGAAACCAACAAAACCTAGCATATAAATTCTACCCAAGATTATTGTATTACAACTTTATCTGAGGTGGTAATTCTTTAAGCATGAGCAGGTTCTGTATAAAACATTTCTACAAAGGTACCATAAAAATGTCCCTTACTTTTAGGTTTAAGGCGCAAAGCAACCGCAGTAGATTCTTTACGCTCCTGCCTTTCACGTGCTTCTTCTGCAGCTAAGGCCACAGCCCTCTCATACATTTTAGTTAGTCTCTCACATAAAATCTGATGTAGCCGCATAAAGAGATACCAGTTATTGTTGGCCATAAATAGAGTGTAGCATTCCTCCTGTAAAGAAACAATTTTACCAATTGTAAACTGGAACGCTATTGATTTTGCTAGATAATATAAATATTACTCTTCATTGATTAAGTCAATGAAATAAATAATAAAAATTTGACAAATTCAAGTGATATGCTTAATTGTGAAAATTTTAAATTAAAATTAGCTTTTTTAATAAACCAAATTACAATTAAAAATCTAAACAGTTTTGTGATTCAAGGTGTATTTTTGAAATTATTGACTTACAGGATGTGCAGATGTAGAATGCTGAGGATTTGTGTTAGATGAATTGTCCTCTAAAGAGGATTTGCTTCCGTTTGCACAACCTGATGATGTATTCCCGAAGGCACTGTTACCACCATTGCTGTTTGTCTTGTTTGAGGAAATTTCAGACTGTTTTTTCCCTACTTCTCCCATTCCACGGGTGTTGGCTGTTCTACCTCCACCATTTCCTTTTGTTCCAGAGGTGCCTGACCCTCCTGTCACGTTACCGTTTCCTTCATCATCATCCTTATCATCTATTTTAAGAGAAGTTAGGTCATTAACACAGTTTTGATCAATTCAAAGTTAACAATCTTATTCAAAATAGAGAGAAGATTGTTAGGATGCATTCAAATGGGAATCAACAAAGAGTAGTGAAAAAAGAATGCATCCAAATTAAAGCACAAAGCATTGTTTTAGTATCTGAAAATCTCCTTAGACCAATAATTTACATCTGTTTTTCTTATGCCACAAAGAGAGGAGATAACCACATGCACTATGCCCTATAAAGGGTACGGCTGAACAAAATTCAATTTGAAATCCCTGCCGTTTTATACCACATGTTAAGGTCCCCATTGTGGCCAAATGAGCTTGAGGTATGTAATAAACAAATATAATATCAAAACAGTTACAATGCTGAAAAAATGTATGGAGTATGAGATGTGCTACTTATATTTTCAACCTAATTCTGAAAAGACAGTAATTTATTGTTGAAAATGGCTTTTTAGTTTTTTAAAGTATTCTTCATGAGAATCAATACACTTTTGCATGCGCTCCAACCAATTTTCATAACACTTTTCCCACTCTGATTGAGGTACCTCAAAAGATGATTTTTGAATGCATCAAACGGCTTCTTCAGGTGCCGAAAAATGTCGGCCATGCAATTTTTACTTGATAAACGGGAATAAAAAGAAGACATTTGATGCTAAATCAGGGTGTAAAACCAACTATTAATTAATATTGCTTACCATCATCTTCTCTCTCATCTTCACTTAATTCTTGCCTTGGATGAAAAAATAGATCTGGAATGAACTGTCTAAGCAGCTGTTTAATTCTCTGTTTATCAGGTTTTTGAATCCCAGTTTGCCTTTTTACATGGTGAATTAAAAGATTGGCAGCATCATCCAATACAGATTTGTCTTTATATGACAGTACTAGATGAGGACCACTTGCCACCTCTGCACAACCTTCATCAGCTTGTTCATGCCTCTGCATAAAAAAAAGGAATGTTAAGTAGCTGAAGAAATATAGATAACCATGCAGCTCCAATACCATTTAAAGTTTGCTACACAACTAGCTTCAGCAAAGTCCTAAGGTTAGACAGTAAATAAGTTAGCTTCTGCCTTAATTTAACATAGTTCATAAATATAAACATAAGTGAAAAGTCAAAATCAGTATTTTCCATACATTTATAAAAAATTTTTATAATAATTCAATATGAGATACCTGGCTGAATTAACATGCTTTCTTCAGGTTTATGCAACAAAATGAGAGTAACATTTTTCGGTAGGTCAAATAATGTTAAACACAGCAAATGTCAATTAAATCGGGATATTTTGCCAAAACCAAAATAGGTGTCACGTAATTTTACATATTATAACCAAATTCCTTGCATAACTTGAGCTTTTACTAAAAAGAAACGAGGCTCAGATTGCATCCAATTTTTTTGCCTCAAACTATGAAAAACTAGAAAATCTGTCAACACATTCAAAATATTGACCTATTGTTCCTAAGGCCACTTCAATAGACTAATTTAGGACAATACAACTCTCAACTCACCTCATCGTACATTGTTTCAATCTCATTAAACAAGGACTTGCAGCGGAGGGCTTTCACATCATTTTGCTTGAAGTTTATCCCCTGGTGATCAAGAGACTTCAAATAATACTTCTCATTTTGTTCCCGCCACACTTTATTGAAACCCTTCTGTGCCTCCCTCCATTCCTCTTCTTTGGCCTTTAACCTACGCAACACCACAGGTACAGCAACCGCAGGATTGCGTTTCAAGCCATCTATTATATCCTGAGCTTTGTCGCCATAAATTCTGAAATTTATTATATAAATATCATAATTTATTCTATTGAAATAAACAAAATACATTATTAAGGAATATACTTCATACCTGCGTAGGGCTCTTTGCTGAATGGTTGGAGAACAGCCTCCTAAGGTATCATCCAGTCTAAATTTTAGTACTTCTTCAGGAGACATTCGTGATATTTTTTTCTGGACTCCTTCTAAGATCCTGATTGTATTTGCATTTGTCTCAATGACAACATCCAGCTAATTAAATAAAAGCATTCAATTGTAGTCAAAGTAGATTTTTTAAAACCATTCAAGATGATAACAATACCCACATCAATTTGCTATTATTACCTCAAATCTCTCATCTTCACATCGATAAATATACTCTTCATATTGTGTTTTCCTTGATGTAACAAATGTTGAATCCTCTGACCAAGTAGGAAAAGATACCCATGTATCATTTAGGACCTCTCTACAAAGAGTTGTGCGGCCTGAACATTTGGGCTGCAAGTAACTTTTAGGCAGAGCACAATAGCTGGCTCCCAAACGTTTGCACGTGCTGTAATCTGATGAAGAAGTTTTTTATAAATAATAATTTAATAATGTGCTCAATAAATATGAACAAAAATATTCAAATAATTATAAACAAGATATATACAATATTTGTTCGGAAGGATTAAATATAAATATACATAGACAAATAACTAACCGATTTCCATAGCTAAGTCACCAGTAGGCCTTTCTTGCCGAGCAACATTATTGGAAACGGGCTCAACTACACCACCTCCTCCAAGCATTGTGCTACTTCCATCTACATGTCCAACAAATTCTTTGAACCAGCGAAAGAGTTCAGGGAATTTCCCCAAAAAAGGAGTCACAAGCTGAACTAGTTCAGAGCGTGATACAACCTCCTGGTTGTATAGTACCAAGCATCTGAGAAAATTATCATATATATCCTGACTTTTTAAAGCTTTCCGAACCTGTTAAAAAGAGGTGAGCAGTTAGTACAAACAATATTACAATAATAAAAAAACATACATCACACAAAAATGTTTGTGCATCATAAAATTGAAGTAATGATTTGACTACACGCTAAATTGTATTTCAGCCAAGAAGGCCACAAACATTTCATTAACTGGATAGCGAATGAAGAAATATTATGCTAAATGCCGTAGGCTGATCTTGGTCTCCTCATTTACTCCTTTGCTCGTTTTTGAAGTAATCATATGTTCGCGAGCTGAAACGGCATTTATGATGAAAAAATTAACTTGGGCTCAATAGAGATATTTTTATGCAGCCTTGGACATCTATTTGACATATCACACTGGTGAACTGGAGCATATATGAAAACTAAGCCAGCAACTAAATGGGGTTTTCTATTCATTACCCCCAACATGGACAGAAGCATGCATCCTGAAAGGTTTACATACCTATTCATTCATATATCAATGAATTGCACTCGTATATAATGGACACTTAAGTAAATCAGCTCTGGGACCAAAAATGTTCGCTACGTCCAACCAAAAAAATTCTAATAGTCAAGGAATGGGAAGGGAATACAAAAACTGGTAACCATGCTACCTAATTTTTAAATCTTCCTATTCCACTCAACACTTGTGCCACCATGCAACTTCCATTATTTTCAATAAATTCCATTCCTAATGGTATGAGAATCAAAATATATTCATTATTTGGATAGAGACAGACTTTTTTCCATAAAAATATGTGCTGAAAATACAAAGAGATATACCATGTGCAATCACAAAAAAACATATTAAAACAAAATTTCAAATAGAATGTTTACAGCAATTTCAGATTTCTCGGTAATAAGGACAGATTTGCAATATAATGATTCATTAAATATTATGTATTTCAATTATTTATCAGATATGATATCACCAATGCATTGGGATTGAAATGATTTTTTGGGAATGTAAGAATTTTTCATAATTATCAACAAATAGTGATCCAGCAACCAAATTTCATGAAGTGCAAATTAAACCAGATGAGGGGCTGTTTAAAAAACTTATCCAAACAATAGTATCCTCCTGTGGCTTCTCAGCCAATGAAATTATGTAAAACTGAAGATTGGTGCAATGTTGCCAAGCATCAACATGATTCACTTATATAATTGAAATAGGGTTTTCACCTACTGAATACGTAAACCTCTTGAAAAATAATTTTGGATTAATGGTTAAAATGTAGCCAACCGATTTATTCAATTTTCTTAAGTCAATGATGATAAGAAGATGAAGTTGTCTACTTTTTGCAAATTCAGTAAAACTATGCCTACTCTATTTCATTAAAAATCCATTGCTTAGGACCAAAGTTAAAATTCTTGACAAGTATATGCATAAAAATATTGCTAACTCTTTTTTATTTGTGGGGAACCCTACATGATGCATTGTAGTCTCTCCCCAATTAAAAAAAGCTATCCTTCATTTTGAAACAGTTTTGTTAGCACCAATGTAAATAAATTAGAGTTGTGTGTAAATAATTGTCTCCTCAACCATTATCTGTGACTAACATTAATTAATAAGGTGCAATGAATAATAACTGAAGCAGAAAAGACATTAAGAGACAAACAGGCAATATAATTACGTGGAATTGGACATTAATAACTAATCATGAAAGAATAAAAACTGCATCCATTACCTTATCAAAGAAGGCATAGTCATTAAGAGTGCCATATTTCCCAGCTTCAGCTAATGTTACATCCCGCACTGAAGTCATCTTCTGCCTTTTGGCTGGGGGCTGGCCAATCATTGATCCACCTCCACCACCGGTATTTCCCCTCTCCAACGATGTTCCAGTAAATGCTGAGGAGGGTGATCTTTTCACCTGACCTCCAAATTTTCCATGGTGATGGTGGTGATGGTGATGATGATTGCCAGTGCCCACACCTAATCCACTACCACTACTACCACCCCCTATGTTAGTTGCACCACTGACACTCCCACCGGCTCCTGAACCTAGTGCACTATTTATATTTAGTCCACTACCAGCAACTGTGGAATTGAAACTTGGTTTGATGCTGGGTGGTTTCTTTGTAATTGGAGCATGATCATTACTCATACCTTTGTTGCTCTAAAAATAGAAAAGATTAGTTTCAGAATACAGAACTAAGTCAAAACTTCAAAAACTTGGAACCAAATATATTTTCCTATGAAATTTTTAACAGAAAAACTTACAAAAGCTGCCTGATGACTAGTTGCATCAGGTAAAAACTGGCCAAATTCTTGCAAAAGATCCTCCTGATTTTCAAACAACTTGGCAACCTGGGAGTAAACTTCGGCTTCAGTTAAATGTTTACCAGGAGTTGAATGACCTTCTTTGAGATTTCGTTGCTCCTTCTGGTAGGTATGAAGAATTTCAAGAAACCGTTTGTATTTGTCCGGCTGGCCTTGGAAACGACTCTGTAGGAATATTTTGAATTAGACAACCAAAAAGAGGTGACATGCAATTTGCTAGTAAACATTAGAACAACATAATAAGCACATACATGTCATTTCAAATCTGTGAAAGCACTGAGCAATGGCAGTGAAGATTAGGTTTTCACTGTACACAAAGTATTAGCGACGTTTCAAATCCCATCAATGAAGTTAATACAAAAAGTTGCAATATTTTGCCAATTTTCTAGTTTTTCCTAAGCTTAATTTAAATGTACCAACCACAACACGAGCCAACATAACTAAAAAGTAATTCTGAGAAAGATTATATCAAATCTGCCCAAACAAGAATTGTTGAAAACTTCGATGAAATAATACCCACCAACTAAAATTCAAGAAATTCAAGTCTCTGAAAGAATTCTCTCCATTTATCAGGGTTAACATAATCATTAAATGTTTACATTATCTTTAATTAAATTCAAAATATCTGTCTACTAATTTAACTATGATAATTATTGCCTCAATGCTAACAAATTCCATGGCGTATTAAAATTTGGTTTGTAAATAAAGCATGTTTACAAATAATTTGACAATGAATAATGTTATTTAACTCCTTGAATTTGTCTTGCATTAATGGAGACATCTCCAAAGACTTGCTAATGCCAACTACAAATATCATCATGGAACAGAAAGACACTACATGCAATGTTCATAGTCATATACATAACAGGTGACTGAAAACTACCGAAAAAAAGCTTTGGAAATAATAAAGCAGTCATTATGCAACCCTTGCGGAACCAATCCCATCTGTACAATATGCACATGTGCAATTGTACTGGCATGAAGACAACACAAATCATGGCATTCATTAATTTAATTATGCAAAAATGCCTTAAAACATGGTTTCACATAGAATATCAATACCAAATTAATATCAAGCCTGCAATAGGAATCATAAAAGTATCCACCATACCCCATATTAATGAGCTCATGATTTGCTTCCAGAAAAAATTAATTCATCTCCAGACATAATTTGCTGTTCTTCAGAGGTTTGGGTGTTTAAAATTTGAAGAGCAGAAACTTATTCTAAAAAATTTACAAATATTTTTAAAATTGCCATTATTGCACATATTAGCTTCTTAAAAATACCATGCATAATGTATATCACGTGGCCTATGCATAGGCAGTATGCTTATGCACAAAACCTTCAAAAATATTTTTCCCGAAATATGTACAGAATTTTGGAGATGTTGGCTTTCATTCAGGTGGATATGATAGCTTTGGCCTCAGTTGGCATATTTATTGGACAGAACTTGTATGGTTGGAACATCAACAGCAAGTACTAGTGATGAAAGCAATTTATGCTCAATTGATAAAATTCGAAAAACGAGAAATTCCAAGTCTTTGGATAAAAAAGGACTTTTTGAAACAAAGTGTAAAATTTGGCCATTATGTTAGACAGTTAACAAGTAAACACAGGAAATTTGTTACCTTTGAATAGGTAAGTTTTTTACTTATCATAGATGCCAGTAAAGACAATTTGTTGGAACTTTCAAAATAGAGAACTACAAATTAAGCTAATGCCGAAATTTCACAGTTAAAAATTGTTTGACTTGGCTTGGAAGAACTAGTTGGGGCATTTCCCACACTATCTTCGATTTATCAAATGTAAACATGTACAGATTATTTAATCCTGTGCTAGGGTGCAAACATCTATGGAAATTATAGCAAACAATTTACCTTTATTTTATTAACGTAGTTAATAGCATGGTTAAATTCAACTGGCTGACTCTGGGGTGTTGGATGGAGGGCTTCTGAGGGATGCGCACCACCAGCTAATCCACCACTTAAAGCTCCCCCGCTTTGGGCAACGGAGCCTTGAACTAGAGATGCAGCAGCCGTAGCTGCATTTGGTAGGGATGAACTCTGCAAACCAGGGGATAAATTAGGTGTAGAAGTTGAAGATGGCCCAGATGAGGATGGCGCCTGAGACTGCTGAGCAGGAGAAACAGCAGCAGTGGCAGGTGTCACTCCAGGAGAAGGCCCTGTGCTATAACTGTGATGAGCAGCTGCAGCAGAAGATGAGTTTCCTGAGGTGCTGTAACACAATTGAAGCAAGAACATTATTATAAATAATTTTACTTGCATGTTTGGGTTTTTATAGCTGCTATCTCTGCTATAGTTTCTTGTTAGAGAAATACATGGAACAAAAAAATCAATTTAAGTACAAAATAAGCTACCTATTTGGCAGTGGGATAAATTATTCCCTCACCATCTGGAATGGGTGAGTGGAAAAAGTAATTGTTAATGATGGAAACAGTTTCACACATGTACATGCACCATATAAAGGGAACAATAATATATGAAATTTTGCCATGAAAACAGGGTTTCATTAACCATAGGAATAAATAATAATAAGGGGGGAAAACTCCACTGGCCGTAAAAAAGTGGCCAGTGGAGTTTTTTTACGGCCAGTGGAGTTTTCCCCCCTTATTATTATTTAACCTAGAGGCCGTAGAGCTCTTGAATTCTTGCTACAACCATAGGAATAGCCTGCTCTTCTATTTGATAACATGTGGGCTGATTAATACAGGTGTAATAACAGAAAATTGAATTATTTGCTTATTTAGGGCTTAAGACACAGAATGGCACAACCATTTATTGAAAAATATATAAAAAATTTATTTATATATAAAGCCTTTCAGGTAAGATAATAGTTGAACCAGAAAAAATCCAAGAGAGATGGATGGAATATATAGAAACACTGTATGGTAGAGAACTTAGGCCGACAAGGTTGGACATAGAAAAGGAACATGACAGAGGAGGATGGCTTGGGTGCGGGCATACTCGACGATGAAATGGAAAGGGCATTGAGGGAGATGAGGGCAAATAAGGCCGTGGGGGTGGACGGCATTCCTGTAGAACTGTTGAGGTGTTTGGAAAGATGTGGGAGGAGTATTGTTAGTCTATATGGGCTGATTCGTGGTATCTGTGAGGAGGGTACCTGGCCGGAAGATTTTGTGAGACCAGTGTTGGTTCCTATTCCAAGGAAGGTAAAGGCTACATCATGTGAGGATGGCAGAGCAATAAGTTTGATATCCCACGCAGCTGGGGTTGTTCTCAGGATCATCAACAAAGGGATGGAGATTAGGGCAAGTGATTACTTAGGGGATAATCAGTTTGAGTTTAGGAAGGGAAAAGGTACACGTGATGCCATTGCAGTAATGAGATCACTAATCGAGAGGAATATAGAACACAATCACAACGTATTTACCCGTTTCGTGGATTTCAAAAAAGCATTTGATGGAGTTAATTGGGAAAAATTAATGCACTTATAGCAGAGAATAGGAATGGATTGGAAGGACAGGAGAATGATCCGCAGCCTGTGCATATCTCAGACTGCTCGGGTGCGAGTGGGGAGCAGAGATTTTGGATGGGCAGCGTTAGGAAGGGGTGTGAGGCAGGGTTGCGCATTGTCACTGGTGCTGTTCAACGTATATGTGGAGGAAATGATTGAGGAGACATGGGAAGAACTGGAGGTGAGAGTGAAGGTCGGAGAGGAATTCTTAAGATTGGTTAGGATTGCTGACGACCAAGCATTGGTTGCTCAGTCGGCCAAGGGGTTGCAAGCATTGCTGAGTGAATTGGAGATTCAGTGCAGTGATATGGGATGAGAATCAATATTAATAAAACAAAGGTTGTCGGATTTTCCAGAGGGAAAAGGGCTAAGCTAAACATTGAAATAGGAGGGGAAAAGTGGAACAGTTTAGGTATCTCGTAAGTGTTTTGGACACATGGGGTCAAGGAGGTGGGGACGTAAGGAGAGGAATTGCACTGGGCAGGGAGGCTTTCTCAAAGAGGAGGGAGTTGATGACCGGGACGTTGAGTGGGGAGGTTGAGAAAAGACTCGTAAAAGCTCTGATATGGAGCGTGGCTGTGTGCGGCGCGGAGGCATGGTCGCTGAAGCGGGAGGATGGACATAGATTGGAGGCTTTTGAAATGTGGGTGCGGAGAAGAATGAAGAGAGGGGTAAAGTGGACCGAAGGGAAGACGAATGAGGAAGTAATGGAGATGGTGGGTGAGGAGAGGGGTTTGTTAAGAGAAATCCTATGGAGGCAGGAAAAATGGATGAAAGGTGTATTGAGCGGTAGTGGAATGTTGGACGGGATGAAGGGAGGAAGAAGGTACACAGGGATGAAGAGGGACCTGATGTAGATTAGGTTGCTGGATTGGGTTTGATTGGAGTCACAAAATATTTGTTTGATAGTTGTGTCCATCCAAAAACCTACCTTAGCCGGTAGATTACCTAATAATAATAATAAAGTCTTTCATTCTGTTGAAACAAGAGGAAATAACATGATTAGTGACAGCATAGAAGTTATTTTCCATGAAGTTGGTTATGCGTGGTTTCAATGAAACCTACTAAATAGAATGAAACAATTTCAAAGCGTAAAAATCATTCGCATTAACCGGGATTCAAGCCTGGATCCCTCGATATCCGCCCAAGTGCTTTAGCCAGTTAAGCTACCGAGGCATCCTCTTAAACTCTGAAATTTTGGGGGCTTTAAAGGAACAAGATGTTATGATGAAATTCCACAGGCATTCGTAGTCGTGCGCGACGCGCCACAGTCCACGATGTTAAAGGCAATTTCAAACACTTAGGCTGTTCATACCTTAGATTGTTTCTCACATTTGCTTCTTCCACAGAAAGTTTACTTTGGGTAAGGCTATGAAAACAATTGCAATCTTTTGGCTATCATCGAGTTATTCATGAAAATAAATATCCAAAACTTCATCAACTCAAGCATCAACAATCATCATACACTTCATCTGACATCAAGATGGGGTCAGCTGAGAAATAGTTTATCCACTTGAAATTCTAGGAGTTTAATGCTACTAGAGAAAAAGTAAATTATTCAGAAGAGAAACTCAAGAGTATGCTCATTGTATAGCATGTTTTTGTCTCATTGTCTCTGTTCGGCATTTCATAACCCTCAGGTAGTACTCCCATGATGACTGTCTTGCCTTTAGGCTGGTATTCATGAAGCAAGGCATGAAAAATTCTTCATTCCCAAGAAAAAATAACCCACCAAAACCACATCATATGAAAACATCAAGATGATGCAATATAACTTCCTTTTTTCAAATACAATATGCTTTCAAAGAAAGAGATGAGTAGATGGAAATGGTGAAAACATGGAAGACTTGGCTATAAACTGAAGCCATCATCTTTCTGGCCAACCATACTGCTTTTGCTTTCTTTGGTGGTGATGAATCAACAGGTTTCCACTGCTTTGACTACTGCTTTGTCTGTGGGGTACAGTAATGGATCCAAGTATCATCCATGGCCACAAGCCCGCACAAAAAATCTTGTTGGTTGGTCTTAAAATGGGTTGAACATTGTTTGGAAATTTCCATTATGTGATCCTGCATCAAGAGTTGAGGCACCAATCCAGCAGATAATTTTCTCATATCCAATTCCACCTTTAAAATGTGACAAGCTCATTCTGATGACATCCCTACAGCTTCAGTGATTTCTCACATTTTTAGTCTGTGATCCTCCATGACTATTTTATGCACTTCTGAAATAATTTCTGAGGCATTGGCATATTTTGGGCAGCCACTGTGTAGATAGATCATCATCTAAGCGTCCCGACTAAACACACTCATTTGTTCACTTGGCAGCAGTTTAATATTAAGGAGCAGAGTCCTCCAGCGTGTTCTGAAAGTCAGCATGAATTTACTTTGCTTTCATACCTATCTTTACAAAGTATTTATTCACTGCTTGAATCTAATTTTTTTCAATCTTCACTAATCACTACATGGGAACAACAACGGAGAGGTGTCCACACCACGGATCCCTTCCCAGAGCACTGACACGTTGCCTGATTATGCATAAAGGATTACCTATTACTACATGGTAAACTCGTTTCATAAGTGCTGACATCTGGTGCTGATCTTGAGAACCTTTCACACTACCCTTGTAAATTTATTTTGTTAAAAAATTTGATGTTGGGCAACTACTTGCACAATTCAAACAGTGACATAGCTCAGATTCTTGTTTGCAGTAAAGCTAAGTAGTGTAAAGTTAAGTGTTCTCAGTAAGTTTTTCTTAATTATACCCTGTATGACAATTTAAAACTAGATCAAAAAAGAAATTTTTCAATCGAGTGCAACAAAATTTTTACAGTAAGTTGGACCTCTGATGGAATTGGTATTGATCTGGTGAAATACCTAAGAATGTAGGCCTCTACATTGAATACAATAGGGAAAAATCATGATTTGATTCTGAAATATGCAAAAGATCAGTGTAGATATTGGTCGAAAATTATAAATTGTCAAGAATTCCAAGCATGAAGCATTACTGAAAGAGTAGTTTTTAAGGAATAGATTATCAAATATTCCAGTTCAAAGTGCTCAACAAACAAAGATGTATTATGTTATTAGTAACAAATGCCAATGGAAGTGAGAAGCTTCAGCCACTGGTGGTTGGTAAACCGAAGAGTCAAGGCATAAACGTTGTCCATTAGATAGATTTACAGAAAATTTCAAAACAAGAATGACCTCAAAATATCGAATAAATAAAAGATGAGTTTCATGCTTTCCCTGCTTAAACACGAGTTTCAGAACAGGAAAATTCTGCTACTTTTTCCTCAGTGCTCAAGCCAAGCACTGAATGTGCATGTGAGAATTGTAGTTACAATTTTTTTTCTGCAAATTGTACTAGTGAGTTCTAACTAATGGATTTCAATATAATTTACTCAAGCATGTAGTATTATAAAAGAATATAAGAAATTACACAAATTAAATTCTCTGCATCATCGCAGTAGAAATTTAAATGTAATCAAATTAAATGTACTGGATGCTTTCTACACTACATATCATGAGTTGGAAGCAAGTTAAGGATTCTACAATATGGCATTTCTTTGAATCTACAACGCACTCAATTTTTAACACCCTAGAACAAACAAAACCAATAGGTGATTCTAAGACGCAGCATAGTTTGGGCTTCAGCAGGTGTTAGCTCTCAGGCATTCCTTGATTAGCATTAAGTGGCGACCCGTGATTCAGGGGATTAGCGAGGATTAGGGAGTGGTCATTCCTTGGAATTCGGTTAGCCATTGGAAAAATGAGAATTTTGAGAATATACCATAATATTCCCCATGTGGGTGACACCATGATTTGTTTAGATAGCTTCCTGAGAGCAGGGCAATCGAGCATGGGTAAAGAACCGAAACCATGCATGTGTCAGCGAGAATCATGCACCATGAAGTTCAAAAGACAAGTTATCTTGTTCATGGAAGAAAATGGGAACGAAGGAATAGTTGCAAGATTTGGTGTAAACAAGTGCAGTCTATGACAATAGCATCAGAAAAAGACAAATATTTTTGCATGCAAATCTACACAAAAGAAGTTCACTGGACCAAAACATGGAAGATTCCACAAAGTCGATGCAGCAGTGTTGGAATATTTAAACGAGGCAGAAAGGTGGACTTTTTGTGAGCTACTGCAACAGGAAGCCACCAACGAAGCAAGTTCTTAGAGCATCTCTCGCACATGATTTTGGGCAAGTCGAAGAAGGATAAAACAATTCATGTGGCAAATAGAGCTAGTGCTGCAGCGGCAAACATCGAATTGTCAAAAGCTCCCAGCAGACTTTGAATGCAAATTGGTGTCTTACCAAAAACATGTACTTGATCTTCAAAAGAAAGGGAATTTCATGCAGGGGCAGATGGCTAATCAAGATGAAATGGCAGTTTACTTAGATATGCCACCAAATTACTTGTGAGAAAGGGTGTCAAAAAAGTTCTTCTAAAGACAACAGGACATGAAAAACTACGAGTGATGTTGGCTGCTACATCTCAAGGTCACCAGTTGCCCCCATTTCTTCTTTTAAAAAGAAAAACAAACCCAAAAGGAGAGATGTTCAAAAAAGATGTCAACATTTAGGCCCAAGAAAAATACTTGTACTGAACTGTTTCCAGGGCCATCTTACTGATTTCATAGAAAGAAAAAAAGAACGATGAAGTCAAAACTTCCGGTCTTTCCTGCAGGAATGAGATCTGTTTTGCAACCGATGGATGTTGGAAATAAATAAACCATTCAAGGACTGACTCCAAGAACAGTGCATGTCATGGTTGTCTGCACCCACGCACGAGTTAACCGCCACAGGAAAAATTACTAGCTTCTCATAACAAAGTTGCATGATTGGTTTCTGTGACTTAGAGAACCCTTTCCGATAAAAATATTGCCAAGACTTTCAAGAAGTGCTGTATCAGCAACAAGATAAGATGGCCCAGATGATGGCATCCTTTGGTTAAAGGATGAAAATGATGGCATCTTTGCCGACGGGGATGATGAAAGTACATGTTTTCAACATTCGTAGGTTATAACTTGGGACTCGCCCTTCCCCCAGCTTCACAAAATGCATTTAAATGCACCTTTTTTTCTGCTCCGATTCTGAGTGGGAGTAGAGTTATTTGTCCAGCACTCCAGACAAAGAAGAAGATGATTAAGGGAGTTAACTAACATTGCATCGGAACAACAAATTGAAGCAACCTAATCAATGACATTACCTTGTCCCAATTTTTCTGTTATTGTGCTTTTACTAAAGTTCCTTTTGCAATCAATTACTAAGACATCTATTTTATTTCCATTAAGCCTCCTTGTAATAAATCTACATGTATACTGGTCAGCACCGAGACATCCTGTGAATAATACAGTGCAATTGCACAGGTTGCATATCTTGTCTCTCACCCGTTTTTAAATCTGATCTTAACATGTGAATCTAAGATTTTTGAGGGAAAGAATGGCTAAAAAACAAGTCCATTTTAGCTTCAAACGAGTACGGTATACAGGGTTCGTCCAGAAAATAAGTTTATGATGCTCATTGTCTTTTTTGACAAAAGGGGAGTCGTCCACTACAATTTTGTACCTGAATGACAAACTGTAAATGCTGCATTTTACGTCCAAGTGCTCGACAGGCTTCGAAAACGAGTCGCCCGCGTCCAGCCAGCGATCAAAAACGTCTGGCCGGCTGCATCACAACAATGCGCCGTCTCACACCGCGCTTGTCGTGTCGGACTTCTTGGCCAAGCACGGCGTGGCAATGCTACCGCACCCGCCCTACAGTGGCACCACCGGACTTCTTTCTGTTCCCGAAGATAAAGAGGTGTTTGAAAGGAACGCGATACGGGACTTTGGATGCCGTGACGACGTGTCTTCGAGAGGTTCCCGATGATGCCTTCGCGGGAGCGTTCCAGGAATGGGAACGCCGCTGGAACAAGTGTATCGACTCACAAGGGCCCTATTTTGAGGAATATTAGCTTAAGATATGTAAAAGTGTAATAAATTTTTTTTCCTGAGCTCAGTACACTAATTTTCCGGACGAACCCTGTATAACTAATTTATGAAGGCAGGATTTCATGTTGATTGAGATGAATATATTCCAGATAAAGTTATTTGAGATGACGATATGACTAACCGACTCAGCAGACATAATTCACTTACTTCCACAGGTTTGTGCTCATACAATAAGGGTATAAAACGTTTAATTGAAGATTATAACGGATTACCTATAAGCTAATATACAGAAAATAGAATGCCCATGCTTCAGAATTAAATCTTTAAAAATGACTTTTTCCACAAAAAGCTTGTGACTTTTTGAGATGGCTTAAATCTGACATGAGCTTCTATTTCGGCAAATTGGTAGGGTTCAATTAACTGACAAAAAATAAATATGGTCTATATCATTATTTCACACATCTAAATTAAAGTTATATGATGTACTTGTCACATTAGGATACACCATATTATATAAAGAAAGATGGGGATAGGCAACATACCTGATTTGAATTCCAGATGAGGACCCTGATGAAGACTTCATTGTCACAACAGGTGCAGGATTGGTTACACCATGAATAGAGAGAGCAACTGGAGATGCAGGCGTGGATGAAGTAATCGATGCTGTTGATGATGCCTGAGATATTGATTGTGATGTCTGCCCTTGGGTGCTTCCAGAGCTGGTATTCCCAGCAGGAACAGCAGGGACTGTGTGGGTTGAATGCGATCCATGAATATGGTGAATTGAATGGTGAAGATGGTGAGATGTAGTATTTCCTCCAGAACCACCGGTATGAACAACAGTTGTGGTAGTGGCTGCCATAGCAGTTGGACTAGGCATTGACACAGAAACTTGGAAGGCATATCCCTGAAAATATAAGCAGTATAAATGAAAAGCATAATTAAAGGTTACAGTACATAAATTCAATCCATTAACAAGCAGATTTTGCAAGAACTTTAACATCTATAAATGTATACCCATAGGCACAGTTAACAAATCTTATCAACCTACTAACTGGCAAATCAAAGATTGGTCCACTTTAAAAATAATTTCAATCATAAATTATTCCCAAAATACACAAATTCAATTCAAGATCATTGCTGGATCTTTTATCAATGGAAGTATTGCTAGAATTTTAGCTTTTAGTCCTTTTAGTCCAATAACAATATACTTTGCAAAGATATTTATATGAAAATCATTAGATACAGACTTTAATGTATGTCATTCACAATACTAAATTTTTTCAATAGAAAAAATTACTTACCTGATCATTAGCCTGGACTTCTATTTTATAACCTGGAGGTAAAAATGTGTTGAAGCCTACAATGAGTTCTGGATGTCCTTTGAAGAGGTTTGATACCCGTGCGATGACTCCAGGTGTGTCAATACTGAAAGTTAATTAATAAGTTATAAGTGACACTGGTATTAATGACCACTATTATAGACAACCACTAAAATGACAAACAGCAAAATAAAATACACAGGTATTGTTTAAAGATCCACAACATTGGTCATAATTAAATTTTTTGTGTCATTGGAGGTTGGTGAAATATTATATTTCATTATATATATATTATATATATATAAAATCATATTATTTATGAACTATGTCAATTAATATATCAGACTTTAATATACATTGGCAAGTCACAGCTGACATGTATTAGATGAACAGTGATTAGGTACGCATTAAAAATTATCATATAAATATGGCAAAATGCTGAGGATGATACAGAACCACACCATTGTGTGACAATACCCAGATAATAGCAGATGAAAATGCTCAAAATGCACAATTGGGACAACTTTGAGTAATATGCTATGCTATATATATCTAGCTTCAATAATCGTACAAGACAATATATTAGCACATCTAAATGAATTCTTGGTTTTATAATTTCTCTCACATGTGAGTGCTGAATGCAATCAAAATGGCCAGTGTTTGGAAGATATGTAAGACAGTGACCATTTCCACCTGAGCTTTTCAAATACCATACCCTCTCAATTATCCATGCTAATGAATGCACAATGAAGTACATATAATCAAAAAACAAATACGGCTGTGATATTAATGAATATGTATGAAAACTCTCCTTTTCCATCCCATGTGTTTAAGTTAAGTATTTTTAGTAATGGAAAGTAATTTTTTTCCTTTGCTCAATCCTTTCATAAGAGCGAAATCTTGCATTTGCAAGATCACAGATTTATCTGAAAGAGAATAGAAAACTGTATTTTCCTCAGAAAGGTAAGGCCATCTTGTAGCCAGGAAAAAACAATTGACTTTCCAAGGACGATTATTGTCAAAGGATTGCTGACATGGATTCATATTTGTCATTTGATATTGTTTTGAAAAGTATAACGAAGTTTCAAAAAAATTACCTTAAGGATTGTATTAATCATAGGAAAAGATATTTTGTAAATTTAACATTAAAAAGACAACTTTCCTCGTAGGAAACTAAATTCCCTACCTTGCCTTTTTTTCCTTGGCATTTGGACAAACATGTTAAGCAGTCACTTATAATTATCACACAGCTTCACAATTCGATAAAACTCCCAGCCTTTCCAGACCTGCCCTCAATATTGCCTTACCTCTGGGATTTGAATTCTTTCATGATATCCAAAAAGTCATTGTAAACTTGAGGTTGATTCCCAAATCTGTATTTCACCTGGTCCAGGTATGAGAGAGCATCTTCAACTTTAAGTCTCTGAAATTGTTGTTGCTGCTGTCCAGCTGTCTGTTGTTGACTAGACACAGATGTTGAATGGACCTAATACAAAGAAAATGACAAAAAATGAATCTTCAAACTGCAACAAACTTCATGATCCATGAATAGAACTGTGAATATAAGAACATGGAATCATGAATCATGGAAAAGATGAAAAAATATGCATTATTTCAGTAAGAAAAAAGTTATCAAAACACCACCAATGGCAGTTTAAAAGCGGTATATCCAGACAAAAATAGGCTCTAAATATAAAATCATACCTCATTCCAATTCATTTTCAATTAATTCTTATACAATTTATTGAGTGAATTTATTCATCACATTTAAAATATGATAATTCTTTCACATAATCTATAACTGATTTGAACTAAGCAAACACGGAAAATGTGCAGCAACCGTGTGCATATCACATCTTTAGCATGATTTCAAACTGACCTAGTTCTTTTGTCTGTACTTGCAAGGAGAACAATAATGCGATGATATGACAAAGGTGTTGAGAAAATGTGAAAGGATGCAGAAGAAGCAAATACCTTATGCCTTACTCTTTAGATGGAGTTAGAAATTATAATTTTCTATAATTCTTAGGAAATTATCCATTACTATGTATACCAAATAATAATGTAGGGATTGAGGAAGATGATTCCAGTGAGGATAACAGTTGGGAGGCATCCGGAAATATACCGTTTTGAGGATGGAATACTATGGAGGAATAAATCTCTCTCCAAAATTTTTACAGCCGGCCTAAAGGGAGTGAACAACAAATGCATAATTTTTTACAATAATTTAATGAATTAAATACTGCACTAGAGGTTATTGGTTGACACTTGTACAATTCAATTCCCATTTTTTGAGAATGTAATGAGATGGTACTGTAATTTTTCTAACAATAATAAAGCAGACAACAGAAATGACAATAAGTATGATAATGGAAAATTAGAACCCTGAAAAATGTATTGCTAAGCATGACCAACCAAGCAAAGAATGGAAGATCTCACTGCATAGAAGGGTAATGTGGAAGCAATACATATCAAAAACAAAGATTTTGGCAAAAAAATGCACAAACTGTTGACTTGGTACACATGATATGAGGGTTTGTGTAAGCATTGATTAATAGAATTAGGCATGAAATAGGAGCTACTAATGTCACTGTAAGACAATTGATTAAGGAAATGGAAAGAGTTGCCATAAAATGCAAATTGATGTTTTATCCTATCCTTTTAGGTAATATCAACACAAAGTAAAATTAATGCTGTGGAACTATAAGAGAAAACCAAAGAGCAATGTCACTAGACTTTGATGGTAAAAAATAAAATTTAGGAAATTTTGATACACACAATAAGGCATGGGGGTGACATGATTTCAGTAACATGAAAAAAGGGGAAGTATACTCTCTGATCCACAACCAACCGACAAAAGGAAACTTTAGCAATGACCATGGGATTTCTAGATGACCAACTAATGTGAAAGAACAAAACATCACATGTTAACATGGACTTGTTAATAAGGGAGCCAATGTGAAATAATTATTCTATCAACAACTGTCAATGGATATGGACCAAAATAATATTTTAATCCTTTAATTGATTTTACCATCATCATTTTAACTCCCTGGACACTTCTATTATCTTGAGGTACAACATTTCCATTGTCAATTCTGACTAGATCTCCTAATAAACCTTGTAAACTATTGAAGTAAAAAAAACCAATGTATCTTTCCATTAAATTTTTTATTTGGTACGACTGGTTTAAATGCATCAGCACCATCCTCAGGCACAACGCGATAGACACAAGTCAGTTTTGTATACACACAAAATTATATTTATATATATACACACACACAAATGAGGTGTGTTAAAAAATTTGCGGGAATTTTTTCATTTCTCAGGCTTGGAGGGTCAGATTGTCAAACTTTTTTTATTATGTTGGTATACATGCTCCTGAAGTATGACAAAACTTTCAGCTGTTTTCACTGTGGACTTTGTCTGTGACAGCCACTAAGGTTAGACGTGTTTTATGAGCTCAGCGATTGTTGTTTGTTAAAAGAAATGGATCAAAGAATTTGTATAAAATTTAGCGTAAAAAATGACATTAAGTGTAACAAAGTGAGCAAAATGTTAACAAAGGTCTATGGTGAGTCTGCTATGAGTAAATCAAGATTTTACGAGTGGTATAAGCGTTTCCAATAAGGCCGTGAAGACCTTGAAGATGACGAACCCCCTGGACACCCCAGCACATCCACAATCGATGAAAACGTGGAAAATGTGAAAGAAATGGTTATGAACGACCGCCGAATCACAATTAGAGAGGTCCCTGATGATGTTGGCATATCGATTGGATCATGTCATGACATCTTTTCTAATTGTTTTGGTGTGAAATGCATGGCAGCAAAATTCGTTCCAAAATGGCTTTTGCACCACGATAATGCACCAGCTCACTCTTCATTGCTTGTCCGTGACTTTTTGCTCAAAAAAAATACTGTAACGATGCCCCACCTCCATATTTGGCAGATATGGCTCCATGTGACTTTTTCCTATTTCAAAAAATTAAGAGAACCTTGAAGGGCTGTCGTTTTACAACTTTAGATTACATTAAACTGCATCGCTGAAAGAACTAAAGGCTATCTCAAAGATCAAATTTGAGAAGTGCTTCAGGGATTGGAAGAAGCACTGGAACAAGTGCATAATATCCAATGGAGACTAGTTTGACGGTGATAACATCAATGTATAAGAATAAATAAATATTATTGTACGAAAAATTAAAATTCCTGTTAATTTTTGAACACACCTTGTATATATAAATGTGTGTACTATGTTATCTACAATGTACAACTTTGTGCCCAAGGATGATGCCGATTCATCAAAACAAGTTGTGCAGAATAAAAAAAATTTAGTATAAAGATACACTGGTTTTTTTATTTCAGTACTGAATTTCGACAAGGTCAAGACTGAAAACATCAAATATACTTGTAAAGCATACCTCAATGGCTCTCGTAAGTTGTAAGCCATGCAGGGATAAACAAAATTGACCATAACATATCTGATTTCTTTAAATAGGTATAACAACCCACTTGGTCATCCAAAATAAATAAAGGACATTGCCATACACCAAGGGGGATAGGCAAACTATCATTTAACAAACAAGCGTAGTAATGTGAAGGACAAAATAGCAGGCACGCAAACAGTAGTTAGGATATTTGGTTTCAGGAGTAGTGACTCCACAGCATTAAATGTGACTAAAAACGCATAATTACTGTAATTATTGGTAATTTACCAGCTACGGTAGGTTAGGGACAAAGGCTACACAACAGCGTAATGATAATTCCATTTCCTCTCCCATAAAACAAAACTCATATTGCAATATTTAACTAACCCATTCTCTTTCTAGAAAATTGCATAATCTTTATTTTGTTTGCATTGAGTCTGATCCTATACCTAACACATTACTTTCCAATGCACTCAGCAGTACTTGCAACTCCTTGGCTAACTGACAAATTATAGCTTGATCATCTGCTGACCTAAATGATTTTATGAACAGCCTATTGACTTTCATTCCAATCAAGTTCTTCTCCTGCCTATTTTATCACTTCCTCCATATATACAGTAAAAAGTAAGTAAGTAATGGATCTTACCCCTCTCCTTAACATTGCATATCCAAACTTTCAATCCACCACTCCCACATGATCATTCCATGACATATATAGATGGCAGCTACGTGTTCTATTCCTCCAATCCACTTCTATTTTCTGCAATACATTCATTAATTCTACCTAATTTGGCCATTGCTTTTTTAAACCTTCTTCCCTGATCTATCTTTCTGAATGGAATGCTACCCTTCATCATTCCTAAATTATGATTTGAACCCACATCCTCCCCCAGGAAACTGTAGGAATCATTAATACTCTTCCTAAATCTATCCTGAAAGGGCACTTCCCATGTATACCTATGCCTTGTGTTTTCTAAGTGTTCATTACAGTTACCCACATCTCCTTCAAAACTCTATTGCTTTCACCCCATGGTCATTGTAGTTGCTTGATCAATCAAGTTTACGGTCTCGGCATTTTTTTGTTTACATTGATTCGCGACCGTAGCTAAGTTCCTTGTATATTTAAATTGTACCATTTATAATATTTGCTCAGTCATTTGATCTGTATTTAAATGCCTCCATCTATTTTTTCAATATCATGGGAACCTGCTGGCTAAATATCTACATTTTCTAACTCCCATCTCGCTTTCCACTTACTACTCAAATTTTTCAATCCTCTACATTGCCCTAACATTCTAAGTCACTACTTGAACTAGAAGCCACTAGTTGAATCCTCTTCTATTTTGTGTGTGCTGCTGCTACTTTCACACTGTAAGGATGTCATGAAATCATAACTCCCTAAGAGTTTTCCCCTCCCACTACCAGGCAAGATACACAGCTATTGGGTGGAATCTCATGGTTGCCAGGACACATTGTCTAAATAATGTCCACCATAACATTCTTGGGATAAATATTTGATTAAATAAAGAAACAATGTATACATCCACTGTTCTTTATTATTGTACGACTAGTTTCAACGCTTAGGCGCCATCATCAGGTCTTGAGTTAAAACAATAGAAGTAAGTTAGGAAGAACAAGTTGAGCTTAAAACAATAGAAAGCAAAGATATTTGAGGTTGTTACCGATTGCCATTATTAATAGTGATTTCCATGTGACATCATCCATTAGCCCATTGGGCTTAGACACTTTTGTAGTTTTCTCACTGAGGAACAGAAACGTTTTGACTACTTTCATCTGTATCGACCTTTCTGGGAAAGAGCAACCCTACTAGGGTCAAATATCATTGCTCATGCCTGCATAGCTCTAAGGGTCATCAAAGTCCACAATCCCTACCTCCCAAATCACTGTAGTAGCCCATGTGGAAGTAAAAAAATATATTAAAAACTTGGAATAAAATTAAGTTTTGGAAAGTTGTACCTTTACAAAAATAATAACAGCAATGCTCTTAATACTAGGATGACTTGGAAATTAACCTTCTAAGAAGATAAGCCAAATAAATAGGTGAATGCTGAAAATCTATGAAGATGGTTCCTTGCCAACAGAGCAATTGGTAGCGATTAGTTTGAGATTAGTTCCTCATCAAGGCATGTAAGTATGCCCATGGATTGAAGTGATCATTTATGTATTTCCTTCTGGGACTTCACTCATGAGTAAAAGGAAAGAACATTGCAATAATAATGAGTTGTCAAAATCAGTCACCTCGACTGGGATTTGAACCTGGATCCCTTGATGTCCGGCGGAGTGCATAATTTAACTACTATCCAAGGGATCCTCTAATACTCTTAACCGTCAGACATCAAAGGATCCATGCTTGATTCCACTTGGTTGCATTGTAATGTGTATTATTGGATGACCATTAAAAGTTACTGTTGTGGCAATTCCTACAGTTTTTTTGAAAAAGGAAGAGAACTTTGAAACACACCAAACATTTCAAGGTTGTGGCATAATACAAAGTTATCTTCTTTTCATAATATGATCATGTATATATTATCTCTTAGGAATGTTTTCAACTGAAATTGGCAGTAACTAATAAAAGACCATAGGATCACCTGTATTAAGGAGATGTGAATTCATGCACTCCAAATAACTGAGTACGCAACATAATCTGGAGTAACAATATAATATATTTTCTTCTGCCTAAGTAACATGATATGTACCCAGGCATTCTAACTTACCAACACAGATAACATGCCAAAAAATTAATCAATATATCCGGCTATAATCTACACCATTTTGAGCTTAGTGCTAATAAAACATAAGAATATGAATAAAAGAAAATGTGTAGTACCATTCAAGATGGATAAAAATAACCTCACCATCACAACAAATTTTAGAGTTCACTGTTTGAAAATTAAGTACATGACAGCTGTCATATTTTTAGCTGGTATGTCCATATTGTAATTGTTTTTGAAGATTAAAAATACCATTAAAATGCCCATAGTTACCACCTGGTTGATGAAATGGTATAACCCCCTCTAATCCTCAATATATGAGGCCACTATATCAGTTGTCCACCTCAGGCAAAAATCTGGCAACTCATGGTTTTGACGCATGTCATGAAGAGAAAAATTTTCCCAGACAATCCAGAGCAAGTCAGACAGTACAGAGAGCCAGGTAGGTCCATATTTGCCAGAAATTATTTTCATCTTTGAGGACGTATTCCTCATTTTTCAATGGATAAAAAAATGAGGTAGTTATGGGGCCTTTCTTGAAGTAGATAACGTTAGTCAACAAAAGAAAATCATTTCTTACTAATAAAGTGATGCATTCAAGCACCCGATAAAAAACAAGACAACTATCCCAAGTTAAACAGATATCATATGAACACAAAATATTATTGAAGATGACTTTTACAAATAGCAATGGCAAATGTTGGAAGTAAGGATATAAAACAACTATGGAATATATGGAAATATGGAATAAAACTTAGATGCACGAATAATAACTTAATAACATTGACAATACCTCATGCCAACAAAATAATGAGAATGTAAACCTTAATGTACATAATCTTTCAAATGTAAAATTGCATTGAAATGCAATGAAGCCACGAACATAATTTGATCCTTCAACAAAATGCAAAATGAATAAGTATATATGTAAATCAATGCCTGCCTTCTGAACAAACAACCCAATGGAAATAAAAGCCTACCTTCTAAAGAATCATTCATTAACTCAACAAAATCATATCCAACCGTTGGTCAGCTAAGGAAATGTCGTGTAGGGACTCACAAACCTCAAGATGATATGATATTCAGAAGGCGTGAATTTGTTGAATCCCAATGACAATCCATTAACATACCTCGTCTTTCTACCTGGTGTGCTAAGGCTAATAATGCCATTGTCATGCCATTGCCATGTTGCAGACAAGAGAAATCAGTGAAGGGCATGCAGCACATCAACAGAGATGTTTAAATGGGAGCAGAAACCCAATAATGGATTCACCTTGTGACGAACTTGTGTGTGTGCTGGATGCACGGTATGCGGCTGATGACCTTGAACTTGAAGACCACCAACAGTACCTGACCCGCTGCCACCAACCCCAGACACATGAAGAGTGGCATGCGGACTTGGAGCTCTACTGCCACCACTGACTGGAGCACCTCCCTGAAGACCTCCAATAACCGTCTGCAATTTTGCATAAATTAAGCACAATTGCTGTTGACTATAGAAATATAGTCACATTTTTCTATGGTACATGGACAAGTACAAAGATGCTCCAACCTCAGGACCGGAAACAACCTCAGGTGGGGAAAAAATCTCTAGTGACTTCTTACAGACAGGTGTTCCTGCTCAATCGCCAAAACATGAAGTTGGTGAGAAGAATTCATCTTAAAGAGTTCATTGAGGCATATAAGTGTAAGTCAACTAATAGTTCAAGAAGACAGCCATTTCCCCTATGAAAACGAATTCCTTCACCGAAAAATACTGATAACAGTAAACTTAAGAAGCTGTGGAATTCAATGATGATAGGAAAGACATGCATAGCATAAACTGAACAATTAAAACAAGCTTAAGCAGTTAAATTCTTCTCAAAATTACAAAAATCAAGTCAATAACTTGATACCATTTATAACATGACACTATTTATGGATGGGAGAAACATTTTCACTGAAGATCAGCTTCCAAATAACATATCAACTCCTAAAATATATTCTATTGTTTCAGGCTTCACTTTGTGGAAGCTTTTAATATCCATACTAAAATATCTGAAATCAGACACAAGAGGGTTTAATAAAAAGAGTTTGCGGGGTTTCTTATTTATTGCATAAGTTTAGATTAACTTTATATTTCCTTGTGAAAGAATACAAATATGCATACAAAAAATTTGTACATAATTCCAGTAGGATAGGAGTGAAAAAAAGTCAGCACAGCATGGCTTTCCCAGAAAATGACACTTAGGAAAACTGTAGCAGAAACATGGAGAGCACTACTGAAGGCGAAGATTTTGCCTTTTGTTAAAATAAAGATAACAGAAAAACAAAGGACATAAAAATACAAGTAAATCTGAAATTCAGCAGTAATATCCAACTTGCTGACACTGGTGTGTGTGAGTTAAACTGAAAACAAAAAACTAAAAGATTCTCTGCTACATTGCCACCTTTATTAATAATATTCTATGGTAAAAGTAGGTATTGGAAGTACACAATCAAATGGTACAATGTTAAATTTTGTAACCTCCTCCCTTGACTAATGCTCTCACGTCTATCAGTCTTCAATATCCCATTGTCACTCAAAACGCTCTACATCCACCTCCCCAACCTCCTTTGGATTTCTGCCAACAATCCCTCATCCTCCCATGCCAGGTAAATTTACACTTCCACATTTGTTTTCCATTCCTTCATTTCACCTTTTCCAAACTCACATTTCAACAACCTATATATCAATGACGATGTTTCCATGCCATAAGAAACCACTTTGCATTTTTAAGTTTTCAAGACCTTTTCTTAACATATCACTGAACGTCCCTGATATCAATTTCCTCCTTTAAACATAATTCTTCTTCTTTTGTCCCAATGCTTTAAGAGGACACTTCCGAGATACATAGTTTCATTTACCTACTCTGGTTTATGATTCCCTATTTTAATACATAACTAAGCCTTTTGCTTTCTCTAAAACCACAATCTTTGTTCTGCTGGCTTTTGTTTTCATCCCATACTTATCACACTTTCATTCCAATATCAAATTCTTCCCATGCCTCTTTAACTATTTCCTCCAATTATATCCAGTTGCAACAAACAGGTGATGATGGGCACCCCAGTTTTACCCCTATTCCTAACAAGTGCCATCTAGAGTCTCCATCAACCACTTACAGCTGAGCAGTCTAGGACACATTGAGGTTTGTGAATAATTTGCATATCACCCAAATCTGTTCCTATTTTCTACAATTGGTCTTCATTTGTTATTTATAAAAAATTTCCGTTCTATATTATTTATGTATATTCTAGTTCTACATTATTATATGTTCACATATGCCAGCCTTTCACTTTTTTGGAATGGGAACCAACACTGATATGACAAAATATTCTGGCCAAGTTCCTCCCTCATAAATGCTACGAATTAATCCATAAAAACTCTTCTTTCCAAATATTAATAAACCCTTAATTACACCTTGGGAATGTTATTTAGCCCCATAGTTTTTTTGATTTTAATTCTTGCAATGCCCTTTCTATCTCACAATCAAATATTTCTGGACCTAAATCATCCCATTCTACCTTTTAGCTGGCTGGCCAAATGTCTTTACCAGTTTCACTATATGTGGCCCGTGTAATAAATGCACGAACTGGGGCAATCAGGCAGCCATGACGAGGACTATAACAGCACCCATTAACAGCCCTAGTTGCCTGACACCCAATGAGCTTTCTGTGTGACTGTATGTACCGTGCCAGTTATGTCAGTGTCTACTGTCCTTGTTTTTCCTGTTTGTCAAAAATGGAAATTGACGAAATTACGGAGCAACGAATCAACATCCAAGACTTTTGGTAAAGTGCAGTAAAAGTTATAAAAAAATAACCAAAATTTTGACATCTTTTTACGGTGATACTGCTCTGAAGAAAACATCCATTTTAAAGTGGATTAAGCATTTTACAGATGGCCGACAAGATGCCACAGATGATACAAGGCCGGGATGACCTTCAACCACCTGTGCAACATTGATCGTGTTCGGTCCCTTGTCCTTACCGATCGTCGAAAAACTATCCGAATGATAGCTGATGAACTGAATTTAGGAAAATCAACAGTGCACACTATTTGAAGCAAACATGATAGATGGATCCTTCACCATGACAATGCACCTGCAATTGAGAATTGATTGTTTGCTAGTTTCTGGCAAAAAATTCAATCTCCATCCTTGATCATCCTCCTTATTCACCAGATCTCATCCCGTGCAACTTTTTCCTATTCCCAAAATGCAAAAATGTGATGTGGTGACATCACTGAAAAGATGTGGACACAATAACGTAAGAAATGATGAGACAACTAAAAAGTCAGACTGCCGAGGACTTCCAAGGGTGCTTTAAACAGTGGAAATGAAGATGGAATAAGTGCATAGCAATGAATGGATAGTACTTTGAAAGGGACAGAATTGATGTAGACTAGATGTTGCAAAATAAAATTTTTATGGCCTCATTTCACATGCTTATTGGACAGACCTCCTAGGTACCAATTTATCACTATTTTAACTTCAAAATGTACTCTAAAATCAGCCTGCTCTTTATGGGCCTGAGGTACACAGATATATTTTTGACCTACAAGAGCAAACCGATTTCCCAGGAAATTTGTCAAGATATTTTTCTCTGTACCAGTTATAAAAAATACTTCCTAAAAAAATTCCCAAATAAATAATTGTTTAGTTGCACCCCACATGGGATGCATAGGTGCTGCCACAAAACCTAGTATGAGTTAGTTTGACAGGTCACCCTTCTGCTTGTACGCACATGCATACATTGTATCTTTCCCCAATAAACTTGGATTCTACAGGCATTCCACCTGAATTAGATTGAATGTTTTGCAAAGGCAGAGAAAATATTGCTTTTGCTTGGATGAAAGAGATGATTGTCATAAAACAATGCATTTTAATTTGTGAATTATGCTTCAGAACGTAGAAACAAGGCATATGAAATATCTTTCCCCCAGTGATGATGAATTTCCAGGTTTCTACAAACCTTATTTGTTTAGCTGCTAATTTTGAAATGTAACATTTAGATTATCTTCATATTAAGTGTTAAAATAAAAATGAATTGATCACTCAAGCCTCGTCTAAGTATTTTTCATTAATTTCAACATGAAAAATCAAGGTGCATATTATTGGCTAGGAAATAGTATTCTTTCCCTTAAAATCTTTTCTGGATCAATCAATAATTATATCAAGTATCTTTGATTAGTTGCACAGATTTTCTCACAAACTCCCATATAATTCATCTTTCTACACAAAGCACCCATTTCACCCTTCCAATGTAAACATGCCCTATCCATGAATTGCATCTTCATTTTGAATTTTTCTAGTGCCTCCTAGTACCTCTTTTTCTCCTTATCACAGTTAATAACTCTACATTCCATTTCCCCTTTCTTTTGCCCCTGCATTTTCTCATAAGTTAATTAACCATTCTATTCCTTCCTTATACGCTATTCCAAAACATAATATAGCCTAAGATTCCAGAATCTCCAAGTCACTGGGCACTTTTCACGTACATGCATCTCTGACTACTATGGTTTATGAAACAAGAATACCTTAAAATAAGCTAAATCTCCAGGCAGAACAATATTTCTTCCTCCTTGGAGCCATACCTTGTACATAAAGAATTGTGTCCTACGTAACCACTAACTCTCCCATCATGCTTAGGGGCTTTCGGGGTTGAAGGGCTAGCTACTGCCTTTAAGGCCTAGCAAAGAATCGAAACACATTTATCATTGATGTCTCTCACAAACACCTAATGATAAACTTATAATTGATGACAAATGAATGCAATAGATTTTATAACTATTAGAGAAATAGTACTTTTTTTTAGCTGTGCAGGACTTTTCCACTTGCATTTATTGAAATAGTTGGCATGAATTATTGTATAGCTTTGAATTTTTGTTATTCTAATTTTTAGAGGCTAATAATTTTTAGCACATTAAATTATGCCTTCAGAATATTTTTCGGAACTAAACCTCAATGTTATTATCTTTTGAGTTTTTCAGTGGCCACCTTAAACAAAAATCAATTAGGTTTTACTGAGCAATGTATGTAATCACAATGAACTATGGAGAGCTCAATTCTGACAGAGAGGTAAAATGTTGCATTTTGATGAAATCTGCTTATTTTACAGATGTATATAATGAATGTTTAATTCATCCATTTACTTTTTCATAAAATGCACTTATAGCAGTCCAATGACAGCAGTGATAACATCTATAAAAGCCAAACTATCAAAAATGTATGAAATGGAGTTAGGGACCTTCGTCCTAATGCACTTCTTTTCCCACCTGTCATCATTGCTTTTAAATTTTGGTCTTGTATAGGGTATGTTAAATTATGCTGTAGAAGGGCACCACAAAAGAAAGTGTATGAAGCCAAAAAACCTTCTTAAAAATTACTAGATGGGTATGAAGATCCTCAATCTGGTGGAATATTACATAAAAAAATCCAATCATCAAACACTTAAGGTCTAAAAAATAAACAACAATGGTTAAACCAAATGTAGAGTATTATGCATGACCAACAATGGACAAAAGAAAACTTTTTTTTAACTAAAAAGAAATTGCCAACTTATTTACAATGTCTAAAAGCATATGCAACTTCTGAAGCAGGTAAAAAGAACAAAATTTGTTACTGCCATCACATGTTATAACATTTCATTGAATACAAAAATCCAAGACCCACTTTCAACCTGATATTGAAAGAAAAATCCCATCCCAATAGGACATTCACCCATCTAACTTTTCTCTAAATATTCATGTCTAAACAGTACCAGCTATTTTGGTTGGTTACCCTTTGATATTTTGATTTGTTCATACTATAGTTCAATCCATATAAAGAAACAATACTTCTTAATAAATTTGAAATCATCTAACATGACACTTAGTGCAACTTTTAAATTTCCTAGGCATGTGAAATAAATTTCCATTTAATAAAATCCTGGTACAGACCAGACATTAGAATCAAAAAGAATTGTGCTTAATAGGCCACATTTCATTACAATGCGCTTAGGCATAACTAGTTTCAACACAAAGGTACTATCACATGGTACCTGACTAAGATACACATGCTAAAATTAGTTGTGGCCAATATAAATGTTCTGGAAAAAAGTGTTCCTTGTTTTATGAACTGGGATGAAACCCAAACAATATTCTTCAGCATGATGACATTTTCAGGACTCCAATTTAGACAACAATATAAATGTTATCATGATACCTAACATCAAATAAATTTTACAAATAGGCTATAATGGCTAGGTCTATGAGTAACAAGTATAAATTAGTTTTAGAGAAGAACAAATGTTGACAAGGCCAACAGAAGTCAGTAGATAATAGTAAGTAACACACAAAGAATATGTACTGAATCCTACTTAATTTACTAGTACTACTACTGTTACCAAAATTTCCTGGCTAGAAAAATAACTGAAGAACAAAGACAAAGTTAAAATACCTTTACAGTTCCAGATGATGGAACAGTAGCCCCAGGCATGGCTGATGATGAATAACTCTGAACTGGAAACTGAACACTGCTAGGCATACTGGGCCCACCCTCAGTGCCACTTGGCTTTAGCACTGCACTACCTGAATTATAATTGAAATAAAATTAACATAATTACACCAGAATAAGTGAAAATAGGAGAATGAGAAAAATAATTTAAACTAGAGAAAAAACAAAAAAACTAATACCACTTAAACCAGGGTTTCATAGGGAATATTTTGGCAAATTAATTACAGGATTAGCTTCATATGTTGTATACCATTGTGAATGTATAACAGGGGAACATTTTTGGCAATACTGAATAGAACGATGACTAGTACATGACATTTATTTTTTAAGCTTTTTAGCAGCTACATTCAAATTATGCCATTTCTTTCTTAAGAAGGGGCGCCAGAGCATGTCCAATTAGAAATAAGAGCAAAGCATGTAATTGATACCAGCTACAGGAACATTACACACTATCCTGCTAAAATCAGGTTCTAATGCAGGGAATTAAAAAATGTAATAGCACTTTATGGCTTTTGTCATCCATTAAATACATCACGACAAAAAGAAAGAAATGGTTGGTATAGGACTGGATGAGTGCATCAACTTAGAGACATTGGAATTCACCTCTCTTATTGCAAAAGGAAATGTGCCTCTTGAAAACAATTCTACCTACCACTCTATATTTCAATTTGTGGCAGTTGGCCATTTTATAGAGGATGAATGATTGCCACAGAAAACCCACACAGTGTAATGGCGGAGAAACAAATAAGGGCTAAAGGTCATTTGTAATGTTTTTTACTGTAATACCTCCATTTCCTTTCCAGATCATGTAATCTTATTTCAATTACACACCCAAATAGATATAAACCTTTTCTATACACAGTAAATTCACCATTATCATGGTATGGATTGACAAAGTTGCGTATTATACAAGCTATTCTCTCCCTAGCATCAGAAACTGTTAATAAAATTACAAGTTTGAAACCTGGGCTCTCTAAAAACATTTTAATTTCACAAAATCACAAGATATCAGTTGTATTTCATCTTTTAATTAGAACATTTTGGCACTATTCACACTTTCTCAAAAACATTTCTCTTGCATTCATTAGCCCTGAGAATTCCATATTCCCCATTAAGGAGAGCAAATACATAGTTTCGATATGCAACAAATAAGTAATTGCCTATCTGCATTATTTTATCAGTATCATAGGACAATTATGATATCTGCATAAGTTATCCTCATTCAGCACTCATCCTTCACCAATCATTTGTTTCTTTTTCCTGGCAAAGTGATTGGTTTAGCTTCCTGACGAAAAAGATGTTATACTATTCACTTGATGATAGTAGTGTGCTCTTATAAAACTATAATTCCAGCCAGATAAAATAGCTAAAAACAGAAAAACCTCTACTAACCATTGCAACAATGTGCATTAATCACGAGTAATGAAATAGAAGAGTATCCATATATAAAATGGCAATATTTTCCACATATTTCAGAAATACAAGTTTTATTTATTATCTATGCTTCATCATGCAATCATCAGCATGGATAATCAAGAGTTTACTGCACATAAAATTTATTAGTAATTTCAGCCTGGTGCCAAAAAACTTCCATATAATTAAATTGATGAATGAGTTTGTGGATTATTTAAATTGCGACCCATGTGAAAATATTGGAGAGTGATTAATGATCTACACTACAGTAAATCACAGTAGTACTCTACCCAAATGTCAATATGATGGGCTAAAGGAGATCCATACATTAGCCAAAAGACGAGTGAATTTGTACATCAGCGTATCAGTGCCAGTTTCTTTATCTGTGTCACCTATGGTTTCCCAGAAGGGTCCCTTGGGAATCAAACCCAGACTCTCTGGTCAGTAGCATAGCACTCCACCCACTGGACTAATTCTCCCAATAAAACTCCCATTAATGTCCCAAATTTTAAAAAATTCTAGAATTCAACCAACACACAGTGGGAAGCTGGAATTGCATTTTCTGATTTTAATAATAATGAAACACAAAAATGAGACCCTGGGGGCATATGCACAAAAATTATACCTGTGCCCCATGATTCCACAAGACAGTATTTTCAGTTTGTTCCTCAGTGAAAGAATATTTCAGCAATTTGAAGCAGGAGATATCAGCAGATAGAAGTATTTCACCCTCAATATTTTTGTAAGCTATTCATTGTAGAAAACATAAATACTTGGTTAATCCACTATGAATTGTTTTGCCACCAAACTTGGTGCCAGTACATTGTGAAACTAATGCAATGTATCAGAAGTTCAACCACTATTTTGAGTTTATATACAATTCCTGCATTATAAGATATTAATTCACAGAGAATACCAATACTTTTAATTTATTTGGTAGTAATTAATAAAATGATCACAAGGCCATGCAAATCACTGAGGGAAATAGTAATCTTTCCTAGTTTGCAACTTAAACTCAATGGATTGGAATCTCACACTGGATGAAGGCAACAGTGAACTCTGATTCTTCTGCAAACATAACTTGAGTGAAAAAAATGATTGAATAATAGGAAAATGTCATTTGGTAAACAAATGACTAATTTTGAAACTTCCAACAGGGAAAAGCAATTTCAAGCAAATTGCACCTGCAACTCCACTCAATCTATGTGATTTTTCGAGTACCAGATCTTCCTGGGAAACCATAACCGGCACAGGGAAAGGAACTGGCCCCCCTACCCTGATCTGTAAATTTCACATGCCATCGGGATTAGTAAGGGGTGAACTTTGCCATCACCTACCAAACAGACCGCATTGGTTACTGTGTTCATGGTTTTTTTTAAAGAGGAAAGGGATAACAATGAATGTTTTATGGTTGATTCCAAATAATGAAAATTCATACAGTTAATGTAATAATCACTGGCATTTAGATTCCAAGCACCAAGGAACTGTAGAAACAAGGGAAATTAACACTTACCAGTAACTGAATGACCAGTAAGTAAGCGGTGGTGTGGGGAAAGGCCACCTGTGCCTGTCACAGCCCCCGTGCCTCCCACTCCTTGGCGGGGTTGGGGATAAACACTGGCTACACTATTTTCTTGCTTGGACAAAACAACCTCTTCAACCCGCCGTTTCATCTCAAATTACATCTGGATATCTGTAAAGAGATTAATGAATAACATTATAAATCAATTTACCCACTAACCCAGTCACAATATAGACAAGCACAAATCAAATATGATATTCCAAATTAATATCTAGATCACTCAAACAGACAAAAGAACCTTTTATCAAGCTAAATACATCCTAATAATAAAATGGCACCTTATAACCGAAATAATATCTTCCGCATAAAATATAAGTCGAACAATGGCATTAAAATGCTGATGTGACAAATGAAATGCTATGCTTCTCCTTCTGACTTCAAGAATGGTGGTTAAACAACGAACTCAAAGACTTAGAATGTTATAATACGCTTACTTTAGTAGTCCTAATTTTCGTTTTCACTGTGCAACAGGCAAGTAATACACAACAAAGTGGGTATTACTAGACTTCCATCATTGCCTATAGAAACCAAACACCAGACCCTACCTTACTGAGGACAAAATACAACCTCATCAATTCAAATTATGGTCTAAACTTGCACTTTCAACAAAGGCATTCAGGACACCCCTCCACAACTCTACTAATAAGTACCACAGACAACAACGGCACATGTATTTACCATTACGGAAATGTAGCATTAGATATTTAATAGAGATAGTAATGATTCAATCGCCACCATTCATAGGTGAAAAATTTTTACAAGACCAAAAAGCGTAAAATATGCGGTTAGGATTCATCTATTATAATCACACCTCAATTGAAGCTACTAAGACAACGGGTGCACGAACACTAATGAGCACTAGCCACTCAGTTAAGAACTAGATGATAGACAGCATGATCCCTTATACATGTCCACCGTAAAACTGTTGACCCGGCGAAAGAAACAGAGCATGATTTTGCGATAAACGAACGGATGAAAGCATAATAATGGCTCATGTAAACATAAAATAGAATACATTTCATAATGAAGCACACAGCCACGTATCAGGCATTATATATTATTAATTAAGTCCATGAAAATTGATTCGGGAACGGCTAGAGAATAGGAAAATTGAAACTAGGAATCAGGTAACGAAAACTATCATTCACGAGATCTAAAGGAAGCGCACCTGAATTAATTTCTCTTCGGCGGCGACGACGCAACGAAGACACTCCATAAGGGACCTGTAAACCTTCACACAACAACCTTGTTCAATGAAATTGTTAATGGACGTCAGTCAGTTGAATATTTTTTATGATTGCAACCATCATTATAAATTATCCATGGAAAGGACTAATAACAGATTTACACGAAAGACACACTATTAAAACTTCAATGGACACCTATAAAAAAACAACACAAGCAGAAGCTGCCCACAGTTCCTGTCCAACTCTAAGCTCACGCCCACTCCGGGGCCCAGACCTCCGAGACAGCCAGCGTCGCGCAATGAACAGGCCCCTCACCGCGCATAAGAACTTTATTACGTAGAAGGATTAAACGAAAGGCAAAATTTCTTAAAGCTTAATTTATCAGACGATATAAAACTTGCTAAATCCTTTCCTAACCCTAATTTATCAATGGCTTTCCACTAAGAAAGCGAAATGCGACGTAAAATGGTGGTGTTAATACCCGTATCATATCATCAGTTCCTTCCCCCCCTGCATAGGTAGGTCGCTCCGACTCGCCCGGGCTCTCGCGTTGCGAGCTGGTCTCGAGTCGGGGAGTGGTATGGTGCGTGTGTGCGAAAGGAAGGAGGGGCAGAAGTCGGGGACAAACGTGATGTGATGGAGAGGGTGGGCGGAGGGGGCGCCGGGTGGGCCACGCAGTGGAACGGCCCCAGCTCCCGGCATTCAGCGGGGCATCTTGGCAACATGCCAGCTGGCGGGAAATGAATATCAGAGGCGGTAATAGGGAAAAATCATGTTATATTCAGGCGGCAAGTAAATCTCCAGAGGAACGATTGATAACTTCACAATCTAGTCCGTCAACGAAGTATTTAATGCTTCCCTTGCTGTAGGGGTAGTTGTGGTTAGGGCATGAGAGAAGGGCTTATATTTGTATTATTTATGTCAGTCCACCGGTTACGGTAGGTTTTGACTGACGACAGAGACCAATCACTGGTACATGAATAACCCGTCACACAGGGAAGGGTGAGTCACATAAACAGATGCGGGCTAACTTGTATTAGTTCATAATGGGTTCAGTTCAAACAATATTCCACCATATATGAACAATACCAGATCCACACTAGCACTGAAATAATTCAACATCATTGTGACTAGCAAAGAAATATAGGGGCAACATGAAGATGAAACTGCCGCCTACTACACTAATTCAATTGACAACAAGAAACGTATAGGGGCGATCACGGTAAATCCGATGGCTTATTACGGTGGTCAATTTTGTTCAGAAACTAACACCGTGTATAAAATAGGCAACAGGGCCACCTCCCCTCCCCGCGTATGCTATCCACCATCTTTCCTCCCAATATGTTGCCACAAACGCCACCGCCCACTTCAGAAAATTTCTCCCAAGCAAAAACACTCTTACATTAGGCAACAATGTACGCTCCGGCCTAACACGAAATTTTAAGTTGCGAGTCCTAACAAGTATGTAACCGATGTCACACATGAGAGCTTATAGAGGGTCTGCAGTCTACTCTATGAGAAACGTAGAAATTACTGTGAACTATATGTACCACATTAAAGCCTTCCGACGGATTAAATAAGTAATAAACGATTTAGAGATACACGATACATTACATCCACACTTGGCAACGTTGCTTTTCAAGCTAGTGTTTGAATGAATCGATAGTACGTCGTGCGAGACCTCGACCTTCCGTGGACGGCTAAGATGACTTTCTTCATCCGAATAAAAAATAAACTACAAGTTTATGCAGTCCCACACGATCAGACTCCAAGTACGACGCAAAAGCTTCAACGCAATATTCACACGTCAACCACTATCCAGTGATACATTCATCGATGATACAAAGTAATGAATATTGCATTTTAAATCATATGATATCCACAAAAACAAGTTACCACTACAATTCACATCATCGACATTGCCGCACGAGTCCTAAAGCTGGACCATGACAATTACTTGAATTTTCTAAATGCACACACGCCTGCAACGAGCTTACTTTAGAAGTGTAACTTAATTGTGAAAAGTGGAAGAAATGTTTACATTCAGAAAAGTCGAAACTCTAAAGAGATTACCCGAATGTTTTTAGTTTATACAATCGACGCACACAAATCGCAGATTCACTTACAAACTCACTCACAGAAATCACAATTTTATCCATCGCAAGAATCCACATTACAGTATTTACGTCGAGGAATACCTTAGCAGGTGAACGAAAAGAAAATATGGCCGAAACACAGCGAACAACAGAACGTCAGGCGGCAGTCGACATGGTACCCCCGCTTCTCTGCTATAGTCCTCGCCACAGAACATAATTCAACTTTTGCACTCAGTCAATTGGGCAAGGCACCAATGATAGTATTAGGAGCGGACAATGTTTACAGATCACCACGCACTTTTCGAATACATAACAATACACGACCTGCGATCCTCCCCTCCAATCACAATAGACTCACCCAAGGCAGAGAGAGGCTTCCCTGAAAACGCACTAATGCTTCAGTTGTTCTTATCAACGTATTCCAGAACGAAGAAAACGTCGAAAACATTACATTTACTATCACAAAAGTACTTAACTATGATCTATTTTATGATTATGTATTTGCAACTGCTGCACGACAAACACATTCGAATTGTTTTAACGAAAAAGGTATCTCAGATCACACAGTTTTAATTTCATCAGCTTTTATCCAAATAAACAAATCAAGTAACCCCCTATACAGTACTCTACGTTGGTTAGTTTTCAGGGAATAAACATTCTCCGTAGATACACACTCATAACTGATGGGCTTCAACGGCTGACTTGACCGATCACTGCTGTATAAATTACATAGGACTACGATATTTGAAACCGGAAAAGTAGTCAACAATGCAAAATGCTTGCTATCAACACTTTAAATATCCATCAATTCAAGTGATACTTCCCAACGCCAAAGGATATCTTATCGTACCATGAAAATAAATACAATATGAAAGGACAAACACTTACGAAAGTTCAACATAATACTGCCGTATCACGCTAGTTGACGGTTTAATCTGGCAGCTAATGCTTTCTTACCTGTCTATGGAGACCGATGTCCTCGATATCTGACGATATTCTCTAGAGAGACAATCACTACATCCGCCATGGATGGATTTGCCACTAAAATTTAGACTTCGATGACGTCACAGTGTTTGGGGTAGACTGTCCAATGAGAGCTTTCCGAGCAGTAGGAGTAAGTTGTCTGTATTTACATGATTTATTTTCAAACCTCGCTCCAAATAAATATCTTTAAATACTATTCTGTAGCCCAGAGGTACACATAAATAGTGTTTCATTATTAAGTAAGGCATAATATTTATGTAGACAATTCATTAACGCTACAAAAGTAAGTGCTCTGTTACTACATTGCAAATAAAGGATATCGTTACATTCACCCAGGTCGTGCAGTATTTTTTAGGATATTTTGTAGGTTATAGTTTGACCAGAATTAACAGTTTTTGTATTTAAAATATTATTAGAGACAAAAAGTCCACAGGAGATAACAAACACGAAATGCACTAACTTCTACGAATCACACATTGGAAAATAATACAGCGCTCTTCTTCTTTGAGGGTACCAACGACATCAAACATAAACAAACAAAAGAAGGGCGATATATTAAGATATGGCCGTCAATGATAAGTTACGGCAGGTGAACCAGGAAAAAAAAACATTATTACAGCATTGGTACGGTGATCTAAGGTTTCATTTTTTAGTACGTCTGCTGTAATTTATGAGGAACTATTAGAATTATGTTATTGTTTGATAGTACATCATTTCTCCCGCCTGTTACGACCTAGTTGCTCTTAGCCAATAACAATAATACATGTGTTCGCAGCACACGTGGATTAAAACCACGATAAAGTTTGAGTATTCATTCGTACTTCCTTCTAAGTTCTCAAATCCTAAGGAACACTTCGTTGATCTATCGGACTTGTAAGAAATATTCCTTGTCACCTACCATGTTTTCTATACCCTTAATATTTTGTGTGCTTTGGCTCGGGCATTACGTTGTGGCTACAAATCCTACCGATGTGCAGTGTTTAGGTAATTTTTTCCTTTTCACCTAATCGTTTATGACTAATTCTTTTTACATTGTAAGCGCAATGTAACATTTCATTATGAAATATTATAATTAGTTTGCAGAAAAGTTGTCGAAGAAATTGATAATGAAATAGCCTTAGTTAACCCATCAAAGACGATAGAAGTAGGAAGTTATCGGCTTGACTCTCATGGAAATCAAAAGCAGAGAGCTGTAAGTAAAATTTTCTCGGCACCTATGTAACTACCTTACAACATGTCCCCATCATTTTCTACTTGGGTTACCTGCCCACTTAATTTCGATGCAAATGTTTCAGGTTCCTTACGCTAGATCGACGCTTCACTTGACAGAAGTTTTGGAAAAAGTATGCAAAAAATTTGATGATTATGTCAAAGCCACTTACAAGTCCTCTGGTGAATTAACGATCATTAAATTGATTGATGAAAATGGTAAAATGAGTTCAGAAATGGGAAAAGTAGATATATTACCAGATGCAGATTTAAACAAAAGTTTGAAATTTTACGTGAGTTTTGGTGTTACTTTTATGTTATCTACATTTCCTTTTTCGGCGAGATAGTAATGCACGAGTCTTAATTTTTCAGTGCGAAGGAATTGTGGAAGAGTTCGAAGATGATTTCATCAAGTTCTTCGCTGCGAATGAAGAAGATATCGACGTGAAAATATGTTCTGATGTTGCAAATTTATGTGATTTATCTATTAGTCAAGATTATGTTTTAGAAGACAAGGAAGAATTATAGTATGATTATATTTTTTTAATTACCATGTTACAGTGGCTGTGTTATTTTCTCCCAAGTACTTAATGAGAAACGAACAAGGACATTGTGTGCGATACGTTGTTTCTGATTAAATAAAATTTTAAAGTGAAAGAATCAATAGCGTTTTTTTATTTTGTTTGTATCGTACCTAGGGATGAATGTGGACTGCCATATGATACAGCTCTTGGGAGGTAATTTTACCGATTAAAGACACCCACTGCTTTCAGATTCGAACTGCTACGTAAACAGCAATGCTTCTCCTGACGTTTTAGGTCAGGATCTCTGTCAGTCGTCAGCTATTAATTACTAGAGATAGCGGTTTTAGTAATGTATCTTAATTTAATGAAGCATTACTTCTTTATTGCCTTCATCACTCACGTACGAGAAAGATCCCTCAAAATGGGTACCGAAAACATGGCGTGATAGCGAAATGATAATAATGGGATGCTCATTCGTGTTTGGTTTTTCCATTCCAGAGGTTCTAGAGTAATATAAGGTATTGTGTTAGATTTCGGCCACAGTATATTATAAAGAAACACTTGAAGTGTACTCTGAATTTTTCCACTGGTAAACATGGTGCTCAATCCTCATAATGAAAACGTTATATTAGTGAGCGTAACACAAGTAAACAAAGTTCAAGAATGCCTTCTTATTTACGTCTTTAGAATTTGGTCGTACCTCTATCGGTGTGTACTGTCTGTCTAGGGTATAAGACAGATATTTTAATGAGGAATTTAATATTATGCAGTGAATTTGGAAGGAAATGAAATTATAATTATATAGCAGTTAAAAGAAGATTTCCACATTTTCAAGAGTTTCATTTCCATATTGTTTAATACTTCATTGGCAACGCGTTAATGTGATGAATGGCATTTCCTTTTAACGGATTTAATGAATCAAGGGTTTTCTCTGAAAACTGTAGGCATAATTTTATGCCAAGCTTACCGATGACTGTAACCAGTACGTAGTGAAGGAAGGGAAAGTTTTAACAAATTTCTTTATATTTGTAGCTCTAACTTGTTAGTGATTGATTGTAATTTTTCTTTTGCGAGATAGACTCGGAGTGCCACCGGATAAGGTTGTCCTGTAGATAATCGGTACTTCGGCGTAATTTCTGCTTTTGATGAGATTATGACTTTCCAGTGGGTTAAATCTATTTTTTCATTGTGACTTTGTTAAAATATGCCATATAAATTATGGTAATATTCTCTATACAAATTGTAATAGTATATGGTCTTTATAATGCGAATTTCTCATTTATTGTTCAGTGAATTGAGAGATACGTCCTCCAAACCAGCTCCTGTGTTAACATCTAACTACGTAAAACCTGGAGGTGATCATTATTTAAAGCGTTTTAGAGGAGGGTGGGATGGCTCAGGGTTTAACTCCTGTCCACCCCCCAATTTTTTGTGCCTCCCAACCATCAGCACTTTCTTCTTCCAACCCAGAAGACTTTGAATGTTATCCTGGAACTACATTAGGAATATGTTGTGGAAGTATAGGGACTGTACGCTTAGGGCGTCATCGAAATTCTGGCATCCCTATTGCCATACGTTGCATTGACATGGATAAAGCCAAAGATGAAGAGCCTTTGCAGATTCAGGTGAGATTGTTGATGAGTATATTTTCCCTACCTATTTGTAAGGTTTAATATTAATCTCCTGTTTAAAGTTTTAAGCAGTTTTATCTTTCAACCAAGTCAAATAGCATGATCATATTTCCATTGTTGTGTGTTGATAGATGAAAAATTGAGGCAGGATAGAAAGTTCGGGTCAAAATTAAGCATTCGATTTAGAATGCATTTAATGTTATAACGTGCAAGTTCTTTCGTAATACTCCAATGATTAATTTGTAAATCTTATTTCACTTGAAAAAATGTAAAAGAGTTTTATGGGAAGAATTTCTTCATGTATTGTAAAATAGTTGTTCATTAGATATTTTGTGCCCAAGTTTCAAGTGTGTAAACGTTTTTTGCTGTGCTATAACACTTAGAAGGCATTATCCTTGCACTGTTTTACTGGGCAGTAGAATAGTTGATTTGGGTATACTTCCGCTTTTAAAATTTTTGCAACTTAAAAATATTTCAAAGCATATATTTTTGGCATTTTTCAAAGGTGTCCTTTCACCTTTTGGAGACTAACTTTATCCAGGAGAGCATTTTTAAAAATTATTATAGTGCATTGTATTGTCAAGTAAAATGTTGGTACAGGATGTCACCAGCATTAAAAATGATCCTCCAGATTGTTATAGAGGAGAAAGCTCCACATGAGAAAGTTTCAACAATTCTCTTGAGATAACATGCAATTCTTCATTTTTGTAAATGGCAATTTCTGTGATATATATTTTTTTTCATTTTTACATTTTGACTAAATCAGCGATCATTGACAATTTATGTCATGAGCTGATCTCAGTATCTGCTTCTATCTCCTTCCACCCTTCAGTACATCATTGGTATTCTGGGAATTATTGGCCCTGGTGGTATCAGGGTAATGTCCTCATCTAATAACCAAGAGGTAATGAGTTTGATTCATGCCTAGGTATTCTTTCCTTCACATGTGGATTGGGTTTTTGTGAATTTCCGTGACATTATTATTATTGGTAATCTAACTGTTAAAGTAGGTTTTGGATGGACACACAGCCTTTACAGTGGGAAAATAATACATAAGCCTCTGCTTATAAAACACAAGCCAACAACTGACTTGCAATAAACCACCATTTTAATTCCACATACTTCTCTCCTCCCTTCATTCCATCCAACATGCTTACTATATTCCTAGCCCTCTTCCCTTTCTCAACATTTTCCCCTTTATCACATTTTTCAACATCCTATTGCCAATCAGAATGCTCTATATCCATCATTTTTTGCTGCCTTCTTTTAATGTCTCCCAACAATCATCTCTCCTTCTCCACCAAGCCTGGCATATTCTTTTTTGTTTTCCTTTCTGTCAATTTTAACTATCCATCCTTTCGATGACTACATTTCAGAAGCTAGCAATATACAGTTTTATTTCTCACGCAGCTGAAGTGATACTTTCGATCATCAATAAGAGAATGGAAAGGAGGGCAAATGATTACTTAGGGGATGATTAGTTTTGTTGCATAAAGGTGAAAGGTTCACTAGATGTAATAGAAGTAATTAGACCTAATAATGAAGAGCATGAAATACAACAGAATAAAGCTAACGTTTTCAGGCTTAACTTTGTGGAATTCTTTCATGGTGAGGGTAAAAGAAAGAGAAAAAAATCTTTGCTCTTCCACATACTTTTAATACAACACGACCATGGTTTCGATGCTGTGCATCATCATCAGGTACAATTCAACAAAATTTTTCAACTTATATAGCCAGGTAGGGGAAATTAGGGAGAGGGTTGGTACCACCGTGATGGTGGTACCATGGTCGTGTTGTATTAAAAGTGTGTGGAAGTGCAAAGTTCTTTTTTCTCTTTCTCTTACCCGTACAATCAGGATGTATATGTTTGTTTTTTAAATTCAAAAAGTCATTTGATAGAGTGAATTGGATAGATTTAATGAATGTATTGCAGAACATATTAATAGATTGGAGGGATAGGAGACTGTCCACAACCTGTACAAGTCTCAGACAGCTTAGGTGCGAGTGGCAGATGGAGAGTCTTGATGGGCAATGTTAAGAAGTGTTGTCCGTTATCACCTGTGCTGTACAACATATATGTGGAGAAATTGGTTTAACAGGTATGGGAAGAACTGTAGATAGGAATGACAATCAGCAGGGAATTCATAAAATCAATTCGGTTTATTGATGATCAAACTTCAGTTTGTCAGTCAAACTAGGGGTTGCAAACTCTACTGAGTTCATTGGAAAACCAGTGCGATGGCTATGGGAAGAGAAAGGCTAAGTTAAACGTTAAAATAGGAGGGTAAAAATTAGAGCATGAGGAATAGTTTACCCATCTTGAAAGTGTTTAGCACCAAAATGGTCAAAGTATGTGGGACATAAGGAGAAGATAATTTTTTGGCTTCTGAAATTGTCTTTTTTCTGAGATCTTACTAGTATGTTCCACAATGTCCGAGAGGTGAAATTGCTTGTTCTTTATTGCTCTTTGAATATTATTGGAGGTGGTGTTAATAGATCTGCAGGTCTGTCTAACGTAGGACTCATGAACAATGAACTTGGTTTTGTAGACTCCCTCATGGGCAGTGTGAAGAATGCAGTCCTTGACTTTTGGTAGCTGGTCATTTGTCTTCTTCACATTGTTGAATCATATAATATCATGAGTATACTGGAAATCCTCTCTGTACATTCCAAATATGGAGTCATGCCATACATTACTGCTTTAGGTCATCAAAGGTCATTATTAGGGCCTGTCATCTCTGACCTGTCATTTTTTCTCAACAATCCTTCTGGAGAACATGTTTGTGCAGGTAGAGTATTCATCCCAAAGACTCCTCACTCAAAGTGTTGTTTCTTTAAGGTGTCTAAATTGCCATTTGAGAGTGAATGTGTTTAATGAGCCCAAGCTGTTAGAGTTGTTCAGGAAAAATAAATATTGCTATCATTGATGTGTTCTCTTAACCCTTTTTTTCTAACCTCTGATGGTGGTATAAACTGTGGAAGTACTGTCACCTATCCCAATATTTCTAATACTTCTATATGCTGAAACAAGAATTTGAAAATTCACATTGTAAGTGGATGCCTTGTTAACTTAATTAGTTAAAGCAGTCTGCCAGGAAATGAGAGGATATGGGTTAGTCCCAATAACGACAAATGATTTTTACACTGGGACATTTCTGTATTTCAAAGTATTTTCTTTCTACATCAGTGGTCATTTGAAGTCTTACTGTTCATTGTGGTGCCAGTCTAATATCTTGTGTTTGCCACAAACTATATACAAAACATTGAGTCCCATTGCACCATTAAGAAGACATAATACTATTTCCTAAAGTATAATGGCAGCCAGATCATTACATAATGATTTTAAATAATTCCTATTTGACTGATCTGCAGTTCAGATTTAGGAAGGTTTAGAGCTTACTGGTTAAACCATCATGCTAATGATATACCCTAACCACTTGTACAATTTTATAATTAAGGAATAAAATAATTTTATGTGCAGTTGAATAAAAATGATATATTTGTTCAAATCATTTTTGTTTTCAGCATGAAATAATTTTAACTCGCCAATTGCGTCATCCTAACCTAGTGCCCTACTACTCATCATTTGTAAATAGAAGTGAAGTGTGGGTGGTTATGCCTTTCATGTCTTTGGGATCCTGTCAGGATCTGCTTAAATGTGGGCAATACCCTGTAGGACTTCCAGAAGTGGCCATTGCTTACATACTGCAAGATGTCTTGAATGCATTACAATACATACATTCAAAAGGCTATATACACAGGTAGAGTTCACTTTGAATATTTATTCCTAATTTCTCAGAATCTTCAGATTTTCATATCTGCTATTATGTTAGTCCTACTGTTCATAGTATACTATTCCTCTGTTCGTAAAATCATTATTTCAGGAGTGTTAAAGCAAGTCACATTCTAATTTCTGGCTGTGGTAAAGTATGCCTCTCAGGACTACGTTATGCTTGTCGAATTATTCGTGATGGTCGGTGGCAGCGCTCAGTTCATAAATTTCCCAGATCTACAGCAGCTAATCTTAATTGGCTTAGCCCTGAAGTGCTTGAACAGGTAAGCTATTACTCTTTATGGCATTTATGTCAATTCATGTTTCTGATTCTGTACCAATGAATTGAAATGAGAATCTAATTAATATTCACTTCAGTTTGCTAATTTATTTGAGACGGTATATGTTTTAATTGTGGAAGGAACTATATTTAAAAAAAATGTTAACTTCATTGAAATTAATTTTCGTAGTTTCTAGTTGCTGATTTCCTTTTCATCATTCATCTAAAATTTTTATCTTTTGCTAGGATTAATTGAGTGCACTTTGCCATGAGTTTTTTTTTATCTATTTGGCTTCATTATGAATGACTTTATCATATTTCTACTTCCCTGTGATTTAATATCCCTACTGGCTAATGTTCCATCATTTCAAATTGCATTCAAATTTGAACCAGGAAAATTAATCCTACTCATAATCAATGTGATCTAATCAAAACGTCAGTTAACTTATTGAGGATGAGCTACTTGACAGTGTGAAATATTTTTGATAAATAGAAAAAAAGTCATACATGGAAACTTCATCACAAATGGTGGTAAAGTGCTACCCTACATTTTTTTTCATGCATCAGACCTTGGTTTCTTGAGATAAAACCAATAGGGGCCTTATGTAATTCAATTCTTCAGCATATGCAAATCTGTGGGATATAGAAGGAAAGTGGAGCATTTCTAGGTGAAAATAGGACCATAAAATTGCCAATGCAGGGGCATAACTATGTTGTATAGAAAACAAGGATAGAATAGAACTGATTAACATGGATATGGATGAACCAAAACAGTAGCACTAATAAAGAATTCTGTGAAAATGTCTTTTTTTTTAAACACAAAAATCCATTATTTTGATCACATATTCCAATTTTGTAATTTATTATTGTTGTTTATGATTTATATTGTTGTTGTTTGTGATTTATATTGTTTCAAGTCCGAATAATAATGTTTTTAATAGCATTAAAAGAATAACAGTATGTGGTCATTTTGTAATTTTCATCAAAGTAACAAATAATTTGAGTTGTCAAGATGCATGAGTCACATGATTCATAATATATAGCATATATCAACATGAATTATTCATAACTTTTCCATGGTAGAATGAGCATTTGCATTAAAGATGGTGGAAATGCTGATGAATTTGAATCTTCATCAGGACATTTCAAAATTGATTCAGATGTTTGTAAAATATGCTGCTAGAATAAAAAAAGATGTATCCGTATTAATATGCTAATTGCCTTCCATGGTATCCACATCAGTCATTTTTGCACATGATCAGATATAAATGTAATATATGCATTTTATAATAAGAGCATAAGTTTCTCATGAGATATGCATAATTTAATGGTAACATATTTACTGTCTTAAAATTCCTCATAATCAAAATAAAATTACAAATATTTTCCTTTAAAAAATGAAATTGGTCATCCATGCAGTTTTCATTAAGTTTTACCTTAAACATACTGTAAACTCCAATGTCAATGAAACTGAATTATTAATCTGGTACTTTTCTTCATATAATATAATGTTTATCTCATGTGCCTTAACAAAATCCTTGAATCAGATCGAAAGAGAGATATTTATGAGACAGCTAATGTATGAAAGAATTGAGGAAATGAGCATATTCAATGAAGATTAATGATATTTTTTTCTCCACAATTTTATTTTAATTTATATTGCTAGCTTAATTTATAATGTAAATTAGTAATTTTTTCATTGATATGACTTTAGTATTGCATCCCTTGTAATATTTAGTGGATAATAAATGCATCATTCCAAATCTGTAAGACAACTGCCATATTTCCTGATCTTCTCTTAGCATGTTTGAAAATCTGAATTTGAAGACATTAGGGAAACTATACCACTGTCCTCATGACTCTCTTCCAAGAAAAACACAATCACTTCCTCATTGTGCACACAGCTGTAAAATGATTACCCCTGACTGTCTGTTTTTTGCTATGTAACCCATATTTTTCGTGTTCTTTTTGATAAAATAAAGGCAACCTAGCTTGTAGGAATTCCTTTCGGGTCTCCCATTGGGCAAGGGTCTCCATTCTAGCTGATGTTTCAACACTTGACTTGGGCATCGTATTCAGGGTAAGACTCTTACTCTTGGCATACTGCATGCAGAAATTCTTCTTGGGTCTTCCATCAGGTGAGAGTCTCAATGCTGGCCAACATTATCATGCTTGACTCAGACATCGCAGAGTAAGAGTACGCTTGTCTTGCGATGCTTGAGTCAAGCATGAAAATGTCAGCCAGAGTGGAGACTCTGACCTGGTGAAAGAACTGAGAAAAATTTCTACATGCAGTATGCCAGCAAAGCACCAGATCTATAACTTATCTTATGAAGTAATTTTGACTCAGGACTTAAACAGTCGTTTCCAAAGTTCAGTGAAACCTTGCTTAATGAGTTCCTTGCATGATGAGTAATTTGCATAATGAGAAAAAATATTATTAAAAAAGTTACTGCTTTAATGAGCAACTTTTTGCATAATTAGTGACAAGGAGAGGGGTTGTCCCAGGATGATTGCCCACGTGCTACTTCAGTTTTTGTATAGCACTCGTTCCACTAGTGTCTTAGTGTCACTAGTAATCACTAATTTTTCCAGTCTTGTGTTCAGATATTTTATTTGTGATTTTTTTGTGCAAAGTTTAATACCCCTGTCAAAAATGTCTTCAAAGAAAATTTTGCAAAAAGACAGCTATTAGAGAATAAAAATAACCAGAGAAATGAACACTAAAATTATTGAAAAGCGATCACAAGGTGTAAGCATGGATGATCTAGCTTGCTTGTACAATCTGTCGATACAGCAATTTGCAGTATACTCAAGGACAAGATTAGGAGATAGATGCTTCAAATGTAGTGAAAGAACATCTATGCAATGTTGCGTATTCTCAATGATGTTGAAAGGTTGCTTCTCATATGTATACAGTAAAAGCAATTGCAAGGCGACGCTTTTAATGAGAATATTTGTGAGTGGTTTTTGCTGAGTTTGTTAAGAAGACACCAGAATCCAGTATTACAGGAAAGCGGTGGAAGTTTCACAAATTTTTAGAGAAGAACCGACATCTACAGTGTTGGTAGGCATGATGAAACTGTAAGCTCTGACTCCAAGGCAGCAGAGATCTTCATCGGTGTCTACTAGAAGCTCGTAGATTCTAAGGATTATCTGCCACAACAGGTTTTTAATTCTGATGACACAATTTTTTGTGAACAAAATGTTGAAGTTTTGGCAAAATCAAATGTCTCTAGACAGCTTTATAATAAAAAAGTTAGGGATGTACCATAAATAATAAACTAATCATTTCAATTATTTTTGTTTTCTATAAGTTGAATTTGTCTTCCAGGTTGGTTCATTTCACAATGCCATAAAAGATGAAGATTATTCATGATCCTGGCCAATTTTTATGGAATTTTATTTGAATAAACATTGAGAATAATTTGTTTTTTGGCATGAAATGCATTATTGTATTTTGCATTCGTTGATATGGAAAAAATTGTTTCACTTAATAAGACTTTTGCTTTAGAAAGAAAGGTTCCACCGTATTCCATACTTCTACTCCAAAAAGTGTGTAACAGCCTAGGAATATGCATTACCTGTATCAGAAACCAATCCTCTATCTGTGCCTTCAATCTTATGAGAATAATAATGAATAAGTTTCTCCTGAAAGGAAGAAGGAAATGAAGGAAAACCTTTTGACTTAGAATTACCTTCATCCTATGGTGTCCATAAAGGAGACCTTTTCCCCTAATGAGTACCAAATTGGCTCTTGGAAATAAAAATGATTTTCCAAAACACTTCACTTTGTAAACAGCTGCCATGTTCAAGATAATATCTATTTCTGCTAGAACTTAATGGACTATAAACTCAAGCTAGGTAATAGTGTGGACCATACTCGAAAATATTTCAAAATTCTGCAATAAAGAAGATTTTGGGGAAACTAAACAAGAAGCAGTTGCTAAATAACAAACTCAAATATCAAGGAGAATTACTTTTGCAAGTCATAATTTCTATTCGCATCAGTTCAAGCAATACCACGATTAATTTTAATAATAATAATATGTTGCCAGATGAGTTTTCATGTAGCTGGTTACATGCTTATAGAAACATTGGAAAGTTAGGAATATAATATGCATAGGGAACTTGAGCGCTTTCACTTCATGGAAGCTCTGAGCATGTATCTTTTGAAGCAGTCATACTATTTTACCTTCAATTTATTTATCTAGCCTTTTGGATTGAGTCAATAGGTTACCTACAATTTTAGCAATTTATCTACAAATACATAATTTGGTAAGAATGGTTTTCATAAAAAAGTGTCATCTAATTTATATTTCCAGGAATTCTGATAATCAATGAAATCAAATTCTGATTTGTTTAAAAAATAGTTCCTACAAAGATCTGTGGATTCATTCATAGTTCAAGTATAGATTTTTTAAATTTAAATATCTAGCTCTTCCTCAGTAAGTAAATGGACAAGAAACACCAATATTCCTTGATCAGAATATGAGATTTAAGAAAAGCCATTGAACTTTGATAGGAATGAATTGTTGACGAAAATCTTTTGCAATTACTTATTTTAGAACTTCTCTATCCCTCAATGTATTTGTCAAGGCTATTTTACACTAAATTTAAAGCTCTCTGAAATGTGTGATTTTGTTTTATAATTTATTGAAAAGATAACATTTTTCTCGTAAATATGTGTGAATAAAGCTTTAGACTTATAAAACCAAGTGACATTTTATTATTCACTTGTATTGAAATCACCCTAATACCATTTTAAGTAAACTAAAGATCATCATTAATTTCATGGGAAAATAATAGCAATTAGCATCAATTGATATAAGATGTTATGGCGCATTCATTGTTGCAACAAAAATAAATAAGCTCCATATTTATTTGATAATTAATAACAATGATATTCAAACTACTTAACACTAGAATACCCTATGGCAGCCAGTTAGTTGATTTTGATTTTCTACTCTTAATTCAATTAAGGTCAAATCCTATTTATGAACAAATGCATAAATAGAGACAATAACAAATTTTCCTGTTGGACCAGAGCCAGTCAGTTGACCACTGCTGGTTCAAAAGGGTTGTTTTGAATACTCTGTGAATACTTCCTCTAAAACTATAAAACATGTTTGATATTGTTTTCATTATATTTATTTATATACACTGCGTTTTATTTAATTAAACCTTAATTTATTAAAAAACCTAATGCTTTGATATTTCACAAATGTTTTTTTTAATCTGCTAAAAACAAACTTGCAGATAAATGGGATGTGATCTGTTCATACAGTTATCTGTTAGTGAAAGTACTTTTGTGATTTCATGTTCTGTTGTGGAATAGAGTGTGATTGACTGAAAAGTAGCTGCTGGTTGTGTGCACATCACCACTCTCTGCGAGTATTTTTGGGTACATATACATATCTGTGTCAACATGCACCTGCATTAAGAACTATGTGGCTATTCTTTTGCACATTGATTTGCAATGTCCAGAGTTGTGTAAGTAATTGAGAATGAAATGGTGCATACTACCTCTCAAAGTTAGACTCACAAATTTTTTAACTTGGGAGTTTGTGGTGGCCACTCTGTTAAGAAAATTGGAAAATCAGGAAAAATTCTGGAATTACTCCATTCTTCAAAAGTTTGAAAAACTTTTTTCAAATGCTGTAAGTTTGATATGTGATTATGATATAGAAACATGGAATTTCCCATTAGAATAATAAAGTTGAGCGATTCCTTAAAAATGAGCAAAGAAGAATTTTTTGCATTGATCAAACATTTTATGAAAAGGAAGTTACATCACTAAAGAGAAACTTGATAAATATGTTGAATCTGCAGCAAAGATAAAAAATTCCATTCCTTCAACTGGGAATGTATGGTAGCTTTTTTTGGGATTCACAAGGAAACTTCCCAATACCATATCATTAATTAACTATAAAAATACATTAAAACTGCATGACAACAGCAGCCAATTGACCATTGCTGGGAATTGTTAATTGGGAGTTTTATTTGGGTATTCTGGTGTTAAGGTAGTTTTTTGAATAATGAAAGTGATTACTCAACCATGCCTTTCAATTTAAATTATGTAGGTGATACTTTTAATTTGTAAAGTTTTTTATATATGTAGATGTGTGTGTTTATGTATGGATGCGTATGTGTTTTTAAGAGTAATTTGCAATGTAATTCTTTTTTTAGCATAAAATTGGAAAAAGCTACATTTACCAAACTTATGCATTTCAGAACTTACTTGGTTACAACGAAAAGTCTGATATATATAGTGTTGGGATCACAGCTTGTGAACTTGCGAATGGCATTGTACCATTTGCCAACATTCCAAATACATTAATGCTTTTGGAAAAACTTAGAGGAATCACACCTCAACTGATTGATCGGTCTACGTATTCTTCTTCATTACCACATCACCAAAACTCTGATGAAGCACAGGAAAATGATTCAGAAGGAGGTATTGGAACAATTTAAAATTTATTTTATCTGTGAACTTTGTTATGTGCATAACATTCTACTGCACATCACATGTATATTTTCACCATCCAAATTACATCCATACGATTTTCACATTGCATATTAAATTAACATCCAATGTCAGCTGCAACCAGTCATGGTATCAATCCTTGAGACTGAGGATAATTTAAGGACTTTACCTATGTACACAGAAGTCTAGCATTATTGAAAATGAATTCATTGGCAAAAGAATGTTTGCAACAAATAGCATGCTTTTAGTGTCGAAGATTTTCTCTGCTGCATAATGTAAAACTAGGTTTTGTAATAAAATGTTCAAATTATTTTGAGAATATCTAAAAGAGTTTCTTCTTCAGGAAAAAAGAAATAATCATGTTAAAATTTCATTCCTTTTTCTGTCATGGGTCTAATTAGGCATTCTTTTAAATTGCAATATAGACAACCCTGATGTATCTCAGGTTTGGTGCTAAAAATTCCCCACATTCCCCTGTTTACTTTCTAAGATATTGAAACTGATTTTTTTTTAATTTAATTTTAAATAGTTCAGATATTAAGCCCATTTTTTTCAAATTGGAGGAACCTGTATCTACCACAAAGTAGGGACTGTATACATTGGAGTAACATGTTTGGAATAAAAATGCCAGACTTTTTCTACATCTAAAAAGGAATTATTTATAAAGAATACAAGTATTTCAATAAACAATTGGAAAAATAATTGTGCTCTTTTTGAAGAATAATGAGCTGAGAGGAGGGACTTTGTGAGAGGCTAGTATGTAAGAAAAATTAGCAAAAATTTTTATATGAAGTATAGTGTTATATGCTTTCAAAATCTTGTCTTTTTGGAAAGCATGTGAGTTTGAATTGGAAGTTTTTGAGAAATGGTATGGAGAAACACTTCTATGCAATGTAATCAGAACAAAGAGGAAACAAGAAGTTTCGTAGGATGAGGGAACAGAACAATTTCCCTGGAGGAAATTTGGAGAAGATAGGAAAGATTTATAGATAATAACATCCAGGACACTGTGATACTGAATATTTTTTCTGAAAATGAGGTGAGACATTAATAGTGATTCTAATGACTGGAAAGAGGTTGAAAGATACAGCTGTCTGAAAACTGCAACACTGTCGTGCAAAAGTTGTTTATATTGTGTAGAAGCATTCAAAGAGTTCACAAGGGAGTGTATTAGACTTAATGGGCAGGTGAAACATCAATTCATTTTCACAGGTAGCTATCTAAAAAAATAAGTGAACATCTGTTTAGACTAATTGGTATTCCAAAGTAGTGACTCATGCTTTTATTGCATTGCAAAGATTAAAAGTGAAAAAAATTAAATTCAAATTGACACAAATTTTATATTTCAAAATGATTGCTCCTTTTCCTCTGTATCTTCATCTGTATGGAAATTACTTATCTCTCTCGCCACTTTGAACTTAAATAACCCAACAATTACATTTTTGTATTAATTTCTTTTTCGGTATACATATTTTATTTAGCAATCAATAATAAACCAATTAACAGTATACTTTTCCAGAAAACGTTTCAATATTTTCGTTTTTCATGGGTCAGGGATATTCAGATAAATAATAGAATAAAATCATTGAGATAACAATGATTCTGGTTCTGTTGTTTATGTTTTTATGTCTTTTGTTGTTGTCCCTCAAAAGTCTGATTGTCACTGTAGAAATATTGAGTTTGTACCTGTGTATCATCACAGAATAACACTAACATTTTCATTTTTACTTACCTTATTTAGAATTATATAGTCTCCCATTTATATATGTGTAATTATTATAAGTAGTTATTAATGTGGGTTCAAGTCATTCTGTGCTGGCTTGTTGTTGGTTTGACAAAAGAATAAAAAGTGTAGTTTGAAAAAAATATTAGATGGGTAAAATGCATAGAGTTTTAAAAATTTTAGATTCGGTCAAGAATTCCAACATTCCAGAAAAAAATATGGTAATCAGCTCCTTTTGATCACCTAGCTCATTGTTAATATTCTTGCATTCTCCTGTTGCAAGGGAAACGTCAGTAAGGTTCTCCTAGATGGTTAATTGAAGAAAAACCTTTTCATAGCATTAGGTAAATACAAATAAAAAGATGTTTCAGGCGTGATATGGTGGAATATCATGATTAATTAAAATTGGCAATTTTCCACAAAACATTTTGTGGAAAATTGCCAATTTTAATTAATAAATAGGTAAATACATCTCGCCGAGGGAAGAACATTCCCTGCAAACTGACTTAGTCTATGATTCACATGCACAAAATGGCATTGCATAAGTGATTGAAATACTAGCAGTGTACTTTTTCAGAAAACGTTTCAATGTTTTTTTTTATGGGTCAGGGATATTCAGATAATTACCGAAGATAAAAGGTCAGGGATAATTCAGATAAAACCAAAATTAATTAAACTGAAACATCATGTTATCAGGGCTGAAAAATATAATGTGCTTGTTTCTGTCCCCCTCTGGTAATTATTCACATGTGATGTGTTTCTAAAATGCTAAAATACAACATACACTTAACTGTTGGCCAGCTCATGGCTCAGTTTTATGCATTGAGAAGATTCTCGACCAGCACACAGGTAGGAGAATAATGAATTGGAAGGAAAGTCAAAGCAAAACATTGACATTGAAAAATGATGAGTATAGAGATAATCACTAAATCTAGAAGATTTTAAATTATACAACTCCAAACTGGATTTTGGTCACCAAGAGAACTTGCTGTTAGAAAATATGACAGCTATTATTTGAGGTGTGATATTATTTATCATATAAGTCTCTAAATGCATATATCACTTTTATAAGGTTGCAGTCTTAATTTTTTGGTGCCTTTATCCATTGTTAAGATACAGTTCTCATCACCCAAATATATAAAAGTTCAAAGTCATTTATACTATTATGATTTCTGACTATTAGAATCACTAAAAAGAAGTATTTTTGTGCATTTCCCATATGCTGGCATATTTTATGCAGCCTCCTTTTTTATTTCCTCCACTTATATTTTAGAATACTATTAATTCAAGCGCCTATTTAAGATGCACTTGTCACTTACAGGAATCAAAATGAAGAAAAACTTGAAATTGCTATTGAGAATTGATATGTATAATGTACCTCAGAAGTAAATGCCTTCTAGCCATTCAAAAATCTTATTCCCTACCTTCTTCTTCCCCTTTTATCCAACTTTTTCATTCTATCACAGCCTTCAACATTCTACCTCTCAAAAAGTCCTCCGCCAACTTTTTGTCTTCTTTGACATTTGCCCAGCAACTGCCTTTAATTATTACAATTAAAAATTTACCATTAGTTTTCCTCTCTGCCTAAATGTTGCTATCCTTTCAAAAATTATCATGTGGTTGGTTAGTTGATGTGTTATGTATTTATTTAAAAAAAATTTAAATCCAAAGAATGGATCATTACTATTAAGAGGGGCATTTTTACTAACCTCATTTTTTACTTTTTAAAGCTCATGCTATCGCCCCCTGGTGGAACGGGCATTCAGTTTATTACCTGGTCACACCTATTGATTTTAGAGTGCAAGTCTGTTGGTTGGAGTGCACCATGTAAACAATATCAGAATCTGATAATATATCACCTCAGAGACCCAACTAAGAATCAGCAAGAAAACATTTTTTTCTCTTAAACAACATCAAGACAAAATATAAGGAAATGCAATGAATTGCTCAGGGAGAAGACTTCTCTCTAGGAAAAGAAAAGAAGTGAAAGTTGGTGTTTGATAATCTTAATCAGGAACTAGAAAAAATATCCAAAAACCTTATACTATTCTTAATCCAGGCAACATCAGAGAAGGTGATTAGAAGAATGACTCAAACTCAAAGAGTGCCTTCCGAAATGAACAAAGATGGCAGAGATCATTTAAAAAACATAATTTCATTTCTGGAAAATTTCTTCCATTCTAATAGAGAAGTCTTTTAAATATTTAGAAATTGCCTTAACAATTTTCCAAGGATAATTTAATTAAAAATGTAAAGGACAAGACTTGTCAAGCACAAAGCAGTAGTAGAAAACATATGTTGCTGCTAAATTTACATAGGTCCCAGAAACATGTTTTCTGTTGTATTTCATTCTATCCATAATTTCATGAATGTGCAGGTGTGTGTGTGTGTGTGGTCAGTTTTAGATTCCAACCTCAACACTTCCCCCTCCTTGAGCTACAGAAGATGCATACTAACTGTTTGAGCGCATGTGTTTTATTTGTGCATACTTCTTGTTAATGGAATAGTTTTAACTTTTGATCACCATTACCACCCAATCTTGTAACTGCTGTTCTCTTCAACATACCTTTAAAGTGAGACATATGTAAGTTCATGTGCATAAGTTAGCTTGTTGTTCTTAACTTCACAAGAAGTACAGTTTTCTTTTTAATATCCTTTATGTTCTAACAAATTAACCATGTGTTGTTAGTTCATCACACAGACTCAGGAGTTGGGGAAAGTGTAACGAGCAACAATCACAATCAGCATCATTTGGGGGCTTCTGGTGCAGGGTTTAAGGTCATTGATGGCATAGTGCCTGATGGAGCTACGCAGAAAGCATCCAGTGGGACCAGCAATCATGCTCCAAACTCTTCTTCAACAACATCATTTCGTATTGGACCTCAGAGTGGTGGAGTGATGGGAATGTGTGATGAAACCAATGAGAGGGATGAAGATGATGGGATATGGATGCAGCGTCAGTTCACAGATGAATTTCACCAGCTTGTTGAATTATGCCTTATGAGAGATCCTGTGCATAGGCCTTCTGCTGATCCTCTTCTTAACCATCAGTTTTTCAAGCAGTACAGGTTGGTAATGTGGCTTTTCTCATATTGGTATTGTTCTGTTATTCATTGTTTCTGATTTGTAACCATTGGAGGGATGAATTTGCATGATATTCCTTGAATGGTGACTGCTTTTACTTCATCTCCTGATTAGTACTTGCTTAAAATAAAGTGAAAGAAAAAATTGCAAGTTTGTTGATTCCACCTAGTGCTTTAATCTTATGAGCCAGATTTCAATGCATAGTATCATCATGAAACTCGGGTCATCAGATTAAAACATTAAGTGGAATCAGCAAAGTTGTAATTTTTTCTTCATGCTATGGATAAGTTCCACATAGTTAAGCCTGAAATTACTGATAAAATGAAGGGATATATTTCTCTCCAGCATTCCTCCTCCTCTCAAATCCTTCTCAAACGTATTTATCTTTCCCTAATGATGAAAGCAACCGCAGCTGTAGGTTTCCCTCCCCAATAACTGCGTCTGCTTGTAAGTACGAATAATAAATTAAATACAGACTCTCGGCTTCAAGATGTTAACATTTAATGATAAAAATATATGCTATATTAAAATTAATTATGAACAAATTTTAAAGTTGTAACATTTTTTATTGATTTTTCTTAATATCATGTAATGTTATGATCAGTTTAGTATTACAACACAAATAAACTTTAAGTCATATATGGATGTACAATGTTATGGCATCAATATCAGTCAATACATTTTAAGAAAAAGACAAAAGGGATTTTATTGTCATTTTTTCTTTGTTCATGTATTCATTCCCTGTGACATAGAATTTATATTTTATTCATGAATTCATTAGATGGTCAAAAAAAATATTTTTCATAAAAATAACTATTTTTCATGCAAAAGTATGTAGTTTATCAAATACTGTACAGGAGTCTATCATTAGGTGTCATGATGTTGTCTAGATAGACCTTTACATGTGATATGACTTTGGTTTCTGCATACTTATGGTTTGCAGAATCATTTGTACTGTTTTGGGCTGTTTTTTATATAATTAATGCATATCTACCTTAGATGCATTTATTTAAGGAAGGAGCTTATATGCATCAAATAACTCTAAAAAACCTTATGATAACTAAGAATGTTTTCATGTATGACCCATTGCTTTTTTCCTCTTTCCTCATATTCTGTGTACCTTTCAATTTGCATTGATCATCTGCTACACTCATTGCAAGGATTCTAGTCTACTTTGCCTGATTTACAAATCAAACAGTTTAACGACACTGTGATGTTCTCCTTCATGTGGTTTCATTGTTAATTATTGTCAAGCGTCTCAGAGTATGTATGTATGTATGCATGTGGTTGATTTTTAGATCACACTCTGTCTAATTTAAATATGGTCCACTTGCTGTAGTTTTAACTTCAAGATTTTTAGCCGCATGTTATCACATAAGTTATTTTTTCCCTTCATTTTCCTTATGATGAGATTTTTGCAATACACCTATGCTGCAGCTATAGATAATTGCATATATTTTTGGGTTGTGACAACTCCCGAGCTACTGTTGAAACAAATCTTTAATCATTCACATATTTTGATTGCCATTACATTATATCAATTTATTGGAATTTAAAACGTATTATTTTACTGTAAAAATTATATTGCAATAAGTGCATTAAAAATGTACTGACATAAGATGTTTCCAGTGTTTCAAATAATCCTTTACATTAATGAACATTTGTAATATATATTTTGCTTGTTGGAATTAATATCCTTCTTGTCTTCTCGCCATAATCCTCAGATTATTTTATATCCTTTTTAAATTTCTCATTTGGAATAGGCGTAGGCGGCGAAGTGGAGGAAACATTGCAAGTTTAGCCAGTGATGGACAACAATCTCCCTTACTTGAAATACTCAAACCAGCCAGTCAACTTGTTTGTAATCAATGGCAGAGGCAGCAGAGTAGCCCAGGTGAACTTAACTATTTGGTTTTCTGATATCATCAGTAAATACATAGATTGTAAACACTTATTTGCAATGTAGTTGCTCATTGTTTTGATGTACATCTACATAAATACCCTGCAAGCCACCAAAAAAGGTTTGTGGCAGGGGGATTTTGATTCATTGTTACACTTGATTTCACAGAGAAGAATAAGCTTTCTCTATTGCTTGTGTTGAAATATGTTTTCTGGCATCTAATGACATCTATTACCAATCAATTCTATTCTGTAAGCTCTTTTACAGTGTGATGACATAGCCTTCACACTGCATTTGTCTATTCATTAGTCAGCTGAGTGCTACTCATTGGAACATTATTGAGATTTATGGATTCTTTATGTAGATTTTGTAATTATTTTAATATCTATTTGTGGTTTTTTGGCATACATTTGCTAGTCCTACTTCTGAATTTAATAAAAATTAGTGAACTTGAAATATTGTTAACTTCTAAATTTGGTACTTAAACATATTTATAATGTATGGTGGGTTAAAAGTAAGGCTGTAGCTTACATCCTGATATCTATGAGATATATATGTAGTGGTTCACAATATTATTTGGGTGCACATATTCAAATCACAGATGTGACAATAGATAAAATTCAGCCAATATATAGTATTGAGCACACTTTAGTCATCTGGATATGTATTTGAGTATCAAAAGACATTGATGTTTATTAAATACTCAAATATTCTAATAATCCATTACTGGTATGGTGTTTGTGCCGCAAGGAATGATTTATAGTGTTATTTTATTTGGATTCATTGTTGATTTTAATAATTATTAATAAATCCTAATCCAATTTTCAAGTTTCCAAATGGAATGAATTTAAATTCAGATCCTGTATTTTAGTTTTGCTTGGTAAAATACAAAACTCATAATACGTGTCATAGTTTTGCCATTCAGTTAATTGTGCATGCTGCAACATATTCAAAGAAGATTCATTCCCTGAACAAGACTCTATCAAAGTCTATTAATTCAAGGTAAATATGTCCAAAATATTTCTTTTGATTTGATTTTGATGTTGAAACTCATATACAGAATTATACCACCCAGTAGCATACCGATGACATCCAAGATTTACAGCAAATTTGACATTTTTGATATTTCAAGATCCTACTCCATTATGTTTATCCTTTGAAAGAGTAAGATACTCCTTCAGACTTGTAGCCTAATTAGAAAATAATTTGAAGCTGTGAAGTGAAATTCACAAAGTTTGAACATCATTTTTGAACACCAGACAGCAGAACTCTCAATGTGACCAAGTTTGTCTAACTGAATTACTTTTATCAAAATTTTAACCACATATTACCTTTTAATATTATATGGTCTTCAAACAGTCAAAGGAGTGGGAATGAGATCTTATTATTATTATTGTTATTCGTCATCACTAGTCATTTGAGTCAATTGATTATATTTATTAAGTGTCATGAAAAGTTCTTTAAATTTCATGTAATATTAGATGGAATAATATTATTCTCTTCATGTTGGATAAAAAGTTAACCTTTGGATAAATAATGTCATTGATGAATGAGGTATCTACAAATGATTGTAATAAGTAATAATTGGTTGCAGTGATAAGTACCAATCAGTCTGATTACTCAAGATGTTACAATTTAAATATAGTCAATTTTTTAAAACAATTAAAGGAACATTTGAAAACACCCAAGTTTTTAACTTGAATCCACCACTGAGCCCCTTTCAGGCACAACATTTTTCCATTCATCATAAATCAGGTGCTGTAACAATTTAAACAATTTTAACTCCCCTTGCCCTTGCCCTGAAATGAAGAGTCTAGCTCGTCATGAACTTCCAATGCCAAATCGCACAATGACGAGTGTAGTTCGTCATCAGATTTTCATAATTTTAGCATTATTTAGGGGAACAATATAAATATTTTGAAAGTTGTACAATGTTAAAACATCCATAATGTACATAAAGAACTCATATTTCATGAAATATTATGCATTGGAAGTAATAAAATGAAATTATATGAGTAGCGATAGCTGTGTTCCCGGTGTTCTTACGGGAAGATGATTCGTTCGTCAACTTTTTAAAATCCTACTTTGGGCAGTAGATTTGAAATCACACTTGCTCAGGAACTACATCCCCGATCGCCATGAAATAAATTGAGTTCTCTTCCATACATATTACAAATTCGAGGGCTATGTTATTTTTACACAGAAAAATTTACATATAATTTTTCATCAGCATACTATTGGTAACATTATTTGTGAAACGCTGTTACAATTTGGAATCTTTGACATACTTTTAGTTTAGCCATTCTTTTGTAATATTATTTTCTTTTGTTTTTGTATTGGGTGTCCACCTAAAAGTATCAAGTTTCCTATCCACTCTCTTTTATGTCTACGAGTGTTGTATGCTGACTTTGCCTTCTCAAAAAGGGTGTTCCTATTACACGATGAGTCAGCTCAGCTTTTCTCGTGGTGGCTATGCAGTTCCTTCACGATAGGCTTAGTTTGAATGTGATCATTCATGTGATTAGACAGAGTGTGTTCCAGGTGTATATTATAATCAAAAGTAAACAAAGAAAGAAGAAAAGTATTACTAGTTTTCGTTTGGATGTTGCAGAGGCGTTATTGGCAAAGGTCACTCTGCCAAATTACAATGTGTGTGGACGACCTTTACATGGTGACATACCTGGCTGACTGCAAGCTAAAAATTGGGCTCATTTTCCTGAACACATCCCATAAATAGCAAAGAAACATCATCCAACTAAAAGATGTCATATATGCTTCAAGAATAATGTCAGAAGTGACACAACCTAGCAGTGTAAACTCTGCCAGGTACCCTTACATTTGCGAGAGTGTTTTGAGAAGTGTCATACTTTCTCTGATTATTAATAATATGTATGTATATGATATTATGTATTCCAATCTATTCTATAATAATGTTGTCTTACTTTGAGCATGGATATTTCCCAACTTTTAACTTGATGTATAGATTTTTCAACGATATATATGTAATTTTCTTTTTTCTAAATATTTAATATTATTATTATTTAAGTTGTAGTTTATAAGAAAAATGTTTTGATAAAAAATGAAGTATTAAACTAGATACTTTACAATATAAAATAATAATCACTTTTTATTACACTGTTCTACGTTGATTACAAGCTACAAAATATTATTTCATTACCTACCATTCCATTTAAAAAGAACCACAGAAAAATTAAATAGATGATAGGAGCACGATATTCAGAAAATAAATTGAAGTGGAAGGGGTTAATGGTCAATACATGTATATTTTTTCAATGGCCAGCTCTTAAATTTCAGTTATTTAATCAATGAAAGAATAAAGAAGATTGGTGAACTGCTGCGCCTCAGGATAGTTACGCTGTGGTTGCCTGATTATTACTCTATTATTTTTAAACTATTGTTTCTATGACTGTAGTGACATAATTGTTACACCCTTATACAGGTTACTTGTAGCATATTGACTGGTGGCAACCACTTCCCAAGCAATGATTTCTCTTCATATGTATTTCTAGTATTTTAGCCCTTATTCTTCTGGAATAAATTCCTATACTCTTCAAAGTATTATCACCAATTGTTATCTCTGCTTCTTTGCATAGAGCACTATATTTATTTTATAGTTACCTAACTCCTATAACTAGATGTTAATCCAAAATTTGAAATAGCAAAATGTTTGGTAGTTTTAAGCCCCATAGTTTAATGTGACAATGAGTAAAATTTCTGTGAACAAGTACCTGAAAATCCAATGCATATTACAAAATGTGATATTTTCTGCGGAGGCTTTTATCCACCCCACCCTCTGTTGTTCGTATCTTTCAAGTTTAAAAAAGACAAATTGGATGTTTGGAGTAAGAGGTTGCTCCTACAGATATTTGAGACCCCATACCTTTATTTTGTCTGACAATGAGTGTTGGAGTAATGAATCTTTAATGTCTGAAGGTGTTCATGTGATTTGTGCCACTGCAGATTTTATCATAGACACACACTGACCATTCATATAATATAACAAACTTGTCGTTATTCCCAGAATTGTAGTAAATATGTACTCTTCTTCCAATAAATGGTGGTGCATTAAACTAAATTAAATTTTGTGAATGGTCACTGTTACATCAAAATTGTTGACATCTGAAAATATATGGAAGCATGGACATACATTTCATAGCATGGTAAAAACTTTTACAAGGACCATTCTAGCCAATCCCTAGGAGTAACAGAAGATGCTAAAAGCAAGCAAGGAATTTTTCATATATGGTCTCATCTTTTTAATTTCAGTATGATAGAAAAATTGTATGATGCACAAACCAATATAAAAATTGATAAATATAAATAGTTGTCCAGGGAATGAGATGCTTGATTGATTGACACGATGGAAGTAAAATCATTTTATTGGACTGTCCTATCCAGCTGGAATATGCAGACCTATAAACTAAACTTGGAAGAACTATGGGATGCAAATGGAAATGACATAGAAACATTGTGGTTGATCATGAATCATACATATTAAATGGAGAATTTTGCAGTATTTCTGGATAATTCATGATTTTTCAGTCTTGATGACAAAGACCCAACATGGGGACTTAGTGGGAAATCCTGCATTTCCTTAACATTCTCACATACTGTACAAGGGTTGATGATTGACTTCAGCTGACAGATGATAATATGACTGTCTCACAGTGATAAGAAAAATATTTGAATTATTTGTTCACAACTGTCAGAATGTTGTATTCATTTTAGCTTTGTTACTAGTGATGAAACTTTGGTCAGTTTATACCATCAAACCTGAGAAAGTATGGAACAAAAATTAAGTTGTTCTGCACTTGTAACTTAGACATTTATGTGGTAAAGCGACAAGATGGTGTGTACAATCAAAGCAATGAACCAAAAGACATCACCAAAGACTTGCTGAGTTGATTTCTAACAGTAGTATAATTGCCATCATCATTTAAAGCATTCTAATTCAGTGAAGTTCCATGATGAAATAAGATTATCTGTAGTTGGAATTATATTTCCCCCTGATACCCTGTGACTCAAAATAATTGAGAATAGAGCAGTCAAATCGTACATGTTTAGATTTGTTGTCTCTCTATGTACCTAGAAATGGATTGAATGTGATCCTGATTTCCAATGCATTTATGAAGACAGATCCTAAATTTAGAGTTTATAGAAAATACTTATCACATTTTTTAATGATACCAAGGGAGGAGTAAATATTGTAGGTTATTTGAGACAAATGTATACTGTAGCAAGAAACTTTAGACACTGTATGTTGGCTGAAGTATTTTTATTTTTCAGCGTGGGTGTGGGATAAATTCTAGGATTTTATAGATTGGGAATAATAATGTTTCAAAAAGTATAGTCTTTTCTGAGGAAACTCTCAAATGACTTATACAAGAACAGGTATAGCAAAAAGCTGAATTCAGTGGACTGAATTTACAATTAAGTGAAAAGCTACATGAGTTCACTGTGTTGAAAAGACAGTAAATAAGGACCCAGTTACTAGTCTAGGTAAAAAAATCATGTGCAGCAAATAGAATAAAAACAAAAGGAAGATGTGCAAGCCTTTTCTGGTGGAGTGAAGGAATAGGTTGCCTAAATCCAAATGTGAAAGTTGCTGATAATATATTTGCTTAAAATATTGCTTAAGAATTCGTATTTATTGTGAGTCAGTTAGCTATAATTGTACTACCTCTGCTTAAATCTATTTCATGAATTCTCCCCTCAATCACTATCATCAGCATCCTATTGCCTCTCAGTATCTCTAGAATTCACTTGTCCTATCATCTTCAAATTTCTTTGAGTGCAATGGGTCCCTGGCATAGGAGATATCCTTGCAAACCTGAGTGTGTGTGTGAATACGATTCACGAGAGTGACTTAACACAGCTGAGTGGTTGTAAGTTTGTTTTATTTTTTATCAATTTTTTTCTTTTTGTGTGTGATTGAGGTATACGTGGGTCACTGTTTCCCAAAACCCACTCAAATGACCTAGTGTGTGTTCCCTATCTTTCCTTGTTTTCTTTTCCTTGTAACTTTGTTTTACCTCCCCCCTTTCACAAACCTAGTGCCAATCAAGTTTACGGTCTCAGCTATCTCATTTTCAATTATTTATATTTTTCAATATTTTTTTTAACAATTTTTCCACCAATTTTATTTTGCCCAAAGAATTATCACAAGCAGGTTCTAACTATAAGAATAAATACTTTAATAAGAATTGTCTACAAAATATTAGATAAGGGTTAATGAGAAGAGTATTGTGAGGCTATTGACACAGTCATATGTATGAATGTATGTATATGTTGCATATTCATATTATATACATACAGATGCACTTTACAGTCATACTGCATTATATTTGTAGGCACAATAAAATATGTTTAAGCTTTGGAATTGGGTTACATTCATCCACAAATTTCACAAATATCTAACACATGAGGATTTTGAACCCTTCTTCTAAAAGTGTCAAGGAAATTGAGGTCTGGAAAGCATAAGAAAATTTCCAATTTTCATTCTATGCACGATCTGTGCAATAAATGGTCAAACTGGGGCAATCTGACGGCCATGACACGGACTATAGCCCTGCCCACGAGCGGCGCTAGTTGCCTGAGATCCAATGAGCCTTCTGTGCTTGGCGGATCTTTGAGCTGTGCGTATGGTGCCAGTTAGGTTAGTTGCTGTTGTCCTTGTTTTTACTGTTTTTCAAAAATTGAAATAGACAAAATCATGGAGCAACGAATCAGCATCAGTTTTTTGATGAAGTGCGGAAAAGCTATCAAGAAATTACTGAAATGTTGACAGTTGTGTATGGTGATAATGCTGTGAAGAAAACATTGGTTTTCAAGTGGATTAAGCATTTTACAGATGGCCGACAAGATGCCACAGATGATACAAGGCCGGGATGACCTTCAACCACCTGTGCAACATTGATCGTGTTCGGTCCCTTGTCCTTATCCATCGTTGAAAAACTGTTTGAATGATAGCTGATGAACTGAATTTAGGAAAATCAACAGTGCACACACTATTTGAACCAAACATGATGGATGGATCCTTCACCATGACAATCCACCTGCACATTGAGAATTGATTGTTTGCTAGTTTCTGGCAAAAAATTCAATCTCCATCCTTGATCATCCTCCTTAATTACCATATCTCATCCCCTGCAACTTTTTCCTATTCCCAAAATGCAAAAATGTGATGAGGAGACATCACTGTGAAGATGTGAACACAATAAAGCAAGGAACAAGGTGACACCTAAAAAGCCGGACTGCTGAGGACTTCCAAGGGTGCTTTAAACAGTGGATAAGAAGATAGAAAAAGTGTATAGCTATGAACGGAGAGTATTTTGAGGAGGACATTCGATGGGGAAAGGGGAAGGGACAATTCAATGTAGACTAAATTTTGCAAAATAAAGTTTTTATGGCATCAGTTCGCGTATTTATTGGACAGGGTAGTATGTATATCCAACAGTTGCCTTTAAGTGAATAATGTCTGGAGTGATTTGTCAAAAACAAGGAATCATATTGTATTGATTCTATTGTCTGATATCTATCAATGGTTAGACTTTTCTCTCTGATTGGAAGCATTTCTGGACCATCTAATTTGAAAGTACAGGTATGACACACAAGTAGACTGTATTTCATCAATGACATTAACCCAAATTGCACATTTCATTAACACCATATATAATGTAAAATAACATGTTAACCTATCTAATAGGTTGAACATTGTCTCTTTCTAGATGAACTTCAGTCATTACTAGCTGCTGAGATGTTTGAAGAAATGTATATTGGACCTGAAGACTGGGAATTCTGAGTGGTTTCTAGAGTGGATTTTTGATGACCAAAGAATTTCTTCAGTTTAATTGCCAAATGGTTGATATCCACCCAGTGTGGGTCTTTGTACAAAAAACGTTTGAACAGTGAACAAAGACTTACAAATCTTTACCATGATTAATTTTGTTTCTCAAGAGGAAAGACCGTTTATCCTCAGAAATACCACTATAAAATTAACAAATGAAATTTTTAGTTTTCATTTCTAAGGTATATAATAAATGCTCATAATTATTTTCATTGTTATTTTGAATGAATATTTTATCTACAACTTTATTGTTCATCCTGAAATCTCAATAAAGTTAACAGAAGTTTCAATGCAGCCTATTGTGCCCTGTACTTTTGCATGTACCCGTATAATTCCTCATTTTGTAAATATGTGAATATTTTATACAACTTCATATTGCTAATTAGGGGTTTATACTTGCAGTGATATTGAGGAAAACACTCAAATGTTGCAAGTTTGTGTGGGTGAGAAACTAAATTGTTTTTAAATATCTGCCATCTTGTTGTTAAGCTATGTAATAGTTTCATGTTTAAGCATTATTTTACTGGCTGAAAAACAAAGCATGTGTTATTTTCTTGGGGAAGTTAATCTTTTAGGATCTACATATTTTTTCAATTTCTTACTGACAACATTTGTGGTATTATTCTAAAATAATCTACAAGTCAGCATTAAAATTTGCCCCTAGCTACATTTTCCTTTCATGCATTATATAAAAATCAACTTATTTAACTTCCACTAAACTGTGAACATGGTATTTTTAATGAAAAGCAGACTCTAACCAAAAACAAATCTAAATCTATCCCAATCTTTCTAAATCTTACCCAAGTATGAGGTTAGGCTGAAAACTAATGCACACAAGCTTGTAGAGCGCAAAAAAATAAATAGCAAGATTGGGTAAAACGTACATTAAAGTACAAATCTTAAGTTTCAAAATTTATTTATTTTGCAACATAGTCACCGTTAAGGCTAACACATTTCTCCCGATGTGTAACAAATTTTTTCATTCTGTCACTGAAAAACTCTTCTGACTTTTCTTAAATGTAGGACTTGACAGCTGCCTTCACCTTATCACCCGAGGTGTAATGATTGCCCTTGAGGTGTCTCTTGAGTTGAGGAAAAAAATAAAAATTGCAAGGAGCAAGATCAGGGGAATAAGGAGGGTATGGAATCGGTTCAAATTTCTGGTATTGCTAAGCCTCTCCAGTTGCACACAAGTTGTTTGGACAAGCGTTGTTATGTTGCAAGATAATTGCCATCAGGCTAACTTTTACACAACAAACTCAACGTCAGAGATCTTTTGGAGTCTGTATATACTAAGAAGAATTTACCGTTGCTCCTCAGTCCAGAAAATCGGTTACATAACCTCGATGAGCATCCCAAAACAGTAAAAAAAATTTCATTGACATTATGGCTTTTCCAGGCTCTCAACCATGAAGTTTTACTACCCATTAATTTACAGTAGACCTATCAACAGCATCATCACCATAAACAGCCTTTAAAGGATAATGAATCTCTGTAGGAGTCACTTATTCAACAGTTAAAAGCTCGACAACAGGACGCTGTTTAACTTGCGTTGACATAACACTAGAACATGTCTCCATACTTCTGCTTCTCAAAACACAGAGGATGAATGAAATGACCTCAAACCTGCACATGCACGTGGAGAAGAAATGTTACTTCCACATGCCACCAGGAATGCTTCTGAAGGTCATTTTGTTTGTGGGCTACAAGCACGTGTGCATTAGTTTTCAGTCTACCCTAGTAATTATGCTCTGCGTGTAGCAAAGTTTCAATTTTATAAATTATAAAGGCATTGTATGTTGAATCTCCATATTTAACAAAAGAAAATTCTACTACCTGTAACCAAGTAACTAATTTATTTTTACATGGTCCATGGGAAAGTTTAAAAATAAATGGAAGGAGTATCTGAAGCCTTGAATTGAAAGAGCTATTCCAAATGTTTTCAATGGTTCAACTGACATTGCATGAATCACAATGTAAATAATGCCTTTGTTAGGGGAAGAGCAAGTAGAGCATTTAAGATGACCTCGGGGGTAAGACAAGGAGATGCTCTCTCAGCCACGTTATTCAACCTGGCCCTACATAATGCAATGAAAGAATTGAAACTAAGAGGGACCATAGTGCATAAATCCCAGCAAGGATTTGCATATGCAGATGATATAGCACTAATTGCACGAAATGTGAATGACCTAAAAGAAATGTTTAACAATTTAGAAAACACTGGTAAAGAAGTGGGGCTGAAGGTTAGTGAAGAGAAGACCAAATACTTGAAAATGTCAGCTCATCAGAACAAGCGGCACCTACAAAACAATAATTGGGAACTATGAGTTTGAGGGTGTCAAGGAATTTACCTATCTAGGAGTAAGACTTAACAATGAAAATAAGATATCCACGGAGATCAACCAAAGGGTAATGAAAGGTAACAGGCATACTTTGCATATGTAACAATCCTCAAATCAATTGTTCTATCAAGGAACACAAAAATGAAGATCTATAAAATGCTTATTAAATCCGTGGTAACTTATGGAACTGAAACATCAACATTAACAAGTCAGGATGAGGAAACACTTAGAAAATTCGAAAGAAAAATGTTAAGGAGAATCTATGGCCCAATTAGAGAAGGAGAGAGATGGAGAATTAGAATGAACATGGAGATAAATGAATTACTAGAAGGGAAGGACATAGTTAGATTTTCTAAGTCCCTGCGGCTGGCGTGGTTGGGGCATGTAGAAAGGATGGAAAATGACAGAATGCCCAAACTGATACTTAATAGCAAGATGGAAGGTATCAGAAGAAAAGGTAGACCAAGGAAGAGATGGCTACAGGATGTGGAGGATGACTTGAAGGCAATGGGAGTTACAAGATGGAAGGAAAAAGCAAGAACAAGAACTGAATGGAGGCATATCATAGAGGAAGCCAAGGCCCACACCAGGCTGTAGAGCTGTAGATGATGATTCCAAATGTTTAAAATACTTTTAATGCATCATGCTGTCAGCAGTTCCACTGAATGCAGACATCTCTCACAAAAATTAGATGAGAGTTCATGACAAGACCCAAACTAGTTGCACAAATAGTCATCCAAGTGCAGGCATCTTGTTCTACTCCCACCTTTTCACTTTATGGTTCGAATTGGATTGGGTAGATTAAAAAGAAGTCAAGGTTACTATGCAATGGAGAGTGTAGGCAGATCAAATAGCTTCTTGAGAAGAAGATGGTGGCAACCCACACATAAGGGCAATGACAACCCTTTATGCCAAGAGTCCACTCTCTGAAACCTGTATTTTGACCAAAAAAAATGCTACTAAGTATATTTGGAGATGATATTCACCAGGACAGAATGATACTCCACTGGGACCGGCCAAATGAACAATAGCAAATGTAAAAAAGTCAATTGGACCACCAAAGACAAATAATTGGTGATGGCTAAATAACATATTAATGGCATTAATTACTTTTTGGAATGGGGGGAATTAGAGTCATCTTAGAACATTAGCATATTACTTGTCACGAGAATAAAGAACATTTTAAGGGTAATTGACCCTGAAGACAAAGAAAATATAATGGAATAACCTGGGGTGTTTGAAACCTAATTTTTACTTCCATTCTAATCCCAAAAGTTTTCTGAACATGCCCTTTCCGTAACTCAAAAGTATTATATCTTATTCTATTTTGTCATGTAGGGAATATACCAAATTTCTCAAAATTCTGAATGGTGTATTTTTACTGCAAAAATCAGCTCTTCCTTCAACGTGAATGTAAATCTCAAGTGCTTGAGAGACACAAATATGTGGGTGAGTGCATAAACATGCATAAACATTTTCATTTCATATTATTAGTGTCATTTCTTGATATTTTTGTTGCAATTCACCTTCCTCAGCACTTTGTGCCCAGAAAGAGTACAGTCATAAGGTTAATTTTTTTTGGAAGAGAACATTCCCTCTTCCAAATTTAATGCCATTTCAATCTGCACATAATATGGTGGTTTCTCTCATTCATGTAAATTTTGACACTTTTTAAATGTGTGCAATAAAAGAGATTCATATATCTATGTACTGATTTATCTGAACATTACTACATTGATTATCATTTAACCTTCAATCATTCCTAAATGGGACAGATGTTACATGCCTTTATGGTTAAACAATGCAATCAATAAAAAAAATTTTATTTTAGTGACATTTGAATTATTCAGAATTTTCATATTTTTGTTTAAGTCTGACATATTTTTTAAAGCTTGTCCTCATTCCTTTTTCTATATGTGAATGAGTATGTCTTAAGGTGATCATCATTTTCCAAAATTTTTTTAATAACAATTTTAGAGGGCACAAACCAATTATTCACTCTCTAGAAGACAATTTTTTTATTTGACACAGAATTAACAAAATTCATACCACTTCGGGATTTCAAGGCTTCAAGGGGTAGGTATTTTCTCATATGTGATGTCGGGGCTGAGATTTCAGATTTATCAGGACTCACCATTACCCTTGCATATTACCTTATTGGGGGATCTTATCAATCCCTTGAACACAACCTGGCTCCTAGAAGAGAGTAAATGCCCATTAGATCTGAGTCAGGTACTCTCCTTGTTGACTAGGGATTTGATGTAACCAAGACCTTAAGGAGGAATTTTCATAATCTCCTTGAGTTACTTTCGCAGACTTTTAGCTCGTCAAACTACATTACATCCTATACTTAATATTTTGTTTCTATTTTTCAACCACATAGTAGAAAGCTCTATGTCACTTTTTGCAACCAGATTTAAATTTGGCTTTATTCCCACTCACAAATTACATTTCCATAACAGGGAAGCCACCTTTGGACAAAATCCAATAATTTTGTAACGAGGTGATTTGTTGATTCAACACGGAAAGGATGGGAGAGGAGAGTGAGGTAGGAAAGTCAGGACATTATAAGTGATAAAGATGAGGTGGAGAAATATGATAAGCCAAGAAAATTTGGAGTGAAATAGGGTCTTCAGCAGGGTCAGTCTTTCCACTCCTGAAACTCCCTTCTGATTACCTAGTATTTGTTTGACTGAATGCCATCTAGCGTACTTAACTATTTCCATGCATTTTAATTTGGAAAAAATGGACTGGATTCATTGGCTACGCTATGAAAATTACTCATTAAAATTTTTTGCAGCAATTATGCCGAACTGAATCAAGATAATGGCGGGCTCAGTGAGAAGGTTCAAAAGATTTAAAATTTTCAATGCATGAGAGACAATTGAGACTCACACACATCATTTTCTTCAGGAATATATATACATACCTACAAATATATATGATATATGGGGATGTGGTAGCAGTGGGGCATTGGATTACTGACCAGAGGGCTCAGGTTTGATTCCCAGGCACCCAAGCTGAGATTTTTCAGAGACCAAAACTTCGTGTGAAACCATAGGCAGTGCAGGGAAATGATCTGGCCCCTCTACCTTGATGTGTGAAATTCACATGTTGTTGGGCTTAGAATTGGGTGAACTCTACCATCACCTATCAAACTGACCTTTGGGTTAATGCCCATGTCAATGGTTTTAAATATATATTTAAATATATATACTTTTCTTAATATGGATAGTAACTCTAAAAGGTAGGACCAAAGTTGGAAAAACCATCATCAAATTCATTCTATTGCTTTCAAGGCACTGGCATACTTTTATTATATGTATTCATGCCATTATATTTTAGCTACACCTAGCTTTGTAGGTTTTGCCCTTTTCTATTTTGTGTGGCATTTCAATTGCTCTTTTCAAAAATTTTTCATATCTTGTTTCAACTTTATGGCATACTGAGTTTGGGCATTCTACAGCCACATCAAATGAGCAGGTAATCCTCAGATTTGTCATTGACCACTATTGATCCTAAATGATACTAATCCTCCAACAACTCCATGACACTCCATGCCTAGAAACAATCTGCGATTAAAGTGATATTTCAGAGTCAGACATGGCCCAACACTTGAGAACATCATACTGCTCTTCATTGAATAATGTCATTGGAATTTTAATCAGCCACAGGGTACCGAAAAAACATCTCCTTCTCAAAGTGTAGTTCCTTGACATATATTTAGGTGCTCCATATGTTAAATGGGCAACAGTTATCATGTAGACTCCATGCTTGGCTCCCTTTATGTCATATGAGAAAATTCAACAATTTGGTTAGTATTTAATAGGCGTGAAAAACTCTCTAGTTCTCAGATCATGTGCTTGAAATGGGCCCCAAAGAACAAAAGGATTCCATATTCCTTCAATTCCACTCACCACTAAGACTTTAGGGGATGAGTTTTGATTGAGCAGTGTAGTCACTTCTCAACCACTTTTTTTGCCACTAAATCTCATCACTTTCATCTTCCCCAGAGCCATCTTTAGAAACACTGTCCTTTCTAGAACCCTTTGCCCAAGTATGTTTGCGGAATTTCCATATTGCAAGAAAATGAAATGACATTAATGGGTTACACTGGTGACCACCCAGGAACTGAAATTTACCATTGACATTCAATACTTAGTTTAGTTTTTGTTGGAGAGGTGACCGACAGCTAAAATCATTTGCGCCATTAAGGATGGGTGGGAAAAAAAGGGTGGAGAGAAACCCAGCCCACTCCCATCGAAAGGCACCAAGGGGTCCACAGTCCAACGTCCCATCCGATGGACGTTGCACTCACTCAAAGTGCCCTCCACAAAGCACCTCGAGTAGGGATCGGGATACCACTGAAAATAATCTGCTGCCTCAAGGGTTCGAACCTGAGCCCTCTGGGTGGGAAGCCAGTATGTTAGCCACTGTACCATCCCGATCCCCAACATTTTTAGGAAAACATAAAAATTGGGAAGTAGGGCCAGAGAGGAAGACAAACACTAAGATTTTTTAGAGTGGGGAAAGAGAACAAATTACTGGAAAAAAATCCAAAAAAGGCACAGGCAGGGGACAGAAATATTGAAAGGTAGTGGTATTTAGTGATATTTAAAACCATGATAGAAGGGAGAACATTAGGAAAATGGGGCAAAGGAAGAGAGTGAACTTTTTAGATATCATGAAGGAAAGCAGAGAAAAGAAATAGGAAGCTTCCACAATACAATAAATGCTCATTTGGGACAGTTCAAAATGTAACTTTAAAATAGTTAGAATACCTGGATTGATTGAAAACTGGAAAATACTCTGACTTATAATAACTCAGTACGTTGGAGTGTAATTAACATTGTAACCAATGGTACTCTATAAATGTATCTCCTTTTGAAACAACTCCAAGTTTACCATGTGGCATACTGTCTGCCAGAGGTCTTAAAGATGAGAAATCATAGATATACAAGATACTCGTATTTCCCAATTATTTTTCAAATGAGTTTTCCAGTTTTTCAGGTGATTTCCAGCCTTGTATTTACAACTGTTTCTTGGATGCTAGGAAATGAGACAAATTATGGCCCTACCACACTGCTACATATTCCATGTGTCACCTTTAATCTAAAACTGCAGTCCATTAAAAAGAAGGACGAAAATTATCTCTGACACAGTTAATAAATAACGAGAACAAAAAAGTATGCTGGATGGATTTACCATATACAAATTGGAAAACAAGCCATTATTTGACAGATTTTATTTCATTCACTATCCCTGAGAACAGTGCTCGAAGTACTGAATCATAGAGTATTGTATCAAAATGATATGAAAGATGGCAATTTTTTCAGAGAACTTTATTATTTACCACATTTAAAAAGTAATTAATGTCATTTAATTTATTTTTTTTTAAAGGATTGGGTAGATTGAGGTAATTGCTAAATGATAAACTTGATGGTTTCAGGCTTCACTTTGTGGAAATCCATTCTAATAAATCAAAAGAGAGATGGTACTTTTTTCCACACTTTATTATTTAAAGTCGACCGGTTTCGTCGCATAGGCGACATCATCAGGTACATAGATTCAGTGAGTTCCAGAATATATAGTTTTTTTGAGATGGGGGGGGAAAGAGAAGGGATAGAGGGGAGGGAAAGAGGCGGTGGAAAAGGGGGAGGGCGTGTGAGAGGGAGCGTGGTACTGGGCGTGGGTGACTCCAAGGGAGGGGTGGGTGTAGACTAAGTGGAAGCTTGGTTAGGTATGCCGTTCACGGCGGGGGTTGGAATGGCATACCTAACCAAGCTTCCACTTAGCCTACATCCACCCCACCCCTCCCTTGGAGTCACCCACGCCCAGTACCACGCTCCCTCTCACACGCCCTCCCCCTTTTCCACCACCTCTTTCCCTCCCCCCTATCCCTCCTCTTTCCACCCCCCCATCGGGGGGGGAAAGAGGAGGGATAGGTAACTAACAAAAAACTGTATATTCTGGAACTCACTGAATCTATGTACCTGATGATGTCGCCTATGTGACGAAACCGGTCGACTTTAAATAATAAAGTGTGGAAAAAAGTACCATCTCTCTTTTGATTTATTAATTGCTAAATGGCTGTCTTCGTTTGATACTTGAAGTATCAACCTATCTATGGCGGAGGCACTGTAGCCAAATGTTATGTTATGCTCTATTATGTTCCAAAACTTGTGGAAGATGCCACAACAGTAACTTTTAACGGAGTCATCTGCTTATATTTATATATCCCCTCCACAACAATTTCAGAGTATAAAAATCATTTGCCTTGACCTATTGAGCTCTATTATGTTGTTTGGATACACTACTAAGTTTATCATAACAATGTTTTACAAATCTAGCCCCTCTACACTGCACGTGATCCAATTTAGCAATTAATCTAACTTTGTGATGATCCCATTTACTTGCAGCATATTCTAAATGAGGCCTAACCAGCGTTTCTCTTTGACCTTTTCATCACATTTACAGAGTACTTTTATAATAAATCCTAATTTTTTGTCAGCTTGTCAACATAATCCCCATATATGTTTTACCCAGGAGAGATCAGGAGTGAGTGTAATGCCTAGGTATTTGATTGAGTCTACACATTCCATTTTTGTGTTTCCAATGCAGTAGACGTTCGGGAGAGAATTGCTCTTTTTCCAAAAAATTATGACTAAGCACTTTTTAACTCTAATGATAAGACCTCAGTTAATAAAGGATGCCAGTATGCACCGAACTGCTTATGAACAATATCATTTTGTTTTTTTATACTGATATATACAGAATGTAATATTTACATATTTTTTAAACATTTTAATAGAAGTCATTAATTTCATTTTCCATAAGTTGACAATTACATGCTGGTACTCTGGAAAAACATTTCTTTCCCAATGTTTTTGAGCTGTACACTAGTAAAGTGTGGGTAAAAGGAACTTGGGGTGTTAATCATTTACGGAACCCAATTCCAGACTTTTAATAATGAATGATTTAATGAATACCCTGTCCTTTTCCTGACTTTTCTCCAGGGAGGTTTGAAATCAGATTATGTTCTTTGGAGGATCATCAATTCACAACCTACTGTCATAACTGAAGTCAACCTAGCTATAGCTTCAGTTTTTCCCTGGAGATGGCCAATTATAAACACTAACTGCTTGCACAAATAAAAGGAACATTACTCTCAGTGGGAATTCCTGACTTTCATCAGTCTTTATTGCCCCATATCAAATTCTCGACTTGTTAAAAACCATTTTAGAATTTTCCACATTTTTAAGAAATTGAATCATTCCAGATTTGTTCCAGAAGCACCCCAAGTAGGAATCAGGACACCACTGAAAAATATTTGCCGTCTCCAGGATTTGAACCCAGGTCCTCATGGTGGGAAGCCTGCATGTCAGCTTCCGCACCATCCCGATCCACATTCAATACTTTTTTAACTAAATGTTCACCAATGCATTTTTAGTGGGATATTTGTCTCTCTCACTCGATACTTCCAATACATGATCTCCAGAAGGTGTTGGTCTACACAAAAGAGCATTAAATGATTGCCTTTCCCTGAAGGGCAAACTGGAGACCCTTCCTGAATGCATGATTTCATTCAACATCATATTATTGAGTAGACAACCTACATTTGGAGGAAATACACAAAAAAATAATCATACCAGCACTTTCTTCTACCTACTAACAATGCTATAAATGAGATTACAAAATAAATATGATTGAATTTTAGTGTTTTCACCATTCATCATGAAGCTGGGGAAGTAAGCCTTAATGAGGTATCACATATATTATTTCTTTCCAGAAGAGCAGTTGACCACAATGTCAGGTCTGGGACCATTTTAGGTATCCTGATGAGAAATGAGCTACTGATTGAATGGATTATCTATAGAATGAAGAGCTTTGGAGCCCATATGGTTGTGATTTATTAAAAAAGTTCTTTTTCAATCGACAACAGCATAATTTGAAGTACCTTCCTTAGTAAATGGTGGTACAAGAGGTTTACATATGCTAGTAACTGCCATAGAAATTTCTCAACATTGCTAGTCAGACAGAAGCATCATATAATTTAGCACCATTCATTTGGAAGAAGTTATTCTTAGGAGTCCATTTGTTATGATCATGATGTTGCATAGTTTTTTAAATCTCCAATTTATCATTCCCTCAATACTGTTATTACCTTGGAAAGAGGACATAGCATCCCTGTAAGGAAGATAAAATGTTAGAGGAGCCTAAATCTAATGATCATGCTAACCTTTCTTAACTCCAATGAAGCTTGATCTACCAAAGTGTAGTAGTATGCGGAAGCTGTGATGACCTTGTGCTAGACCTCTTGACTTTAAAGGACAGAAGGGTCAGAAACCTCTGTGTTCTCTTAGCGCTTTTCTTTCAAATTTTTGAGGAAATCACGAAACTTCACAACTGAATTATGATAAGAAATGCTGGTTCACTAGAAAACTTTAATCCATGAATGAATCATTCCTTCTGGTTGGAGTCAAGTGTATACAAGAATGATCAACAAATTGAAAAAACAATATTAGCACAGAAAAAAATTATTATATTCAACCAAATGGAACTTAATCAGTTATCAACTTCAGGATCCTTTGTAAAAGTGGATGAATAGCTTCTTTTATTTTAAGGGAAATCCTCATAAAGCATTATAAAACTTTGAATCCTGATATACGAGTAGAGCATGAATGAAAAGTGGGATGCTAAATATTTGATTCCATTAGTTCTGGAACTTCCTATGAGAAAGAATAGGGGATGTTTCAGATTAATCATCTATTTCAAAATATTTCATCCACATATTTTTTTTATACTGCAAATACATTAGTTATGCACACTAGTTACTATAATAAGGGGATATTTAAGGCAAAATATACTTTAAAACTATTTAATATCCTTCATCTTTTCCCTTGGCATCTTGTTAACCACCAATTTGTAGCATGAAGTGGCATGGGTTGTTTGTGTAGCACAGCAAATTCAATGTGGTTTTTTTCAATGGTACAAACAATCACAAGCAATTCTCACGCTTCCTATGAAACTCAAGATGGCCGAGGAAAAACAATGTCTTGCTTAGAAGAGAAAAAATGCCTGACAAGAAGGGGAAGGAGTTGGGGAGGATTTGGGTCTAATTTTGGGGCATAGCGGAAAGAAAGAAATTTTTCTGATGCAACATACACTCAGAAGTGCAAAGCATGGTCAAATGCAATAAAGTTTTGCCAAACTATATAAACAGTGCCAATATACATCATTGATATAAGTAGATAAATGAAACTTCAATTCTACTCATAGGATTCACTATGACTTTCAACATATCAGGATTCAATATGAAGTTCTCTTGTTTTCATAAGGATAATCTCTTTGCTTTACGGTAAATGTTTTCCAATTACCAATCTTATGTCAATTCACACACATTAAAGTTTGGCATTAACTTGTACAGTAAAGCCAAAAGCCTGCTCTGGAAGAGTCTGTAGTGACATTTTTAGGCAAGGTATTCAATATCCTCAAGAAACTAGAACAATACCATTCAGAAAACTAGGCATAAACTTGATTAAAATTATTATTTTGGGTGGTTTAAGTTTGGCAACTGGACGGTTTTTGTAGTTAAACACCATGCAAAAAAATAGAAAGGAGATTGGAAATGAGTTTTTTTTAAACATTCAGGGCCAAAATCAGTTTGGGTAAAATTATTATTAAAACAAGATACAGTATAGAGTTTTTTCTGTTCTTGAGTAGGAGGTATTTATTCATGAGTAAGATTTTCTATTTGGTGCATATTTATTTTGTGATTGAGGAGCCATGGCAATCTATTTGGATTCAGGAAACTTTGATTGATACCCTCTTAATTATACCACAAAAAAGAAACACATACATAGTATGGGCTGAGAAATGAAATGGGTTTCAGGAAACTTGATGACAGTGAGGGAGAAACTTAGAGAAATATTGAGTGTCTAAACGCTTCACAGCTTGGGTTTTCATATTTTTATTAATACAAATACCCTTCTTTTTACTTGAACACATTAAGTATAACAAAAAGTATGAATATTTTTGTTAAAGCTTAGGGATTCCACAAGCATATTTTCTCAATACATTTGTATTCCATCTCCCTTGTTTCGAGGATACCCAAGTCCTACAATAATGTAGTCTCTCTGAAATTTTAGGTTCTTCTATGAATACACATGACTAGGACTACCATTTTGGAGGAAAAACAAATAAGTCCTTACAATATTTCTGATTTTTTCCTTATTTCAAAGTCACCATGCTTAGGACACAAACAGAATCCAGATTCCTAGAGTACCCTATGAACCATTAAAACCCAAACAAAAATTATTCTTCAGTTGAAAAAAGTCATCCTTTGGCAGAGTAGAAATAAGGTCAGAAATGCCAAGGTACATTTAGGAAAATTGCATTCATGTAAACTGCGCCATGAAATGTTAGTATTAAAAATTAGAGCACAGTTTCATTCCGATTATCCAATGTCAAGTTAATTGATGGACAGGTTATACATTAATCCCAGCAAGAGTTATTCCCTCCATCCTGTTTCTTCCCTCTTGCCTCAATATTAGCAGCTAATATTGAGGCAAGAGGAATATTGATGTAACTAATAATTTTACAAATACACTTAAAGTCTTCTATTTCTCCATATTCATAGGAACCTTAGTAAGTAACTGCGTATGCTTTTTAACTGATAGTCTTATTTTCCTGCCCTTACGTAATATTTAGAATGTTTGATTTAATTGTAAAAATCATTTATATGACACTGACAACATCCATTCATTCACATTATAGTGTGTCGAGGCAGAGATAGAAGCCATCTGTGCCAAATATTTGGGGGTAGGGGAGGATAATGATCTTGATATATTTGCTCTGAGGGAGGTAAGAGTTGTGGTGGAGATGTTTAGTGACTGGGATTAATTCGACCACTCCCAAATGGCTATTTGCCTCTTGACTGTGAAGCCAGAGAACCTGGCTCTCCTAGACTAACTTGTTTACCAGTGATTATTAACTGTTTTTGGGGGTCTGATAGCAGGCACAGCCAGATATCATCAGACTATTACTTGCAAAATTCACAATTTTACTGGGATGTACATCCAACTCAGTGCAACTGTTTTTCAAATTGATATACTCGTATGCACATTTTGTGCAATAAGCAGAATAATTTATGATACATAATTTAAAACACTTACTGCCACACTTACATTCAAAGGTTAAGAAATTGAATTAACAATGCTGTGACTAATGGTTTTATGAGGAAATCAAGGTTCACCATTAATTTTTCTCTGTAAAGATACATGGAAAATGGGCAATCTACTACCAGAATTTTAAAAATACTAAATTGTTTGAATGGTGAATTGAATGAATCAAGGAAATGATAAAGGAAAAAAATATAAAAAAACAAGATAAAATTCATCTAAAGGATGTATGGATACATGTGTCCTTGGAAATATGGCCTAATACCTCAGGACTTAAATATGAATGTTTATCTGTCAGTTTCATATGTCTATCAGCACCTTCCCCTGGTTATTAAGGATAAACAGCACTCTAATGTACATTCAATGTCTTGAACCAAAACAGTATCAAAAATTAAGGATTTGAGAGGGTTGAAACTGAAGGTAAGCAATGGCATTTAAGAGGGTGCCAAAATTATATTAAGAGATCAACACAGATTACCAGTTGACCATTTAGAGTAGCTAAAAAAAAAGAATGTCTGCATCACTATTTTTCCTTCAGCTTTTGCTTCTATCTCCACAGGTCTTTTCAGGAAAATAAACTCCAAAAATTTGAGTTTTACTGTATGCAATCTCAAGGAGAAAGGTCTGTTTTCAGGCTCTAGGTTGATGCTTATACAAAAATATAAAAAAAACATCAGAGAAATTAGAGTGACTTTATTTATTTCTATCATAAAAACTGATAGAATTGTGTAAGTAGAAAACTCATCTAAATAGACATGTCACGAGGCAAATTACAAAATATTACTGACCCTCCCATGCCAACAACTTATGAAAATAAAACATGCAATGATTAAAGAAAATTCTCTTCACAACACTGTGTTTCTACAGGTATACTTCATACCTTTCCTTTCATTTAAGCAACCTGCAAAATGTACAAGTAAAATTCAAAATGAAACAAGATATGATTGTTAGTCTGTACTAAAAACATAAAAACATTTGTTGCTGTAGTCTCTATAAAATACTACTGCCTAAGCAAATAATGAAAATACATATTGTCAGAGGCAGACGAAAATGTTAATACCTTATATATCACGATCACATTCTTACCACCTTTTGGTGGTCAATATTTACCCACATCATCTCTCAGCCTGGAAGCAATGTTAGGTAATTTGTGAAAAGCATTAAAACTGCTGTGATTTTGAGCCATTTGATCTACAGACATGACTCCCAAATAGGAACAATTCTTGATGTAAATCCCTACTGTCTAAGGTAGGTAACATTTCATTTATATCATTCGGGATCCTTGATCTTTGGGCTCAAATCTTCTCCCCTGAAGATGTCCTTTAAGTCATGCTCATAAAGGGCTATAAGGAGCATGATACCCAAGCCACTAAGGAGGCCAAACAATTGGAGAATAGACTGAAAAAATGATCCCCCTTCCTTAGAGTGGCTAGCTGTCAGTTCTGGGATCTGAAATTAAAGCAATTTTTAGGATCAGAAACCTAGTTTATATTTTTATAAAATACTCTCAATTACACAGTTTCAACCAGATTGTGAACCAGTGCATCAAATAGTTTTTTTAGATATTAAAATAAATATTTTGCACCATATAAAAAATGCATGATTATTTAAAATGCAAATATATACTGTTATACCATTTATTTCAAGCTCTTTGTCAATCAAAAATTTAAATATGCTGTTGAAAACATTTTCAGGATATTAATGTAGATATTAAACATCAAAACTTAACACTAATCCATTAAATAAACACTGACTCCATATTATATTCATTATTTCCATGTTTTTATAATTAATATTATTTCAGGAATAATAAATGTTATGGAGATTGATAACTTCCATTTTCACTGCATGTGAGGAGTCGGATTCTGGAGAGCGAAACACAGCCAAAGGGTTAAAAGTTTTTAATGTTGATCACAAAATCAATAGTATTTTAAGTTTTAATTTAAATATTTTTATCCTGTCTGTACTTTCCCAAAATCGTTTTCTCCCATTCACTAGCCCTGAGAATTTGTTTTCTCCTTTAAGGGAGGCAAATACATAGTTTTACCATGCAATAAATAAGTCATTAACAATCTAAGATGAACTATTTTAACCTGTTTCATATGATAAATTTGTTTCCATATTTGTCCTCTTTTTTTAAAATTCATCCTTTGCTGGTCATTTGTTTTTTCCTGGCTATGTGATTGATTTAGTTTTCTGAGGAAAATAAGTTTTGCTATTCACTTTAAGATGGTTCTGTGAACTTATAAATCTATAATTCCATCCAATTGCACAAGGGATGAAAAATGAAAAACTTGTACTTTCCATTGGTAAAAAAACTCAAATTAACCACATGGAATGAAAAAGGCGAGTTTACATACATATTTATGTTATGATCATATTCTCCGCATATTTTGTTGATCAGTTTTTTCGATTACCTGTGCTTCATCATGAATCCATTAGCATGGATATTTGAGAGTTTACTATATTTAAAAATAATCATGGGGTAAAAGTGACACTTTTTAATGCAACATGAGTGCTAAACAACACCAACAAAAATTCTTAATCTATTAAAGGCATTCATATCTGAAGCAGATATGTAGTTTGTTTTGTTCGATAAGATAGTTTGTTTTTCATAAAAGTTGGAACAGTTCAGGTTATACAGGTCTGAAACCCATTAACCCTTGCAGTGCCAACTCAATGTTCATTCTTTCACATTAATTTTTCATGTTCCCAATAACATGCTCATGACAGCAACCTGTGGGCCTTGTCTTGTAGATAAAAAATTCAAATACAAATTTGAGTAGTAAATGGGCATAAAAACCTTGAAACATTCCTAGGAAATCTCTTAATAACATAGGTAGAAAATAAATTTAAATGCTTAAAGAGGGGAGTCAATCAATGCAAAGGGATGGTGAACCTAGAGCCCCAGTCACTGATGATATGAAATAAACTTTAACACCATGGTTGCCACTGTGAGGTGAGATCATCAAATCAAGTGGAGATCAAAATCAGAAACAGTGAAAATTTCATTGGGTGCCGCCCACATGTTGTAAAATAATTATACATGAGACGTTCGTGTGCTACATATGTACTGACCATATCCACCAGTGCAATGTACAAAAACATGCCAGCAGCTGCAGCAAATATCCATTGTGATGCAGATTCTGTATCACCCAAAAAGATACCAAGAATCATCCCAATATAGCACAACAATGATGAAAATACATTGTAGAAAACAGCTTGCTTTGCAGTCATTCCAGCTTTCAAAAGAACAGCAAAATCTCCTGAAAATTAAAATGGAAATTTTCCTTCATAGTTCTATGAACTGAGAAACAATCAATACCAAAACAAAAAATATGCAACTAAAAAGCATATTGTAAGATGATTTCTTCAGTTAAAAAATATGATTCATACCTAACTCATGAGGGAGTTCATGGCATAAAACTGCTACAGCTGTTGAAAAGCCTCCAGCAATGCCAGCCGCAAATGCTGCACCAATAGCCATGCCATCAGTCATGTTGTGCAATCCATCCCCCATAATCACCATCCATGCAACAGAAGATATTGACTCAGGGGCTGAGTGAACATGACCATGAGTATGTGAATGCCCATGATGAGGACGTTCATGCTCCCTCAGAATGACTGTATAGCTATTGCCACCATCTCCACCCTCTTCTTCGTCTTCATCTTCTTTTGTTGCTTCTTTACCTTCAGCATCCTTGGGGTGAGTTTCAAGATATCCTCTCCCAATTCCTTCTATTGGTGACTTTACAAACCCTTCACTGCCATCTCGAACCATCAACTTTTCTAACTTATCATCACCAGTTTCAGCTACAGATTCACTGCAACCATTTTGCCTGCGACGCTGTCGAGATTTTTTTTCCTGCATGACTGACTTTTCTTCTGAAAAGGAAGTCAGTCCATTAACTGGGCACTTGGGGATTTCAATCAGTAAACACCTTATCAATACTTGTACTTAGGAGAAATCATGAAGTGATTATCATTGACATTAGGTGATTATCATTGACATTAAAAGAGCAGCATTAGGCATATTTATCATTTTTAAATTTCAAATCCTTCACCCTTCCATATTTAGGGATGAAAGTTATTGAAATTTTAGGACATTCAATGAATTTTGGTACTGGTACTACTAGTTAATTTTTTTCTACACCGCCCAGTTTATGAAATATTTACCCATGAATGAGGGGCAATCAAATGAAAACCGAACTCCTGCTACAACAACCAGTCTGTGCACCAATAAGAACTTAACACAGCAACTGTGTGCACCTGTGAGTTGTCACACTATGCAGTTCTCCTACCACAGCGATGACAGTATCAATAAATAAAAAGCTAGCTTCCACCTTTTAGGGACTGTGTGTCATGATGGGTGTTTGGTTTTCATTTGACTGCCCCTAATACCTAGAAGAGCAGTTTTATTACTTTCAGAATTTCATATTTTCTTAAAAATTCAGACTATGCTCAAGAGTAGGACAAATTCTGGGCTTTTATGATTACAATTTTTCTTTAGTTCCATTTACATAGGATGAAAAATTTTTAAATGGTATTAATAAAACTAAATTTCCCAGTCCTATCTCAAGAAACACATTGGTAAATAAATCAATGCCAAATACACTGTACATTTTTATACATGGGATGCATATTTTCCAACACCTTAATTTTTTGCTGATTATTATTTTATGGTCATAGAGCTTTGACAGCATATTGTGCGGTATTATTTCAAAGCCATCTCAACAAATTGATATTAATAGCAAAGGAACACAGAATGAACAGGACTGAGTTACTGGGAATGGCAGCAACTTGCCTGAGAACCTCCTCCTTTATTCTAACCTGCAATTGAACACTTTAGCCCATGGTGATGCATGAACATATAAAAAACAATGCATTGTTAAAAGCAGAGAGTGGAAACCACCCAACACGAAAATGGATAACACTAAATACTGGATAACATTATATTCTGGCATGGTTGGTTTCAGATCCTCTATTTCTCAAGTTTACATGTATTTATTCCTTATATATTTTTTCTAGAGTTACAAATCCACTAATTTTCAATGGAAATTTCTCTCAAATCTATCCCAAAAACCTCATGAAGATATCCATGAATACACCAGACAGGATGTAGATAAATGTTCAGGAACTATGAAACTCTTGAGATTCAATTTGCACACTGGTTAAATGATTTGCTTTGAAGACAAAAAAAGTTGATTCTTGGTATGCAAATATCGCCATCCATCAGCATATGATGTATTTATAATTTGTCCATATTTACCAATTAACAGGCAAATAATATGTACTGTTTTTATTCATCAAGCACATCCATCAGGATGAATTGCTGATATTTTGTTGTCACTTGAAAAATAAGGCATGAGAACATGATTACGTATCAATATCTTTTTAAGAAATGGTAGTCTACTGTTTACAGTAGGATTTGGATTCATGCAGCTTTAATATCCCTGCATTTTTTAGCTTCGTCTCACAAAACTGGTGATGCAACACTATATTAAACTATTCTTCAATTATGCATACATTCTATTTCCCTTCATTCTGTCCAACATGTCCATCCTCTCTCTCCCCATTCCTTGTTTTTCCACTGTAACTCAAAAGTGGCAGAAAAATCTAACCAATAAATTCTTTCTATTGTTTTAAGCTCAACTTTGTGGAACTTCATGTTCAATATTTATTTTGTTAACAACACAATGTATACATCCACTGTTCTTTATTATCGTACAACTAGTTTCAACGCTTACACGTCATCATCAGGAACCTAAGCCTAAATGTTGGTGGATGAATATATTGTGTTCTTAATAAAATAAATATTGACCAATAAATTCTATTACAATAAACTGTTTGGGCTAGTCCCCCACATTTTGTATTAACTGGTTTCCACTCCAACTTTCATTATATAGAACCCACTATAATTTTCTGTCAACTAAACAGAAATAAAAATGAAAGCTCTATCAGGAAATCAGGAAAAAAGATATTAATACTAACCTGCTATTGGAGCTGGTGCAGTATCATTAACTATTTCCCCTGTTGTTATTTCACCATAGCAGTATGGGTAGGAAGAATATTTATGCTTACAAAGTTTCTCTCCAACACTATTGCTACTTGCAGCAACTCCTAATCTAGGTGAACTACTTCCACAAGAACTTGGCCCTAAAAGGACATCAGCACCAGAACCAAGCACCTGCCCAGCCATTCCACTTTCCACTGCTGAGGAAGGACCAGCCTCCCTCATCACTCGCACTCTAGATGGAACCGGCTGTTTGAATACAAGGAGAATAATAATATTATCAATAGTATGTCATGAACACAAATGCATTTAGAATACTCTTTGAAGTTAAAAATCAATCGCTTTTAAGATAAATTTGAAAATTTTAGGGCAGCTACTTTCTTTGCATTAAAGAATATAAATGTACAATGGTAGTTTGAAGGGTCCTCAAAAATCACCAACAGATGTCAGCACTAGCAAAATGATTTGCCCGCGTAGTAATAGGTAATCCTGTTCGTGTAACAACGTAATGCTTCAGTGGTCTGGGAAGAGATATGTGATGCAAATGTCTCTCTGTTGTTGTTCCTGTGTAGTGATTTGTGAAGATGGAAAAAATTGAGATTCCACTAGTGATTAAATACTTCGTAAAGAAATACAAGGAAATTCATGCAGACTTTCAAAAAAATCTGGGGGGCTCTGGTCCTTCATATTCAACTGCTGACAAGTTGACAAATGAGTTAAAGTTTGGCCAGGACCTTAGATGATGACTCTTGTAGTGGTCGGCCAAAATGTGCCAATACCCCAGAAATTATTGAAAAAGTGAATAAAAAATTTATGGAGGATCACCACCTGAAAGTGCAAGAAATTGCTGAAGCAGTAGGAATGTCATCTGAACGGGCATATCATATTTTAACAGTGGAATTGGATGAGAAAATTATCTGCTAGATAAGTGGTGCGACTGAAAGTCCACTAGGTTGAATTTTCTCAAGACATGTGATACCTACATTGTGTTGGAAAATAGTACCTTTGCACGAATTAAAATGAAAACTCATATTATACAAGCTATAAAAAAACTCCACGATGCAAAGAGTAAGAATCAATTAACCAGATGATCATTTCCCTTTCATTCCAGATAATTGCAGATCTACTGTACCTTTTCTCATCTTATCACAAAATCATATTTGTTATGGAGGTTGTGATCCATGATTGTTCATGGTTAGTCAGAACTGATGATAGTAAATTAAGTATTTTTATACGGATGAAGAATAATAACAGTCCTGCTATGTGATTTTTTGGGTACCAGATCTTCCTGGGAAACCATAACCAGCACAGGGAAAGGAACTGGCCCCCCTACCCTGATGTGTGAATTTCACATGCCGTCGGGCTTAGTCCTGGGTGAGCCATCACCTACCAAACCGACCTTCGGGTTGAATACTGTGTTTATGGGGTTTATATATGTACATGCATGGCTAAATTATAATTGTAAAAACCTAATAATTGTTACCTTTTTTCTTTTTTGCTGCCTTTTCCTCCAATCTCCTACTAGAGTGAGACACTTCTCGGTTGTGAAGAAAAACACTAATCCCAGCATAGTGCCAAGTCCTTTCCACATGTTGGTGTCATGGTGATCCACGTGACTTGATTCAGACTGATGAGCTGAATGATTGTCGTCATGGTTATCATGATGACCAAGAGGGGCCATTGCCTGACACAACCAAAAAAAAGAAAATTAGGTTAAAAAATGTACATAGACCTACAAGAGGTACTTGACTTCGCAGATAACATTGTGTTACAATGGTTCTCACTTTATAATGGGTTCAATAATACAATGAGTTAACTACATGAAGAAGCTTTTGGCACTATTTATGATTGACCATTCACATTATGATCATATACAGCCTTTTAAATTTATATCTATGAGATTTATTTTGTTCTGAATACAGTTTTTCTACATTTAATACCATTAAACAATTAAATATGTATTGCTGTGACTGCTTCATATTTTATCAGAGGTCAATGATGAACTCCACATAGCCAATTAATAAAAAAAACTCATTCATCAAGTAAAAAATTGCCCTGTATCAGAGCTCTCGAATAAAGGAAAATCTCATTGCAATTTGGTACAGCTAGAAATAAAAAATTTAAAGCATATTTAATCATAATCAGTATTTAAATCTTAAAGCTAGGTTACTGCAACCTTCAATTCTTCTCTATTCATGTCCATTGTAATTCTTCTAATGCACTTGTCTCTTGGACTGTCCTTCAATTTTACTTTCTATAGTGTTGTGAACTAATCCATTTTGCCTCAAGGAGTGTCTAATCCATCATGTTCATCTCTGCTGTAGTTATCCACATGGTCCTCTGCTCTTCTATATACTTCCTTATTTCTTTGCTTTTTGTCTATCCATTTGATCTTCAGCATTCTCTTCCAGCACCAAATTTTAATGGCTTCTTTTCTTTGCCAGTCCACTTTTCCAGTGCCCACTGCCTCTGAATTGTAGAGTGCCACACTCCATATAAACCTTTTGACAAACTGCTTTCTTGGTTACAACCTCAGGTTCTTTGAGCACAGTAGTTCCCTCTTCTTTGTGAAAGCCCTCTTTTTTGCTTGATGTTGGTCAAACTTCTTCCATTCCAAGCTATACTGTAGCCCAGGTATACGAGAGATTCTATTTGCTCTAGTTTCACTCCTCAGATTGTGATCTGTCTTCAGCTTCTCTCTTCCACACATAAGGATTTTAGTCTTCATCTTCTTGATGTTCATATTATATTCCTGAAGTACATTTTCCATAGTATTGAGACTTTTCTGCAGGTAATCTTGCATTTCTCCAACTACAGCGAAGTCATATGCAAATCATAGCATATTAATTTTTTCTTAATTCAACTCAACTTCTTTGATGTCCAATTCTTGGACTTCTTTTATTGGCTCTTCTAGATAGATATTAATTGAGCTGTCTAGAGGTTGCACTTTTGACTAACTCCTTCTGACAAATTTCAAGAAACTCTAACAGTAACTTTAACGGAGTCACCCGCTATGTGTGCATTATAATGCAACAATTTCAGAGAGTAAAAATCATTCGCCTTGACCGGGATTCGAACCCGGATCCCTCGATATCCGGCCGAGTGCTTTAACCAATTAAGCTACCGAGACGCGACACGCCACAGTCCACGATGTTAATAAAGCCAATTTCAAACACTTAGGCTGTTCATACCTTAGACAAATTTCAAGAAACTCTAACAGTAACTTTAACGGAGTCACCCGCTATGTGTGCATTATAATAAGGTTTTCATCTTACAACACAAGTTTCAATACATTGTGTCATCTTCAGGTGAAGAACTTGTTTCCCCAACAGGTACTACTACTACAAAATATGTAAAAATTAAAATTAATAATTAAAAAAAATAATTAAAAAGAGTCATGAAAAATGTGGTCTGTTTGATATGGCTTGTTCAACAAACAGAGAATGTGCTTTTCCAAGTTGTCCAATGATTAAAGAAATCAAACAATACATCTGTTCTCTAATGACTTAATGACTACAGCAATATTTAAAATCTTGCATATACTAATTATGTTTTTTATGGAGAAATACCCAATGTCTTAGTTTCTAACTTGATAGTTTAAATTAGAGATTTAATGTTAGGTAAAAATGAGTAGAATGACTTGTATGTATATTATTGAACTGATTTAAGAATATCACCATAGGCTCAGCTGTTATAAATTTTTATTCTTTTCAATTGCATATGTATAGTGATAACATTAATGTGAAGGGGGGGAAATTGGGGTATACACGCTTAAAAAAAATCTTTACCAGTTTGCACAATGAATAGCCTACATAATAATAAATGAAGAACCCTTAAAATTGCCACTGAAGTTACTCACATGGGGAAGTAAGTGTATTAGTGCATCACCACACAGAGTTCCCACAGCAAGGGCCACCAAAAATTGAAGTAACTGGTGGTAAAACACTTTCTGCATTACAGGTATCACAGCCACACCAAGTAGTCCACAGAAGCTAATCACAATTACACTCAGGGATGCATAAAGCCAGACTATGGAAAAAAGTTTTTATCAATCAGTTACCTAGCATGAAAAAGATAATTGGTACAATGCATAGGACATTTCAGAAGCAGCTACTGTTATCCAACCAAAACACCACATTCAAATAAATTGCTGATCTGACTATTTCCTTATATCACTGCCATCGCCTCCATTCAATTTTGAAGTAAATATTAAGAGATTTGGAATGATGATCATGAGTGCTGAATAATATTCTGCAACTTTCCTTTACTTTTCAGTGATATATGAATCAGAAAATACTTTTGTAATTTCATGCTATATTACTCCCAAATGTGGTAAGAATGGCATTCTTGAGCCTAACCATAAGATTTTCATTTTGAGTTGATCAATTTGATCTATAGTCCCACTTAAGCCCTCTAATGAGACACTTACTTGATTTCCTCACAAGGACACAAAACTCATGTAAGTGTTGATAATTTTATTACACAAGCATATTTAACATTTATCAACATCATAAAAAATAAAGCACATGAATTTCCCATTCTCAGTTCGATCAATAAAGACAAATCAATTCAAACCACTTTTGACAGGCAGGAAACCATCTGTTGCTAAAAACTTATTTTTTTCTGAACTAAACGTATCTAAGAGCAGGACACTCAAACCAATCTCTAGATTACAGGTGACCTCACCACTTTTAATACTTTGTTAAAAACATATGGCAGGAGAAAACCTAAAATAAGAAATAGTTGACAACAAGTAACATTGGTATCAAGAATATAATATCCTAGCTAAATTGCACTTTACAAATCCAGCAGCTACAGGCTAAGTATTCATAATGTAATATGTACATTTAATCACCACATTACAAACTTATGGCAACATGTCCAGATCAGAAAAGGATTCACTTTAATTCCAGACCCTGATGAAACTCAAGCACACCATTCATTTAAATTTATTGCCCTGTTTTCAATTCTGTGGTTACACTGTAATGGAGAACTTATTTTTGCAGTAGATTACCCCCTTCCACAGGGTGGTTCAGTAACACTAAGCTTCCCATTAGTTTTTATACACTGACCATACTTTAAAAGAAATTTTCTATAAATGAGTATTGGTTAAATAACAAAGGCCAAGACCTGCCTTAACACAAGATCTTAACAAACACTTTGAGTATCAAGACAGTTCTTATTAACTGAAAGTAAATTGGAAGAACTTTCTAATCCAGGCTCTTTCAGATTTTTAAAACCTGCCCCATGTGAGATTATTTTTTGGTCAAAGAAAATTAATAATTTTTTAATGTCTTAACTTCAGGAAATTTGTTCTCTGCTAAGGATGTTCAATATCTTTTCCTTTTTTTCTTTGAAACCACATAGGCATCAATGTTTTTAGCATGGCAGATGACCTATGATGACAAATGTTAAAGGAAAAAAATTACTGCTATGCAAACTCCATACTGTGCTTGATGACTATGTTTACAAAAATGACAATTATTACATCATTATTTTTTAAATAACAAAATCATTTAGCCAACTCACATTAAAGTAAAAATCTTAAGTTACAATCTTTCAAATTCCTCTTTTTCAATGACAGCTCAGTATGTAACTGCCTTTGTATCAGGGGCTTTTATTTATAAATTATAAAGAACTAAAAAAGTTAGGTACTATTTATGGGTAAATCTCATTCCTTAAATTGAGATGTATTTGAAATAAGGCAAGATTTGAAACTAAGAGTCCCAGACCAAAAGCATATGATTGTATGTTTTTCAGTATGGACAAACTGAAAACAAATTCTATTATGAATTTAAAGTCATGATCTGGTCCCATGACTTGGTTAGACATAGAAAAGGAACATGACGTAGAAGAAGATAGCTTAGGTCCAGGCATACTCGACGATGAAATAGAAGGGGCATTAAAGGAGATGAAAGCAAATAAGGCTGTGGGGGTGGACAACATTCCTGTAGAAATGTTGAAATGGTTAGGAAAAGGTGGGAAGAAGGCCATATATGGACTGATTCGTAGCATCTATGAGGAAGGAATCTGGCCGGAAGATTTTGTGAGATCGGTGTTAGTTCCTATTCCAAAAAAGACCAAGGCTATATCATGTGAGGATTACAGAACAATAAGTTTGATATCCCACGCAGCTAAAGTTATTCTCAGGATCATCAACAAAAGGAAATAGAGTAAGGCAAATGATTACTTAGGGCATGATCAGTTTGGGTTTAGGAAAGGAAGAGGTATGCGTGATGCCATTGCCGTAATGAGATCACTAATCGAGAGGAATATAGAATACAATCAGGACGTTTTCGCCTGTTTTGTAGATTTCGAAAAAGCGTTTGATAGAGTGAATTGGGAAAAATTAATGCGTGTATTGCAGAAAATAGGAATGGATTGGAGGGACAGGAGATTGATCCGCAACCTGTACATGTCTCAGACTGCTCAGGTGCGAGTGGGGAACGGAGAGTCTGGATGGGCAGTGTTAGGAAGAGGTGTAAGGCAGGGTTGCCCATTGTCACCGGTACTGTTCAACGTATATGTAGAGGAAATGATTAAAGAGGCATGGGAAGAACTGGAGGTAGGAATGAAAGTCGGAGGGGAATTTGTAAAATCGGTTAGGTTTGCTGATGACCAAGCATTAGTTGCTCAGTCAGCCATGGGGTTGCAAGCATTGCTGAGTGAATTGGAGGCTCAGTGCGATAAATATGGGATGAGAATCAATATTAATAAAACAAAGGTTATGCAATTTTCCAGAAAGAAAAAGGCTAAGCTAAATATTAAAATAGGTGGGGAAAAAATAGAGCAGGTAGAACAGTTTACATATCTCGGAAGTGTTTTGGACCAATGTGGTCAAAGTGGTAGGGACGTAAGGAGAAGAAGTGCGCTAGGCAAGGAGGCTTTCTCAAGGAGGAGGGAGTTGATGACGGGGACGTTGAGTAGAGATGTTAAGACAAGACTCGTAAAAACTCTGATATGGAGCGTAGCTATGTATGGTGCGGAAACGTGGTCACTGAAGCAGTAGGATAGACGTAGATTGGAGGCTTTTGAAATGTGGGTGTGGAGAAGAATGGAGAAGGTGAAATGGACCGAAAGGAAAACAAATGAGGAAGTACTGGAGATGGTGGGTGAGGAGAGGGGTTTGTTGAGAGAAATCCTATGGAGGCAGGAAAAATGGATGAAAGGCGTATTGAGTGGTAGTGGAATGTTGAAGAAGGTAATAGAGGGGAGAATGTTGGGCAAGCGAGGAAAGGGTAGGAACAGGATAGGGATGTTGGATGGGATGAAGGGAGGAAAGAAGTACACAGAGATGAAGAGGGACCTGATGTAGTTTAGGTTGCTGGATTGGGTTTTGTTCGGAGTTACAAAATATTTATAATAATACAACATTCTTACATAAAGGGAATTACTCTATTACGAGGGAAATCTCTCAGTGAAAGCATTGCAAAAGATTGCAAATAATTGCAATACTATGTGAACAAGACACTAACACTGAATTTCATCACTTTGTGCAATATATGTACACACAAAATTTTAATTGGTACCTGGGGCTCTTCTCTCAATTTTAATCCATTCACTCATATGAAGAGATATTGTAAAGAGCACTTGCCGTTTTATTTTAATAATGAAATAATTATTATCATATTTCCCAGGCATCATACGTAACCTAACTTTTCAGGTCAGAATTTAGGAAAAATACTTGTTAAGCACAATGGTTCAAATTATTTTTACGCTAACACTGTTGCTTACTACTGACTCAAAACAGTGATAATGTTGACATTTATAATAACGTCAACTATTTTCTATGCCTGATGTGGGCCACAACACGTAATAGTCTTTTTCTGGCAAATCAGCTTGGACTTATCGGTTGAAATTATACCTGTGTACTCTAGGCCCATAAGATGCAGGCTGATTTTAGAGTGCATTTTGGAATAAAAAAGAGCTCTTATGGGCTGGAAAATATGGTACATAGTATTTAACAATCCTGTGTGACTTGGTATCCATGCATATTCTACAATAAAAATTTAAAATTAAAAAAATAAAATTTATTAAATGACTACAAAAAATTTAAACAAATAAAATTTATTAAATATGAATCTAGGAAGAAAGAAATCATTTCGACTGCAATGATACTGTTTATCAATAAGTAAAAATACTGAAAGCCAGTATACTTTCATGAATTACACCACAAATTCATAGCTATGAAACCAAAAAGGAACTGAAAACTATTACTTCATCTATTTTACCTATTCTTAAAGATTTTTGATATATTATTTACTGTCTTCTGCGTGTTTCACAGAGACTAACTTTATATGGAAAATTAATTGAAATAAGCTCCATGATTCATGACAAAACTCTTCAATGCAATCATATTTCATCATAAAATGTACGTAAATGTGTGCAGGTACTTATGTTTTAGGCTTTTAATTATATTGATGAAATCCATTGTGGTATGTAACCATCTTATGATGAATAATATGATTATGATCATTTTTTCACACTGTAACTGACCTTTGGGATCACTACTTGGCATAATATAAGCAGGCTCATTTTCATGATCCTTGGATTCATCATGTGAATGGTGATCTTTCGGGTGAGTAGAAGGAAATGGATCTATTTCTTGAATTCTTGATTCAGCAGCACCCAAAGCACCATAAACTAATGCAGGACATAAGCGATGCACAAATTCAGAATGATTGACTTCATTATTTCCTTCTGCAGCACCTACTTCAGCCACTGAAAGTATTTCAGGGCCAGTCAAACACTGCAGGTAGGAAGGAAAAAGAGGTGGAAATTGAACGGGCGAAGGGATATGGTAAGAGGGTGGGGCAGGGGGCAGTAAAATAAGCCATTAATTCAATATTTCCAGGAATAAATAACCATAATGAAATATGTAACTTTCTTTATCATTATTATATTTCTATATTAATGAATACTTAACCAAATTTTTACAGCCTCATTCTTTTTATCTTTGACTAACTAAATATCCCTTTTAAATACAACAACCAAAGGCAATACAGGTTTTTAAACATTTCTTTACAAGCCCTTTGATTTCAATGAGTCAGGAGCTCTGGAAATACATTGCAAAACTGATTTCCTTCCAAATACAAGGTGCTGACAAATTAACATTTTAATAGCCCTTAAAGTCCTTAAATTGTAACAGCCCTTAAATTATAATAGAGTAAAAAATTCATTTTTATTGAGTTACATTAGTTTGGAGATCTGTGCAGATCTTTTATTTCAATAAATAACAAAATATAAATTATTCAAGAATTCAATAGAGCATGAATTTATGCATAAAAAATTAGAAATCAAATAATAAAACATGAGTCTTCCAATGCATATAATGCAGATTTCATGACTATAAGCCAGTGATGGACACATACAACCATCTTAAATGTGAGAAAATTGATGCTGGAAAAGCTTAAAAATGACCATAGATATATCATAATGGCTCAAACATATCACTTGCATTAACTGAGGTAAAATGACATAGTAGTTGTAATATATTGTAAATCGATACATATAATAAAAATAATTTTTATAAAATATTTCCATTTGTACTTATCACATAATGCTTACATGCCACTGTGATGAACTGATATTGGCATTGCTGAAGTGCTGAGGAACAGAGATATTTCTGGGCAGTCTGAAAGGTATCTTTCCTTCTTTGAGTTCTGCAGATATAAATATGGAAACATGAAATCTTTAAGATTTTGCATGGATTTTAATTTATACACACTAAAAATACAGAAATCATTCAACGACGTATTACCAAACCATTATGACTAATTCACTAGCAGACATGAAATTAACTTAAGTTAAACTTAGGTGTTCAGTAAGATTTGATTACAGAGCACATGCACATAATAATATGCATTATTTTAAAATTATACCATATTAATTCATGCTGTATCTTTAATCATGTCAAGTCATAATGTATATTCCTATGCATCTATAAGGCGGAAACAGCTTTACAAGACCTTTTTACACCGATATGGGTTCAAAAGTAAATAATTTTCTATAATAATAAAAAACATATAACACTTTTACTTCTTTATTTTCAATAAGCACTGATAATGATGAACAAGAGATCTTGTTATAGCATTCAGCAAATTTTAGAGAAAATAAAGTAAAAAGGGTGATGAAATTAAGAAAATATAAAAGCTATATATTTTATTTATATGTTGCCAATGGCGAAATAGGTTGATGTAATCTCATTTAGTTTTTTGTAAAAAGACAGTTGTAACTGGTTTTTATAATTTATCATGAAACTCTTATATTTTCATGCTTTAATGTTGTCGAATAATAAATATGGCGAATTGCAATGTGGTAAATTGAAGCAGAAACCTCACAAATATGGGACATTGCTCTGTAATTCAGTCTTACAGGTATAATTACTTGGTTTCACATTATATGTCTTCCTCGTGGGAATTAGGTATTGCTTAGGGGAATAAAAGAAGCTGGTTTCCTCAGCAGTTTCTGAAGACTTATATGGTGCCATGGAAAGAGAAAGATATAGATAGATTTTTTATTAAACATTGAACCTGTTTCATACAAGAAGATGGAAAGGCAATCATGAGGAGATGGGATGAATTGGTTGTCAATGAAAATCTACAATATTGGGTTTTGGGTATAGTAATAAACTATAGTATGGCTGAGTTCTATTACCTCTTGTGAAAGTAGCATACATGGATATAGAGATTTTTTTGTTTTTCATAAGATAATTCACTAACCTTGACTGAATACTGGGGTAAGAAATAATACAAATATAAAATTAGCGTACATTGATTACATACAATGAAATAGACTATACTTCACTGATAACTAATTATTTATGGAAATAAAGAAAACTTGTCTTTAATTGGGAAAAGTTTCTTTAGAGCATAAAAAATATTTTCATTATGAAAGACACATTAGCTAAGTTTAAGCCTTTTAACATTACCCTTACGGTTATTTAAACACACAAAATTGTGGCATTTGGGAGGGAAATGCACTCTCTGATAGCACTACTAATTTTCAAGTAACTAAAAACTGATTGTCATCATAATCATACAAAATTTCAGTATATTCCAAGCTTTCCACTTTCAAAATCCAGGGCAGTTGCAGGTATGAAGCTACCCTGAGTGAATATACAATATATTTCAAGCATTTTCCAAAACATAAAAAAATCTTATGTAGTTTTTCAACTACTCTCTTTAGTGTCACATTTATCATTTCTTACAAACAGTGTCCATCTTCATTGACTCACACTCAACTTTTCCAGTTAATAAACTCCTTATTCATATAGTCTCACTACTCTTATAAAAAAATAATTCACCATCATTAAATGCCCAACACTGGATTAAAGGCCATTACTTGATTATGAGATTCAATATTTCAGACTTTCCAAACAATAAGAGTATAAAATATAAGTATACTTATTTTGGCAAACATATAATCCCGGGATGTCTTTTCATTCCTGTGGAAAACCAGAAAAGAAATAGTTCCCAATGATCAATTAATAGCAAATTGAAAACATGAAAAAAATTAAATTGGAAAATAATTAACTCAATCAATGAAATCAGGCTTCATTTGAGGAATAATTCCAAACCATAACAATAGAACACTCCTTGATAATTTTTCACACTTTTTATTACAGTACTGACCGGTTTTGAAAATGGGTACTGATGACATTCAACTTTCAAAATATCATCACTTTAACAAAATGTGTGAAGAATTACCAAGCAATGTTTTGTTTCTGTCATTCAAACTTGCCTGAGAAAGGTACACAAAAGATGAAATATTTATAAAGAATTTCCTCACCTCCAGGACATTGGTACATTTAGTCTGGCAGAACTACTTCTTTGCATAGGCTATTCTGCTTTCTAGCCTCTTCCAGCATATCTAATTCCGAATTCCAAAAAAACAGAATTCTGCTTTCTGATGGTTTTCTACTGCCCAGTTTTATATTTGTGCCAATCTTACATTGTGAATGGATTTTTAAACAACCATGAATTTATAACATTATTCCATATTCATCTGGAAAATATTGATATATTGAGTTATGAAGATTGTTGACATGTTGACTGATTAAATTATGTAATATTGAAAAATCTCATTTATTAATAACATCAACAATCTCATCAGATTCTTTAATCATCAGGGTAATTAGTCATCCAAGGTCATTTGTGCCATTAAGTAGGAGTTGGCAATTAGGTCAAAGTAGGATTTTTGGGGAATTGGGTCTAGGTGGAAAGAAATCCAACGCCAGTATTATCTTGCTCTTATTGAAAGATACCTAGGGGCACACAGTTTGGCATCCTATTTGACAGATGGTATATGTAACTTGAAGCACTCTCCGTGCAACACCTACATAAGGATCACTAACACTAAAAAATTCTTGCCACCACCAGGATTTGAACTTGGGCCCTAAGTGCACTAGCCACTGCACCACCTGACTCCCTTTAGGTATAGGAACTCTATTCAAAGGTCATATATCAAAATAACCTCAGAGTTGCTTACTGTGGCTTTATGTGGAATTAATGCTGAGTAGTGAGTCGGGTTCACAATTTATCTTGGAGTGCAAATGAAAAGTAATCATTTTTGGAAGTAGTTCTGATTTTGTGTATGTGGCCTCTGGCATCCCCACAAAATTGCAATTGGTACTCTCCATTTTCTCACTTAAAACAACAGCACTAATCATAAACTAACCAGCTCCTTCAAATAGTTCACCAATAACACATCTACTGAAATATAAGTAATAATATAAGCTACAATGTTCTTTCTAGTGATATCAACCATATTAGTGCTTGATATCAAGGTTGGTTCTCCAGTTAAATCTAAAAAATGTGCAGTAATGGGGTAATCATGCTAGAAACATCTGTGAAAATGCATTAAAAACTTGGTAGTAGTAGTAGTAGCTTTGGCGGAGGTGATTGACAGCTGAGGCTGTTCACACTATTAGGGAGAGATGGGAAAGGAGAATGGATAAACCGACCATCATCATTAGCCTACTCTTAATGAAAGATGCCAAGGGATTCGCAGCTTAACGTACCATCTGACGGACAGCATACTCACTTAAAGTGCTCTCCACAAAGCACATTAAGTAGGGATACTACTGAAAAAGATGCTGCCTCCAGGATTTGAACCCAGGCCTTCTGGGTGGGAAACCAGTGCATTAGCCACCACAAAATCCTGATTCCCTTTAAAAAAAACCAGCGTTTATCAAAATTATAGTGGGGAAGTATTTGAATGAAAGGGGCCCACTTTGACCGTGGAGCAGGTTGAAGGATGTGCAATATCTCTTTCTAAGGAATGGACTTTGGTGGAATAATTCCTCCTGGGACTTGGTCAAGTTTCACACTATACCCTCAGCATGACTCTTCCTTGCAAAGGATCAGTACATCTCAGTGTGTAGACTTAGGGGAGTATCTTTGGTGTGGTGCTGAACTTTTTTTTTTAGACATCTTCTCCTCCACACAGCATAGGTTTTTGAAAGTGAAACTATATTAAGGAGAACTCCTTGTGACTATTTTCATGTTTCTGACCAAATAAATGGTTGATATAAATGCAGAATAAACATTCAGAGCTTGTTTCATTGAGAGGCCTTCGCCCCTTGTGCATATTATGAAATTTACATTTTTCTAGCATTAATTTTATACATGGAAATTTTTAAAATATCCAAAATCCATGATTACTGGGGAAAAGACTTTTTTGGTGAGTTTTTTAACATTCCCTTCTTTTCTTCAAATATACCCTGCAACAAATTTCAAATTATGAAAAAAACAAATTTGCAGCTTTCCATAAGTTTATGGGTATTCTAATATGCATTTCAGCTCACAGAATCATCATCAGGTACAAGACATGTCAAATAGTGACTACATCGTATTTATAAATGTTTGAAAATGGGGAGAGAGGAAAGGAGTGAGGAATTAGGGGAAAGGCTGTTCAATACAAAACTAAGAGTGGAGGGTAAGGGGTGGGTGGATGCAAAAATCCACGGAGGGTGGAGTTAGTTGGAGAGAGGGAGCTTCACTGTTTACTGTGGAAAAGGGATTCTGAGGGGAGGAGAGTAATTTATAAAATTTGGTCATTTAACAGAATATTCATATTTAACTGTACAATTTCAAGTTGTTCTAAAATATAGTCTTGCAAAACAAAGCAAAGACTTGATATTTTAGAACAAAATGAAATTGTATAGTTTATGACTTGTAAAGTTTATAGTTAAATGGTCAAATTTTTATAAACCACTCTTCTCAGAATCCCATTTCCACAGCAAACAGTGAAGCTCCCTCTCTCCAACTTAATCCACCCGCTGCAAATTTTCTCATTCAATCACCCTATCCTTTACTCTTAGTTTTGTGTTGAACAACCTTTTCCCGGATTATGTCCTTCTTAGAATCACTTATACCTCATCCCTTAACCTGCCTCCATCCCTTCTATGTCCCCTTCCTGCCCAACCCTTCTGTGTGCTTCCCTCCTCGCCCCCACTAGGGTACCAGCTATCTGCCACTGTCCTTTATGTTCTGGATGCAGCATGGAAGATTGTGTGAAAGAGGGATGGAATTGCGCTGGCTGCGAATCGAAAAGCGGCGCGCAGAAAATGAATGAGAAGGAAATGCAAATAGCAAAACTGGAAGAGGAGCTTTCAACAGCTTCGATGGTGATTGACCAACTAAGGAGAGAAAACGCAAACCTAAGAGACGAACTATCTACTCTTAAGTCGACTGTAAGTAAAAATTGCCAACTGAACAAATCTTCCGTCGAAAAAGAAGATAATAAGCAAACCATTAACGTTGGCCGACGCCGCAGCGTCCTATTCACGAACATAAGGATGGAATGTAGGGGATTTGGAGCGACCTCCGAGCAGATTATTCAGGAAGGGAAGCCCTCGAGTAACGTCACATGGTGGCCAGATTCCAGGAAGAATGGGGCAGTAACGGAGGGGAAGAGAAACCAGGTAGCACCCCGCCACGGGGGGGAAGATTGGGTGAGAACGGAGAAACCCAGGGAAACAACTCCCATCGGGGGTCCGGAAAGGCCTGCAAACCAGAGGAATGGAGTGAACGAGGCTCGGAAGGAGAGAGGCAAAAATATTAGTGACCGAACGGAAGTGTGCTCAAACAACACGACCCACAAGGGGGAAGACGTTATTAAAAATTTCTCGAAAGACAGACCTAAAGCTTTAGACGGATATGTAAGGGTTGTGGGTGATTCCATGATCCGTTTCGCAGGAGAGGAAAGTAGAAAAGGTGGTGCATTGGTGGAGTGCTTTCCTGGAATGAGGATTGAAGAATTAGAGAGACATATTGAGCGGTTAAGCGAAGCGAGAAACGAGGACGTGGTGTTGTTGCACATTGGGACGAACGATATAAAATCGAAATCGGCTGATCATATAGTGGGCCTATTTTGGGACTTGTGTACCGCTGCAAAGAAAAAATTTGGAACAGCAAAGATAATAGTGAGTGGTGTAATAAAAAGGAGGGATGTTAAATGGGGAAAAATTATGTATATTAACGAGGGTCTGGACTGGGTTTGCCAAAAAAAAAGGATTATACTTCGTAGATCCGAACTGTTGGATAAGTGATATGGACTTAGGATGGGATGGACTGCACCTAAATAGGAGAGGTAGCAACAAATTAAGCGAGTTAATGTGTAATGTCATAAATGTGTTCTTGAATAAGAAGGAAAACTAGTGTCAGGATCGAGTGGTGTTGCCTCGTCGTCAAATGAAATTACAAACGAGGATAAGTCTACAGAGGCTCCAGAAAATGTTCCATGGAGACTCAGGAGGGTGGAAAATGCTAAAGGCGGTCTAGGGGAGTTCGAGTGCAGCAAAGAGAAATTGGTGCTGGAGTTTCCACATAACAGGAGATCTAACAAAGGTAAGGGCTTAAAGATTCTTCAGGTTAACTGTCGTAGCATCAGGAATAAAAAGCATGAATTTCACACATTACTTGAGGCATGTAAGCCAGATTGTGTTGTAGGTACTGAATCTTGGTTGAATGAAGATATATATTCAAGTGAAATTTTTCCAGAGGGGTTTACTGTGTACAGAAGGGATAGAAATGACAGAGGAGGGGGTGTTTTCATCTGTATTAAGACGGGGTTTTCGAGTAACTTGGTAGTGGCGAAAGAAGACTTTGAAATCCTAAGTGTAAATATTCTTAATCCGGAAAATAGCAGATCACTCAATATAATTGGAGTATATAGGAAACCAGATGAAGACCTGAGCACTCTTGAGGCCCTGGCGGATTTATGCTCGGAAAAACCAGGCAGTTGGACCCTAATAGCGGGGGACCTAAACCTACCGGGGGTGGACTGGGGCGGTAAAGGGACGGGGAGCGGGAGGGCCCAGTCAGCTGCAAATAGAATAATCCATGAAGAAGGTTTCACACAGTTAGTAAATAAACCCACTAGAGGAAGAAATGTCCTTGACGTTTTTCTTTTAAGACCCAATAACGGAGATGTTACCACCGAGATTATACCCGGGCTGAGCGATCACTCCGCACTATCAATGGATCTAAAGTGGTCACCACCAAACCCAAAGAGATTCGCAAAAAAGTATGTGTGGCTTTATAAAAAGGGGGACGCGAATGGGTTCAAAACTATGTTGACTGAAAATTTTCCAAGGTGGGCAGGGCAAGGTTCGAATTTGAACCAAATATGGAATTCATTTAAAAGTATTTTACATGAGGGATTGGAGAACTTTGTCCCTAAAAAAATGATAAACCACAATAGTGACCCAGAATATTATAATCGATCAATACGAAGATTAAAAAGGAAAGTAAGGATATCATATAAACGTAGGAATACAACCTCCCAAAACTTGATTAAATATAAAAAGTTGATTATGGATTTAAATTTTGAAAAACGTAAAGCCCAAGAAAAGTTTTTAGTTAATATATTAGATAAGAAAAATACAAACAAATTCCACAAATATCTAAGAAGGAAAAAGGATAACCGGGAAGACATAGTCATGATTGTGAAAGAAGACGGAACTAGGATTTTAGATGATCTGGGAAAAGTGGAAGAACTAAATAAGTGGTATTCTAGACCCTATAAGGAAAGTAACGAAAACAGTAAGGTGGACGGGCCCATTAACAAGGACAACAGGATGTTAACGAACTGCGTTTCGAACGATGCAGAGTATATAAAGGTCACTGATATAGAAATCTCTAGACTAATACGCCATCAAAGAAAAAATAAATCAGTTGGGCCTGATAATGTATCAATCGATGCTTTAAAATTTGGAGCAGAGGCTATAGTTCCATACATTAGATCACTTTTCTATGCCACCATTAACAACAGTAAATTACCTTCAGACTGGAAAAAAGCAAGTGTTATACCAATATTTAAAGGAGGCGATAAAACGAAGGTTGAGAATTACAGACCTATAAGTCTGACCTCAGTAGTCTGTAAATTAGTCGAAAAAATAATAGTTAGATACATGCGCAACTATTGGGAAAAAAATAACTGGTTGGTTAGGTACCAACATGGGTTTAGGGAAGGTTATTCCTGCGAAACACAATTACTAGGCCTATGTCAAGATATAGCTGAGGTAATAGATGATGGAGGAGAAATAGACGCAGTTGTAATTGACTTTAAAAAAGCTTTTGACACGGTCCCACATGATCTGTTACTAAATAAAGTAGGACAGATGAACATTGACCCAAGAGTTAAGTCCTGGTTAAAAGAGTTTCTCAGGGAGAGAACCCAAAGGGTCAGGGTAGGAGAAGAATATTCTCAAGAATCAATAGTGACGATGGGCGTCCCCCAAGGTAGTGTACTGGGCCCGATACTGTTTCTATCCTATATCAATGACATAGGTAAGGAAGCAGAATGTAACATTCGTCTCTTTGCAGATGACTGTATAATATATAGAAAAATAAAAGACAACAGGGATAGTGATATATTACAGGATGATCTAAACAGAGTATCGGAATGGATTACTAATAATAAGATGGGTGTAAACACAAAAAAGTGTAAACTAATAACATTTAGTAGGAAAAGGAGAAGGGAAAATAGAGATTATAACTTGCTAGGTGAAAATCTTGTAAGAGTTGAGAAATGTAAATATTTAGGTGTCTATCTCACAGCTAACTTAGAATGGGGACATCATATAGATAAGGTGGCAGGTAAGGCTTTTAAAACTCTACACTGGGTCATGAGGAACCTTAAGGGGAGCAACAAATCCACTAAAGAATTAGCATACACTTCAGTTGTAAGACCAATAATGGAGTACGCAACAACAGTATGGGACCCTATGGTAAAGGTGCATATAAATAAGCTTGAGAAAGTACAGAGAAAGGCAGCTAGGTACGCTCTAGGAAGACATAACAGGACAGATAGTGTGACAGAAATGTTAGAGACACTAGGATGGACACCGCTCCGACTCAGAAGGAAGCTGAACAGGCTATGTGGGATGTTCAAGATAGTAAATAAAGAGAAGGGGTGGGAGGAGCTCTCAGAAAGATTAGACAAACCAAATTACATTGGGCGGAAGGACCATCAGTTCAAAATAAAACATAGAGGGCACAAAACAAACATTAAAAAAAACTCCTTCCTCAATCGTGGAATAAAAGAATGGAATGAGTTACCTGAGGATATCTTTAAGTCCTTACCTTATTCATTAAATAAATTTAAAACGAGGTGTATGCTCGCCTTAAAAACGTGTGAGTGAGAAATAAAACCGTATGTACTTGTGCTATGAATAATGTGTTAACGGGACGCGATTTTGAACGGTATATGAAATTGAAGATACGTGATTACGGATGAAGTGTGGCGATGGACGGTGCGTAGTATGTACTCGTGTGGTGTACACCTAATCCTTGTGTGATAGTAAAGGAGAGGTCGGTAATCTTAAAAGTGTCATTGAATATACGAGCATTTTGTCTCATATCTGTTCTTCTTGTGTGTGTATGTATGTGCATTGTAAGAGTGACCAGTGATCACACTGGACCGTTGCCACCAGGTAAATTGCCTAATTGCAACGAAGTATGTAAATAAATAAATAAATAAATAAATAACCAAAGCACCACCGTTTTTCCATCTGGTTTCTTTTTTCTTTACCTGAATAAGCCTCAACTCCTGACTTTCACTTCCAGAAAATTCCCTGACCCACCTGCCACTCCTCCTCTTGCATAGGATTGGTTGGATTTGTTAACCCTCTCCTCAGGGTAAACAAATCCAATGTCCAATCCAACAAATCAAATCTATGTACCCATCCACCCCTATTCCCCATCCCTTCCATCCCCTGGACCAAACCCATAAGCAAGGTGCCACAGCCTCTCCTTCCCTTAACCGAAAAAACCACGAACATTGATTTTGAAGTCCCAAAAAATCCGACTGCCTGCACTTCAACTTCCCTCATCTCTCCTTGGTCCGAAGGGCATATAATCAACAGTTGTATGAGTAACTTGTACCTGAAGATACCGCTAGTCGGTGAAACATTTTGTACCATAAAATAAAGTCTGTGGAAAATTACAAACTCATTGGACAAGAGAGTTGAGCATTGAGAAATTAATGATTTTAATTAGAGGACAATTATTCTTTCATTAATGTAGTAAGGGGAAAAAGCATAAGTTTTGTTCAAGGCTTTATGGTACTTTTAGTTTATATTGGTGTGGAAGAAAACACTGAAGGATGATGTGGGCTACGTAGTTCACAAACTCTTAAATAAAGTCAGATGTATAAGACATTATGTGTACATGAAAAATGACTTCATTAGCATTGAGATATTAGCAAGTTCTAAAGCTAATCAAATCTTGCATACTGGGATATTTTAAACAAATGAATATCCTACTGATATTACCACAAAAATATTAAATAAAGGATAAGTTGAAGAAAGGTGGTGGATAAGTTGCAGAAAGGTGGTCGATAGGATCTACATAGTGAAATAGAAAGATAAGCAAGATGCCCTCATTAATCCCAGGCATCATTTCAGAGAATTAGTAGAAAAGATCAGCAAAAGATACATTCACAGAAGTATGCCACAAGCAGTTGTGGAGTATGATAAATACATGGCTAGTTTGAACCAACTTATGCCCTACTAATTGTCTCTAGAAAAACATAACTATGAAGAAGTGGCTCCCCACATTGCACAAATTTTGCAGATGAATAGCCAAAAGTTAGATTGGATACATTTGAAAGGGGAAACATTTTATTTGCATTCATTAAGGCAAAGTTACTGGAAAATTCATCCACAATGGGCAAAGAAAAGCAAGACATTCCAGCTCCAAAGATAATTACAAATTCACTCTTTCTCCATTTTCCTAAAAGCAACTCTCAAGCTGCCAAAGGTGATAGAAAAAACATAAGGATTGTCAACTTAGCACCAAAAAAGGCAAATACATTCTGATGATTTAACATTGGACTGATTGCTGTCATAATCCTCTTCTTTGCCTTGAAAAGTGTTTGAAGAATTTCATGGAAGGAAAGACTAATATGATAGAGACAGACGTCTTTTGTAAATTTGTAAAATGTTGCTGTAAAATTAAGGCAGAAGAAAACACTCACTGAAATGCTTACTCATAAACACACTATTTGTGTTAACTGATTGTAATTGTATTGCTTTCAATTGCTTTTATCTCCCTACTCCTTGTACTAATTTTCACCTAATTATTCAATAAAGAAATAAAAATAATTTTTAATACAAATATTGTTTTCAAGAACTTCACATGTGTGCATTATGTTTACAGGAATGAATAATTATAAGTCAACTGAGAAAATGTTTTCACAAAGGATAATATAAAGGAGTGTGTCAAATAAGAGAAAGGTAAATGTAACTTATTGCAGCCTACCAGCCAATAAAAACTCCCAAGTATGGCCAAGCATACATTCTCACTCCCATGAGCAATGCTACTCCAGGTTTTCAGATCATAAACACTAACTATTGTATTAAATCCAACTGGATGTCCATCCAAGAGATTGCCTGGCCATTCATATATACTTGCAAATAATGGGAAGAGTTGATTATTTCATACGGCCGTAGTTACCGTTCACCTCATACATACTTGCAAATCTCTGGCAATTTGAATATAAAAATCTTTCCTCTCATTGGGGTCATGGCATAAATACACCAACAGACCCTTTACCTTCATTTCATCTTTAAGGATATGGATTTCACTATGAATTGAGGTATGTTAAAAAATTGTGAAATCACCACTGGAAAGCGTTTAATACAATGTGTAAGTAGATACTGTACTACTATGTGGCCCTTGCCTTCTGGGAAAAGATTACACCATAAATAATACATTAAGGTTGTTTCTGATCTGCTATCAAACGAAAACCATTATTTCATTCAGTCTTTCACAATGTTCTCTCAAATACCACCACAACTATGTACATCAAACAACCCAAAGGATGATTTTAAAAGCTACAGAGGCCTAGGGCATGTGAAATTTAGACATCAGGAGTAGTGGGATCAATTCCATTTACTATGCCACCTGGATTTTTACAGGAAGATGAAGCAGCTCATGTTAATTCAAGGATTTCTAGAGGTGATACCCAGAGTTAATCCTAGACCATTAGTCAGTAGCCTCTCTAGCCAGTAGAATCTACCTTCTAGGCTATAATGCCACTATTTGACTCACCAGGCAGGTACACCATACATCAAAAATTCACACCTTTAATTTGCTTAGTATACAGGTAAAGAAAGAATTGCATAAAATATTCCATGAAAAAATCTCATAGGGAAGATGGACAAAAGAAGAAACCCAACCATAAAAAGAAAGAAGTTATTACACCACTCAAACTCACCTTCCAAATTGCAGCCAAACATCATTTCTCCCTAAAATTTTATATTGAACATTAATACTAAGTTTTCAACATGTAGTACATATTGATTGAAAAATAATTACCAGATTGAGAACATGAAGACACAGGTACTGTGGTTTCACTTGGCAGCCTATCTTCCAAAGTAGCATCTACATCACTGCCAACTCTTCTTCTGTCTGCATTAATGACATCACCATCAGCCTTTCTTAACCCCAAAGCTGACAACATCTTTTTGAAACCATCAATATTTATAACTTTCCCATCGCCAAATTCTTTAAATATCTCCTCAAGGAAGGGTGACCATTCCCCTGATGGACTAACAAGGGGGCTTATAACATGGTCACCTGATCTGCGAGAGCGTCCTCCATGGTGACTACTTGATATTGGCACATGTAGGGTGTCTAGCTGCCTATTATGGCTTTTGTAGGGAGTTGAAATATAATTGTTAGAAACCAAGTGTCTTGAATGGAGAGAACTCACAGGGGACTTTTCAGAAACTGAGAAGTTTTTCACAATTTCTTGTTTTGTGAGTGAACTAGTATCCTTCAACACTGGCTCATTTTGATTAGAAGATGAGACACTCACACTCTTTGGGATTCCTGAAAGTTCACTCATGTCATGCACCTGATCTTGGGAAACATCTGGTGGTCGACCCATCTTCGACTGTCCTTGGTGATGAAATGAAGCCTTTGGTAACTGTGGACCATGGAGTGAGCAGTGTGAATGTGGAGCACACAAAATGCACAGCATACACACAGTTGTCACAAGTTTATCACAATGAGGTCCCTTACTGCCCCCCATGTCAATGTTCTCTCATATCTCCCCTAGGAAAATATACACAATGCTAAGAAAAATAGTCTAGAAAAGTTCACTGCAAAGAAACTAAGATCACTTCACCATTATTCTCAAAACATATTTAAGGTGTACACACTGTTTAATGAGATGAAAATCATAATGCTGGTCTACTAAGCTTTGAAATATATTCTGACAAAATCATCTTCAGCACCAAATTTTTCTTGTTACCACGAAATCATTAGAATGATACAAATGAAATCCTTCACATATTTCTTTTGTTAAAATTTTGTCTTCTGTTTCTTCATTGAGCAGAGGGAGATGACCACAAACAACACCTCCTCACTTAATGCCAGTCACCTGCAAAGAAAAATATTATGCCTTCTTCATTAATGAGTCCATTTATTTTTACCATCTTTATAGATATTTAAATTTCACTAAAATAATTTGTAGATTTGCATGGTATTTGAGAGACAGCAAAAATGTCAATCACTGATCTATTAGTCATCAGCAGTATATTGGAATAAAAAAACCATAAACACAGTAATCAACCCTAAGTTCCATTTGGTCAGTGAAGATAGAGTTCACCCAGTACTAAGACTGATGGCATGTGAAATTCACATATCAGGGTAGGGGGGGCCAGGGCTGGTTATGGTTTCCCAGGAAGATCTGGTACCCAAAAAATCATGTAGCTTGGGTGGAGCTTCAGGTACCCAGAGGTTTGCGTGGGAATCAAACCTGGCCCCTCCAGTCGGTAGTCCAATGCTCTACCCCTGGACTACCGCAACCAACAATATATATGAGAATATGCTCACTCTATTCTTCGATTTTAATGGCATAGTGCATCATGAATTCCTGCCGCTAGGTCAAACGGTCAATGAGAAGTACTACCTACAAGTTCAACACCTTTTGCGTGAAGCAATCCGAAAAAAATGCTCGGATCTGTGGAAAAACAAAATATCGCTTTTGCACCAAGATAATGCACCAGCTCACACTTCATTGCTTGTTCGTGATTTTATGGCCAAAAACAATACTGTAATGATACCCCAGCCTCCATATTCGCCAGATATGGCTTCGTGTGACTTTTTCTTATTTCCAAAATTTAAGAGAACCTTGAAGGGCCGTCGTTTTACAGCCGTAGATGACATTAAAAGCGCATCGCTGAAAGAACTAAAGGCTATCTCAAAGACCAAGTTTGAGAAGTGTTTCGGGGATTGAAAGAAGCGCTGGCACAAGTTCATAATCTCCAATAAGGACTATTTTGAAGGTGACAATATCAATGTATAAGAATAAATAAATATTTTGTCCGAAAAATTAAAATTCTCGTTATTTTTTAACACACCTCGTATGCTCGGTGCCACCACCAAGTTCGGTGGACTGGCAGGCTGAAATGTTCCTGCAATTTTGAATTCGAACGAATTCCAGAGGATTCCGTGTATTTTAACAGACCATAATTTTTATCACTATTGTGTAAGTTTAATTTCTTCTTCTTTTTTGTACATTTTCATCACTTTGTACTATCCACGTCTGACGCGCAGTCAAATTAACACCTGTTGAAATATCTATAGCCGTACTTGAAATTCAAAGGGCGCTTGGCAGCGCCATTTGCAAAAATGTCTCTTTTCCATTCCTGTCGAAAAGGGAAAGGGTAGAAAGATTTTGTAAATATCTTAAATACAAGATATGAAGGAAATAAGCGACAACGGCTGATTTCGGGTATGTCAACGACAACAACGTCACGGCGGATACGCAGAAACACGTTTGCTGTCACGCTTCCTTAACCACATCAGCTTTTCCGATTGTTTCCCGAAGCTTCCTCGCCCACGAAAAGAAAGAAATGAGGTCATGAGGTATTTACTATCACATTCGGTTTCAGAAACTCCAAACTAAGTATTACGGTCGTATGCAGGTGAATATATTTTTGTTCCTGCTCGCGGGCAACATTTCAGTATCATTTCCTCACGAAGCTCTCCCGACGAAAAACAACTAACTCCGCGATCTTTACTGTAATTACTAAGATTACGAAGGGGACGTAGGCTCGAAGTCAGCTTAGATACAACCAGAATCGTCTGGCGCAAGAACAAGCGGTAGATAGACTTCGTCGTCACAACGGCTGCACTATAAATGCCTTCGGGAGCCACTGAAGCAAAAATGGCACAATTTCACGAAAGTATGAAAGGGAATACTACTTGATAGTACATTATACCCTATATGTTGGTACGTGGAAGTCAGTTAAGGCTCGAGGAATGAGCTTCAGAGGAGAGGTAAACGAAAACGGATTTGAGTGAAAAGCGTCCGAGGAATGAAAACCACCACGCGAGCATTAACCGACTACGTATATTCCTTCCACTTCAACGGTCAACTTGCCTCGTGTCACGCAGTACCAGTTTGAAAGGGCAATGGCAACGAACCGGCTATTTCCGTTCGCTCAACTCGATACCCAACTCCTTATAATTCTAAATCCATCTTAAAACTATTGCCAGCGCAGAAATAGTACACTCATAATTTTGATGATTTAGGCGAAGACAGAATTTACATGCCCTGTACAGTGACATAAAGGAAAGCTACTTTCAATCTGCACCAGATCACCGCTAAGCTTGTTCTATTCTGTGCACTCCTATTGCAATATATTTTCTCCCGATTTTCAAAATAATATTAATTAGGGCAAAGTCGATATAATGTTTTTTTCGAGTTTGTCGCACTGCTTGATTTTCATAGCTTGATATTACTTGAGAATTTTTTAAATCACTCTTAAATTTAACATTATTTAGCATTATTCATTAAAGATTCAAATACTCATTCTTTACAATCAGAAATCATTATGGTAAGAAACCGAAGTCCCTCTAGAAATATTAAAAACATTTAAGTTACAAGTCGGAACAAAATAAAAAAATCAAAGATATTAGGTTTAAATGTAGGTGCATGTGTATGTTTGTTGGTAGTTTGTGGATTTGCATGTGTGTGGGGTGAAAGGGTTCTTGCATGAATGTTTACTATGCTTGGTTTGTGGACTATAAATTTGTGGCTTCTGCATGCGGTTTTTTCCTTTGTAAATTACGGGTGGTGCCCTAACACCCCCCGCCACACGCCCTTGCGATGGCTTGCGGGGTACTGAGTAGAAGTAACGTTTCAAGACCATTTTTTTTTCTCTGGTTCCATTTGACCCATAAAATGATCGAATACTCCTCATGAATTTAGTTGAATTTAAGAAATATGTCAGTTTCTGAATCATTTTGTGCACTGCAGATTTGATTGCGACTTCTACGTCAGAGTGGAAATTAATATTCTTTAAGGGTTGATTAGAGTGAGGTATAGATTTGCGTGGGGCCCTTCCTTATTGCCGTCAGTTACGAACAGCAATGAAAGTTGCCTTTCACAGCCGCGCGAGAGATGCTGGCATTGAACACAGTTGTAAACTGCTGATAACATTTATTTACATAACCTGAATATGACATTTGAGATTTATATGTAAGCTTAACGGCCGATACCTCGCCCGTCGTTACGACACCATAAATAAAATCCATATCACACCATAAAAGCAGGAAGGAAACGGAACATAAAATAGGGAAGTTCGGAAATCGCAACTACCCGCAGGCAGCCATGAAAAATTCACTTCAACGTAGTTGCATTTTGATGGATCAATGACATAGAATACCACAATAGGAAATAACAAAAATACATGCATCGATAACGATGTTCCATTTAAGTTGCTATCACATATCACTGTTACACTCATATTGATTGGTTGTTATATTTATTGGCAACAGTGAACCAGATTGGGGTAGGTTTTTGATGGACCATAGCATTACACACTACTGCACTCCTAAGCCCCAAATAAAATGACACAAAATATCCTTAAGCTCCATACTTTAAATCATTCAAATACTTATTTATGACCTCTTTAACTCAAATATTAATAATCTAGTTCTGCATGTTATCTTCCTTAGTTTTACCCAATATCTATTATTATTTTCCTCCCTCTCCTACCATTTCGGTCCATTATAATTTTTTCCATTCTTCTCCATACCCGCGTCTAAAAAGCCTCCAATTTGCGCTTATCATCTTGCCTCAACGACCAAATTTCCACGTCATATAAAAATGTGCTACATATTAGAGCATTTTACTTATAAATTTATTTATGGTGGCTGTCATCAATTAATGGGTTATGTCATACGAAATCAGGAAATTTTCACGCCACAACAAAAATGTAAGAAAAATCAATCAAAATGTGATGTAATTTTATTGTTAATTCAGTTTACAGTTAATTCAGTATTAACCTGTATAAATTTCTTGGATCTGTTACATGGTACCCATATCCTCAACTTATTCTTTTCATTTACCTGGTCATGCATATCGTGTCATCTCGGGCATTCTAGCCTGGAGACAAGACGAAAAAATTCACCTCCATGGAGTGAAAAAGAAACCGAAACATCGATTATCGATGTCTATCATCGAAGCCCGCTCGTTCACACAAAAGGGACAAATGTCGAATCCAATTCACCCCGGAGAAAAAGATTTCTAAAAAAAATACGTATTTAAAAACCACGCTGGAAGAGGAGATTTCGAGACTATTCCTTCGTTTGGTCTTGCAGAGAAAAACCTTGTGGAGAAAGTAATGTGCTGGCCAAATAAGATTTTTTCCATTGGAGAGAGATGAATTTCATTTATTAGCCTCCTATCATGGTATCTTTGGCGACAAATTCAGTTTATCTGTGCATGCTAGGTCATATGGGATGTGAAATTCAAAACTTCAGGTATTGGGGGCGGCTGCAATTTCCAAACCTTTCACCGGACAAATCGCACAACTCGGGAGAGGAAAATGGTGTTCTTGAAGCGTCACTGTTTAAAACGTCGGCCCTCCCGAAAGTAACCGAACGCTCTGCCCACCAGGTTACTGCGCTCTACTTATCCATTTTAAGTTGACAAATTTTTTCATGGTTTCGGAAGGTACATCTTGAATTTTTAACATTGATTTTACTGGGGATTTAAATACATGGGAAAGACCCCACATGAGATAAGATTTGCTGCTTCCGACGGAGAGTACTAACTTTATGTCTGTAAGTGTACCATGAATTGCACCTACTTAGTAAGCTACCGTGTCGCTTATTATATTACAGAATTTTACAGTATGCAACATCAGATTTATAAATTTACATTTGACTAACCCGTACTAATCCCAATAATCTTTCTCGACGCTGTTAGAAGAACCATCCACATGGAACATTGGTGTCGAAATCACAGCACACAACAAAGTCGTACATAATGGAAAAACACGCAAACAAGTCGCCATGTGTTCGGAGGCTTGCGGATCGATTAGACGGGCGTTGGTTCATGTTTTGTCCTCAAAAGATGTCTCAATATACATTTCTCAATGTAGAACGTGCATTCACATCTGCGAATAATATCTCGCAAGTGACGCTCTCGATATGCAGCCTTGTCCCGAGGATTGATCGTAGACTTGTGGTTTGGAGCCGAGTGGAAGGCATCAATCAGAGGTTGCGAGTTTTCCGCAGAGACATCGGGGCGTCCTTCGCCGACAATCTGGCGATCCAATCGTGTAGGAACCACCTGAACCGTTCTCGTGTTCACTACACGTCTTGAGGCCGCCAGATGTAGCGGCTAGGGTATTCGAGCATTGTAGGGCTTTTTTAGATTAAAGTACAGATCAGCGTGTAGGTCAATTAGTGGGTCTTTAAAGTCTTCTTTGCCAAATTATGCAGCTTTAAATGAAATGAGGCTCAGTACTCGCAATAGTTCATTTAACACGAATCAGATAGCATCGGAAGGAAAATTTTATAAGGGACTCAATATTAATACAAAGGCGACCCTCGTTAAAAATTCAAAAAAACCGTAATGTCAAAGGAAAATTATCTGTATTGATGGCAACTTGCCCAAGTTTAAAAAACAAAGTCGCAGAATATCATCACCTTATTCACAGCACAGGTGCAGATATAATTATTGGGACAGAAAGCTGGTTATCCACTGATATTGTCGGCGGTGAAATTTTTCCAAAATCCTTTTCCATTTACAGAAATGACAGAACAGATAGAATCGGGGGTGGTGTCTTTAGTGCAGTTAAAAATTCTTCCGTCAGCAGGGCTGAGGTAATTCTGCGTATTGGTTTGGAAAGCGTTTGGTGCTTAATTATAAGTCTTTAATCCTAAAGAATTTACGTGTGCACATTTTACAGAACGCCAGTCGACAGAGACAATTCAATACTAGAGTTAGATAAGCAAATCAAAGGTTTTTTTTATCCAAACACAATGATCGCGACGTTATAATCGGTGAATATTTCAATGTCCCATCCATTGACTGGAGAACATAAACATAGTTTTGAAAAGGGGGATAACGACAAAGGTAACTGCGAATCGCTATTAAATTCTTTTACGCTGAACTCATTGAATCAACTTGTCACTTCACCAACTAGGGACGATAATATTCTGGGTTTGTGTGCAACGAATATTCCCGAAAAAGTCTTCACTATAGAAACTATAAAAGGAGATAGTGACCACAGGGCAGTAAATGCTAAGTTTTCGCTTCATGGGGTCCGAAAAAGAAACCTAAAACGAAAATTTACTTGTTTGAAGAAGGGGACTACAATGGCCTCAAGTGCACGCTACAGAATCAATTTGCTAGTTTTAAGAAAGATAATAACCACCGAAATCCGGACAAACTTCCCATGTATACCCTAAGCTAACTTAACTTATTACAGCTATAGGCGTTTTTATATGATCACTCTTATATAGTAATAATTGGTCCTATAAACAATATCAACCAGGCAGATTACTGATCAGTCCAATTACGTTTTTGCACCTTCAATAAAAAATGAAAAGTATTGTGGTGAAAATGTACACTACTTTGAAAGACAATTCTGTATTTCAATATTATTAAAATTGCTACATATTTCAATGGCACGGTGAAATAACACATTCAAAACTCTTTTAATAAGTTGAAAGATATTAAGTAATTCCGAAAAGATTTAATTGCAAGTATTTCCCCCCAATGTACTCTCTTTTCATAAATAGTAATTAATATTCTTGATTTATAAACGATAACGGAAATAATGCAATAATTACTCTTGAGTAAGATACCTCCTGAACCCTCCCCCCGCACTCCCCATAAGGAAACGTAATGGAATGGCACATCCCCCAGCCCCCTAAAATTCTTACGTAATTTAAGGACAGTCCCATATAAACAGGGTGGTTACATTTTGATCGCGCAAGGATTTGTAGGACGAACATTTTATAAGTTCAGTTAGGGAGTTCCCACATTGGAAATTGGCCCTTCACTGATCTTTAATGAACATGTGCCTAACAAATGTTGGTACTTCTCATTGCGGCCATATTAGTATGCATTAATAAATCCTTCATATCGAAACATTTCCCATACATTCAACTATGCGTATTTTTTTTATGTTTACTTCCCAAATCCTTCTAGTTCAAGAAACCACCCTAACTCTATGGGTTTTCCATTTTTCCTAGACCCGTCGCAACCCTGTACATTTTCAACATGTAGTAAGTCAATCGATGTGAAAACGAAGTGAGTGGCCATCACGTCGAGACGGAATCCATTTTGGAAACTTTTATCGCCTCTCTGCAGTAATCTCGTAAAACTAGTAATCACTATTTTCAGATATTTCTGGAACGCGGATCTATTAGCCATTGCCGAACTGTCCCGGCACGGCTGCAAGACCACGAAGAACTAAACAGCGCCGTGTCAGGTGAAGGTACTCCTACCAATTTCGATGATATGATTTGTCTACCCCAAAATTGATTGTCTAATAGTTATTTGCCAGAGGTGGAAAACAAGGCAAAGAATTGAGGACCCCCAGAGAAAGAGCAACTTGGAAGATGAGTGCCGGGTTCCTTCTGTGTTGGCGATACTATTTTGAATGCGGCTGCAACAAAACGGTGGCATGCGGCTGTATACTGGGAGGGGGCTTTTTAGGGGAGTGTGTGTCGCGCGGGGGCGTAGTGCAGGGATTAGGTTATGGGAACGGATTAGGGAGGTAGAGTGGTGTGCTCCGCCCACGATGGGCGGCGAGTCACTCGAAGAAGAGGCGTGAGTTATTTTGGAAAATGACCCAGAAGGGGAAGATGCAGGGGAGGGGGCGAGGAGTCGGCGACGCGTTATGACCGGAGGTAGCGACAGGAGTTCGGGCGACGCCAACGGCGAAGTCAACGGGTAGAATCTGTCTGGAGCAATCTTTTTGATCGCCAGTTTTTGACGACCTTCACTTCCTTTCCCGTGGCTCTTGACATCGATTGTGCCATGATAATTTAAAGATTACAAACACAATGTAAAATAGCGTGCAAATTCCCACGATTTACTGACACGCCTCGCGGTTCCGAGGAATGTTGAAATTTCATTGCTGCATTACAGTAGAAATCGAAGAAATTTCGATACTCGATTTTGTGATCCATTCCACCTCTCAGCGACTTTCACTGGAAGAGTGCTCTGAGAATGATTTTTTGCTCTTGCGCTGACAATTGAAGCATTAAACGGGATTGTGCTTACTAGAATCTCGGTAGAAATAAAAGAATGCTTTCACATAAACTTCCTTTCTGCCACGGTATGTTCTTCAGAGGGATATGGCACTACTGGGCCCTTCTCTCTCCACTTACAATTAAATGAGCGGCGCCACTTTCGCTCTGGCGAAAGCGAGTGTCCTCTGCGAGCAAAAGATTCTCCGGTCGTGTTTGTTCCGAAGGAAATTCCACTAATAAGTTGAGAGATAGACGATCATAGGATATTCATTCGCGTGGAACTTCGTTCGATCTTCTATAATAATTAATGGAAAAGCAATGAGTGAAAAATCCTGTGGATACTTCTAATGTTATTATGAAAGCAGCAAAATATTGTTAAAAAGTGGTGATTTGTTCATGAAGAGGCAATTATACACATATATGCAATTATTAAACCAATTCGTACCCTTTCCGATGTCTCATCTGAATGAAAACCAATGGAAAATATCTGTAAAAGGCCTCTACTACAAAATTTCGAGTTTCTTACGCAGTTATATATTAGTGTATATACTAGTGCCACATTCATTGGTTCAATAAAAACGCTTTCATTTTTCAGCATCTATTGTACTGCGATTCTAATTCCTTCTCGGTAATTCATCAGTATCTACTTTCCTGATTAATTTAATTCTAACAGGCAATACCTAATGCGACCTGTAGATTTTTTTCTTGTTGGTGAGGACGCCATCGAACGATTTGTGAAATTTACTCCATACTTGTCTTTTCTAAATTGAGCCGTTCAACCAGAAGCTGTACTCATTCAGGACAAACATTTCCTTTTCTTAATAACATCATCACCAAGTACTACTTCGCATAAAACCTCGATAATTTCTCTTCTGTCGCGATTCCTTTTATGATATGGTGGACACATTCGGTCTTCTTCCAAGCTTAGCACAACTTTTCAAATGGTCATCATTCGATTTTGTTATACGGCCGGGCTTCGCCTTACACAGAAAATATATCCAACTGAATAACTGAGACGTCATTCAATTTCAGAGAACCTGATGGAATCAAATGGTAAGAGATTGGGAAGATAACTATAACAACCAATACAGTATAGTCATAGAATATTAAAAAAAACATTCACATTAAGCCCTCGGATGTGGACGTTGATGCATAGAACATGGAAAAAATAAATATTTCATCTAGCGAAATCAAAACAATTCCTCATTTCAATTTCCTTTACCGAAAGACGCCAATCAAATATGATCGGAAATGAGGATGTGGCAGTTACCTACTTCAGATTTGCAATAGACAGGTGAACTACTTCAAATGGGGATCGGATTGATGTGTCATCTTGGGCACGAGTACCAACCCGCGAGAACCTGGCTTCAAATCCTGGGATTTTCCAGAGGTATCTGGATCACTACTTAAGTCCCATGTGGAGAGCCCTTCAAGAGGGCTATGCTGTCCGACGAATGGGATGTTAAACTGTGGACCCCTCGATGACTTTCGTAAAGAGTGGGCTAATATCGACAACGGATCTCTGTCCACCCTTCACCAAAATTAGAAGAGTACTGGGTAAATGTGAAGAAAAGGTTAAAGGGAAATGTTATACTTTGCTGGTTAGGCCTCATTTAGAATATGCTGCTAGTATATGGAATCCTCATGAAGTTGGATTGATTGCTGAAATAGATCGCGTGCAGCGTAGAAGAGCCAGGTTTGTAAATCGTTGTTTTGATAAACTGAGTACGTATCAAAATTATTAGTGGAGCTAGGCTGGGAATCAGTCAGGGAGAGAAAGTTAAACTACATAAAAAGGAAGGATGCCTCTTTAGCAATGATGCTGATAATGTATTATTACCCCCATCGTACTACAGTAGGCGAGATCACGTCAATAAAATCAGATTAATTATAAAAATGGATAGATTTAGGAAGTAATTTTTCTCGTGAACGACAAGGAATCAGAATAACGATGTCCGACCGCGCCAGGGTAAAAATATTCCGGTCAAAATTAGTCAGGTGTGTATTCATCCCCTACCACACACCCTAGCGTTGGCTTGCAAGATACTAAAAACACTAAATAATCCCTGTCTCTACCAACTCACCCACCTATTCCTAATGGCACAAATGACTTCAGCCGTTGGTCTTCTCCCACAATAACTACAACTATTAATTCCGGTTCTTGCTGTTTCCAGCAAGTATGCAGGAAATTGGAGACGGGAGGTATTGGCGCTGATCGAGTGATCTGAATTAACGAAACCGAATGAAGATACGTATACACTTTTCTTTATTTCTTTCAAGCAAAATTTAATTGAGAAAGCACGAAAAAGTTTTCCTTACGCTTAGTGAACATGATATTCCAATATAATGCGATGCATTTCACTAACATGGCTTAAAATGAAGAAAATTATGGGAGGTACATGCAAGGAGGATGTTCTCAAATAAAACTAAGGATGAATAGAAGATGTTCGCACTTTTCCACTTGATAAACTTTACATCACGCCGGAAGCTACTCAATTCAAAACTAGGGATGGTCAAACGTAACCGTGAGAATTTTAGGGCTTATTCTCGAAGGATTATATTATAAGGTAATCTTCCGGTTAAGGTAAGTTTTTGAATGGACACAACTATCAAATAAATATTTTGTGACTCTTGAAGGATGTTATATAAAAAATAGACACAGCAATTGCTCAATTAATATTTATTGCCGGAAATGGTTTCATCGTTGTGTGGGATCTTAGGTGGCAGATGATGCCACACAGTGGCGAAACTGTAGTCGGCAATAAATATCGATTGTGGAATTGCTGTCTATTTTCTATATAATGGAGAAACTCCACCGAGTAACGGCGAAAAGTGTCATATGCTAGAAGGATAACGAAATACGAAAAATAAATAATACGGAATGCATTAGTAAATACAATACAGCAATTCAACAAAAAAATTCTGAATACTGTTAATTGAATGTTGTCGTTTAAGAATAAAAAAAAACCTGTGTAAAAATCTAGCTTGGAAATCACGATAAGATTCACAAGAGGCTATGCATGAAACTTGCTTTTCTACTGGGAGACGCGGAAAGAGCTGCAGCATAGAAAAAATATTGGAGAAATTGGCATGCATCAACATGCACGATAAGGAACAGGTTGCCAATAAAGTTTCTCATGGACATTGCCCAGAGAATGGAAATGTAATGTCTGAAGCAACTCTTAAGACACCTAAATCCCAGTACTGAAGATAGTCCACTCACGCCCGTCGTGTCAGAATTACTAATTACAGCATCATTGGCGAGAGATATTTGCAGCGGATCGAACCAAGCACTTAAGTGAGTAAATAAATAAAGCACTTAAATGAGTAAGTAAATCGAAACTTGAGTTTACTTGCGGCACCAAGGGAATCACGTTATCATGGCATTACATTACAATTGCAGTATTTGTGGGACGCGAAAACATTTGGTCACCGAGATGGGATTAGAGAGAGACCATCACATAGAGATTTAAACACTGGTTCTTCCCTCACACAACACGCAATTTCAACCTAATCGAGAAGTGCCCGAATTTATTGACAAAAAAACTAAACATTTATTATTTTTTACACACCAATTGCTGCATGGTGTATACAGGCATGCATGCAAAAGAGTTTTTTAGCGTATTAGCCAAGATATATTCCAAAGCAAGCATGAACTAATATTTCTGCAGGCATGGCTGGTGCTCTAATAATTTTCCCGCCATTGGCCCTTGTGGGACATTATGTAGATCCAGATGAAAAGAATCACCGGGCTGCATTAATGGAACCTGCTATCCCGATTTATTTACGAAAGTAAGAACATTTAAAGTAAAAAGGAGGACGAAGACGCATTTAAGTATAAAATACACACTTCAATCGCTCGCATGGATTGATTTTGGATACCGCAATGAATGAAACGTACTCACCCATCAGTGAACGCAATCCATGTTGCAACCACCAACTTAGTCCATCTGTTTCATATGGCGATGGATCACGACGCCTAGCCGCTGACGATTGCTTGTGAACAAACACGAGCGTGACGCCCACGTTATATTTTCTTGCGCCGTTTCCCAAAAACACAACATTTCAACATACCATTGAATCGCAGGAGATGCTAGTATAAAAGGACGCTTAAGAACATTTAAATGGCGAAATATACCACACTAAATTACTACAATTTGATAAATCACTCGCAAACAAGCAAATGGTAACTGCAGTCATCAATTACCTTCACGAGCTGAAAAAGCAGACATCGAGTCAACCTACTCGCAAACGTAACGAGACAATTTCCCGCCTATATCTTTCAAAATCACGTTATTTTGTCCCGAAAGCTATTTACGAACGGTGAGTTGAGTGCTCTTCAGCGTTAATACATTATGTAATGGGGTAATTACATCTTAAAGACTAGCTTTCAGGCAGTTAGAAGACTAAGGATAATTTGCCTAATGGCACAAAATATACCTCTCTCGAAATATAACAGAAAACAAAAAGGACGTTAAATACAAATTAAATCAACACGCAAGTCGTGCATAATGAATCCATTCGACACGGAGTAAAGAAGAAAAGTCTCAATCTTAAAATGGACTAATCCGGACACGGAAGAAGTGTTCTAAACACAAAACAGTTCGACACCCGTAAAACAACTCCGTGTGCGTCGGTATGTCCCGAAATACTAATTTGCCGAATCAGTGTGCTGGAAGAACACAGCCTCAGCGGTTACCAGACGATGACCTATCCAGAACTGCCATCGGTGGCGGAAAGAATATCAATATTCTAATTTATTCTATTCCCCTTAATTTCTTAAGCGATTACCGTCGGACTTCTACGATGCAATGCAATGCGTGTATGGTACGTTCCTTAAATAAACCAGACATGTTGATGACTGAAATAACCTGATACTCTTACATTTTTCCCTACGGTAATTTGTATTGCGATAAACTAGGAAATCTACTGTGGTTGAGAATATAATTTTATAAGAGAGCTAAAATGAAAGAGACCTGAAATTATGCATTACTCCAACAAGATTACTTTTCACTCTGATTTATTCTCCAATAGCTCCCATTCAAATCTGAATCTATATCACAAAATCATACCCGTCAGTCGCCTCTACCACTTATAGTGCAGGAAATGCGGTCGCCAACACCTCTCACGGGTGGGTAGGAATGGGAAGAGGGAAGGGCAAATAAGATGAGAAATGAAAGTTAAGAAAAGATACGCAAAGGGAATCAATGCGTGAAAAAAATGACATAATCCATGAGAAGAAGGGTGTGGTTGACGAGCAGATCTTGCATACCCTGAAACGCCAAGTATAGGCAACGCTGGTACGTTGCAAAATACTAATTCAGATTTCACAAGTGGAGATTTCATTGCATTGAAGTCTTAGGCAATTTGTGAGCGAAAGAAGTTTAACCAGTATGCAAAGATATCCACGGCAAACACCATGCACTTTTGAGCGTTCATGAAGTTTTTCTATTCATATGAAGGTTGAAATAAAAAAATATTATGGAGAAGAAATAATAAAATTAATTAAATATTCGCATAGCCCAATAGATTGCTACGTGCCTCTATTTTCGTTGAGAACATTTAGCGATTCAATTAAAGGCTTCGCGGTTGTGTCAAGTATATCACATCATTTCTTTCCAGTATTTATATAATTCCCCTTTTCGGATTCAATTAATTTATTTTATAGGCACCCTTTCTGTGAAGTGTGACAATGATGTTAAAATTTCATCTTACACCCGTTTGGAACTGAATAGGTGGCAAATTTTCAGTACACCAACATAAAAAATAACCACATGTTGAAATTGGAATCCCATTCACATTTCAATTTACACAAAAATAGGCGCAGATTAAAATAATAATTTATTTGGTAATAGATAATTATATTCGCCAAATTTTCCTGATAGAATTTCCATCAACATACCTTGGAACATTAAAAATAAAATTTTAAGCCATTAATAAAATGCGCCTTTAAAATTTTCTAGGAACGTACTAGATTATCTCAATCTGTGTATTTAGCTGTGCTCTGTTTGATGTTTACGCAGAACACTGCAGTAAAGAAGTTTGCAATGGTTTTAGAGCGTTGTGAGGCTGAACAAGAGAGAATCAGTTGTTGAGCCTTTGGCACATCGGAGGAAACAGAAAAAAGTATGTATTTCAAGGAGCCATGGAGGGACCCCTCCCCGTGTCGAAATTCGATCCCGATGAGTGAATCTCATAGCAAGTTAAAAAACAAAACCATGACTCACCCGGATGAAATACACACAAGTTCCATTGAGTTTGGCTTCGTTTTCCCATCTCCGGAATTGTCCCATTGATTTGGAATACAATGCCCTCCGATTCAGTCCGAGTTCGTCCTCGATTTACGATTCCACACGAACAATTCAATGGGAAGAGGACTTTGGAGCTCTCTGGCTTCGGTGAAGTCGGAAGAGATATCACAGCTGAGGTTCATCCCTCAGACTACTAGGATTGAAACCATTCAGTTAAGACAAATATTCGTCATGTGTACATCACTAATAAAAAGTGCACGTAGTAGAATTAACTACGCACATTTACCTTTCACCAATGGTTTCAATGACCAATGGATATCCTCGAGCTTTAATTGGCAGACATTGAAGTCTGCCCGCTTTAATTGATCCTTCACCACAGCACACCTCCGGGGTATTTTTTACGAAGAATGGTGCTAAAGTTTGTCTTGCGTAAATGAGCACGAGTCTACACCGCACCACAAGGAAGTGTGAAAGAGTACCCGCGAGTACTGCGAGACTGAAAGAGGAACAAAGTCCACGATGAAGAACACACGAAGGAATCGGAAAACCAGTATTTAATCGTTGTGATGGATACCAAATCTCATGTGTCCGTTTATCCCCATCAAAGGCCGCGAAGTAAAAAGTAAGATTAGGATGTTCGCGGATGGCACAGTGATCTATCGGGAGATATCTGGGGATGAGAATCGTTTAACTCTAACACAGGATCTAGATTGCATTACTAAATGGTGCTCAAAATGGGGATTGTCATTAAACCTTTATGTACGGTGGTAAATTTTTTTTAAAAGTTCAAAGGAATTTCTTTACAAATTAGCCCCATTTGGCCTAGAAGTAGTTGATGCAGTAAAATACCCAGGTGTTACAATCACTTAACTTGGGGGACTCACATACGTAGTCTGCGAGCAAACATAAAAATTTGGGATTTATTGGACATATTTTCGGCAGAAGTAACTCCAAGGCAGCCCGTCTCGTGAAAAACTGTTACGATAAAACGAAAGGCGTCACGAAAGGCGGGTGGGAATCGTTAGAAGAAACAAGATTCAACGCTAGGTTGAACTTAATAAATAAATTCAGATCCGCATGTTTCATCACAGAGGCCTCGCAAATTATTCGCACTCCAACATACATAGGTCGCTTGGATCATGTATAAAAAAATTCGGGAAATAGATACCAGAACTAGAAGTCTCAAGGACTCCTCCTTTCCACGGAAAACACGGTATAGCAACTGTAGAGTTATAGAGAGCAAATATTCCACTCGCCACCCTCAGGGCCTAGGGAAAAATTAGTTCTACTTAATTGCATGCACTTTCACTGACCTCGTGGGTTTTGTTGTCAAAACCCTTCCCACATGACCGCATGAGAATGTCATTAAATAATTTACTGCTCTTAACAGTATTGCTTTCTCTGCTCTGTCAGTTGATAGTATATGTATTTGCATGCGTGTGAGTTGAAAGGATTTTTGCATGAAGGTATACGCCACTGTTGGAATAGGTTGGTATGGATGTGTTGATTTTGCATGAGGTTTTGTTCCTTTTTGCAGGTGCAAACGGTTTCACAAACACCCCCCTCAAGGGCCACACGCCCTTGAGGCGGTTTGTGTGATATTATGTAGATGAAAGACCGGTTCACGCACTAATATGAGAAGGGACTCTGGTACCTTCCAAACTGATTTTGCTTACTTTTCCATTAGCCACCGTCGACTTGAGAACATCAACCGCTTAATATGGCTTGTATGACTAAAAAACTTGAACGACCGAAACCCTTAAATGTGAATTTAAAAAAAACAAGAATAAAAAAATTGCATCGACCTCCACGCGATGGAAATGGAGGTGGGGTAGTTGCCACGTGAGTGGTGACGTAAGGGGTGCGGGGAATCTGCGGGAAAGTAGACGGCTGGGTGGGCCCATGTCAGCAGTCACTGCACTCATTCCAATATTGAGCGGGCGAGCGTAAAGGCAAACCCAGGAGCCTCACCCGACTACCACGACGGCACCATGCGGAGTGGGTACAGGATCGATTCCACGCACCAACTCTCTCCCGCTCGCGATGACCCGATACGAAATCGGAGAAGGCATTATGATAATGATGAGTGGCCAGGGAGATTATACCCAATATAGCAGGATATCATACGACCCGGGATATTGAATTTTTTATATCATAGTAAAGTCGATGCAGTGACGAAAATAATAGTGGGAGTTTTCCATATGACACTAAGTCAAAACTCATCATCGTAGAAGTCCACCGATTGAGGGTAGTTGGATGATGCCTACGAACTATCACGTATTCCTCATCGAATGGGCTTCCTCGGGGTTAAGGGGTTAAGTGGTAGAAGCGACTCCATAGTCTCAATCTCGCCCCAAAATAAAGACAATCTATCTATCCTCGGGTCTGATTCAGTTTGCCATTAGCTATTTCATTCCTCAGTTTTCACATTTCCAAACCTGCCTCTATGGCCACCAAAAAGCTTCTTTTTTCACTTTGGTCGGTCAAGCAATCACATTTACATCTCAGCCTCCCGCTACTCACCTTCCCAGTACATCTTCTACCCGATTTTTCAGCTATCTTTGAATTCCACTTAGCAAACTTCCCTCTTCTCCAAACCAATACTACATAATTCGTCCCTTTTATCCAACTTACCCCCTCCATACTAGAGTTATAATTATAAGTAGAAAACAATTTGCCCAGAGTAACTTTCCCGATTAAAAAAAATGAAAGTATGTGAACTGCAAGTTTTTCATAATAAATCGTCAAATTCATCGAAAATATGAATTTAGAGGCATTCTGTCAATCTCTCCTTAAATTGAATTATATAGTAGCATGAGAGATCAGGATTGAAATACATTTCAGAAAAGGTCGGGTCCGCATTAGGGAGCGTCCATCGCGCGGATCTATTTGGAGAAAGTAGGGGAGCAGTCCGTTGTCCTTGATTCGCGGTGAAACGCATTCGGGGAGCATTATTAGGCGACAATTCTTCTGTTTAGACACAAATGAACAAAATTCATGCAACTTCTACGCCCCCCCCCTAACCCTGAATGAAAGACAATGAGACACCAAATGTAGTTTCAGTAAAATAGACGCCGTACTTTTAAACAGAATCACTTTAAGAAACGCAGACTCGAAGACGTAATGGAAACATCCACTGATACAAGGGACGAAGAAAGAAAATATCTCGTAACCACTTGGAGGGGGTGTGGAAAATACTTCCCAAAAAATAACTGCACTATTTAATTGGGATTTTCATTTCATAATTTCAATATTTCTCACCCCGACCAGGGCGTTGTTTTCCTTTTCATAAGAAAAAACCGGAGCCCAGAAATGAAATTAAAACATTCGTTCGTAGTTTCGGTAATCCAAACATCAATTATGACTCCAAGATCACACGCTCCTCAAAACTGGCACGCAGAATACATACTATAAGATAGGATTAGTAATTCCATCAACGCTCTATTGTTCACTAATGATACACTGGCTAGAATTACACGTGGTGGATCTACTACTAATTCTACATGGCATGCACATACACTTATCTGTTAATTTGAACTTAAAGCATTTTTATCTTCGACTTCTTCTACCCTTTCCCAATTACTTTGCGCTGACAATTTTTCCCGAATATGATAACATATGCATATCATAACCCAAGATTACAAGCAGAAACATTTATCTCATTCAAAGGAAAGCTAATGCTCAGCGAACATCTGCAATGGACAATATGAATTAAGATCAAATTCATCCCAGCGATAGAGTGAAATGTTAAAAATTTTTGTTTAATGCACCCAAAATCCCACCGCGCCTAATAACCACCAGAAAATTCACAGGGGTAAAAGGACCACACGCACAATCCCATTCGTAAACCACCCTAACACCCTTTGTAATATCGGCAATTCTTAAAAGGATTGATTGATATTTTGATGGTAAGTGTTAATATGGACAAAGTTATTTTATTCAAATTGATATTGCATTACAAAAACTGAAAAAATTAAAACACTTACGCTCCAAGAAAATACTGGCCAACAGCCAAGCATACTTTCATAGCCTCGAGCAATGGTACGTGTATTTGAAGCAAATTCTAACTTTCTAGTCTTGCATTCTCTTCGCCACGACATCCAAATGCGTTTAACATAGAAGATCTGCTCGCTTTGGAAGGATGTATCATGCAAAAAGGCTCTCCAAGATTAGCCGATTTAAGTGGTATTTCCATTCTCATAACTTTTTAAATTGAGTTACTGTCAATTACAACTTTTCGTTGACAAACTCAGCCAAATAAAACGGGACCACTGAAGCAGTGAGGGGACAGATGAGAGGAGAGTGTACACTGCTTTTTCATATATTGCCACACTGCCTCAAACTTATTCGAAGTACATCCTTGAGCGTCGACACACTTTTGTTAGCGGTTTTTTCACGACTCGAAGGCTCCCTGGTATGCGGGTTACGAAGGTCTTAAGGATACGCGTGCAATGTCCTTTGACGGCACTTAGGGTCCCATAGTGGTGACGGGTTAATGGTGACATAGCTTAGACGGGTGACGGAGGATTTCACTTCTGGGAATAGTAAATAGTCTGCTGGTGCCAAGTCGGGACTGTACGGAGGCTGGGGAAAAGTCGTGAAGGGTTGTAGGTCTTCGGAAGCAAACCCTCGATTCTACTTTCGGTCGTCCGTCAAGACCTTTCTCAAGGATTCCACTTGCTCTAGTTTCACCCATAGAAATGTGATATCTGCATTCTGCTTCTCTTTTCCGCACACACATATTTTAGTTTCCTTCTTTTTGATGTTCATACTATACTTCCCCAGTACCTGATCCAAAGCACTTGCTTGATCCATAGCACTAGAGTTGCTTGCAAGTCCTCTCGCGTTTCCGCCACTACTGCGATGTCATCTGCAAACCAGAGCATGTTGATTTCTTCTGCATGTTCATTTCTTCTCCATTTATCTTGACTCTTTTGATACCCAATCCTTGTGTTTCTTTTATTGCCACTTCCAGGCATACGTTGAATAATGCTGCCGAGAGGTTCTATTCTTGTCTTACTCTTTTCTTTATTTAGGCTTCTATTTTTTGTTTGCCTTGTTGAAACGCGATTCTTGTAGAGGTTATGGTTAATTCCTCTGTCATTGTAATCCAATCCAAGCGCTTATAGTACCTTGAATATCTTGTTCCATTCGACGTTGCCGAAGGCCTTCTCCAAGTCCACGAATTTTTTTCGGGCAGAACTCTCAAGCTGAGAATTGCCTCTCTTGCTCTGCAGTTTTTCCTGAATCCGAATTGGTTTTCGGAAAGGTTTCCTTCTATCATTCCTTCTATTCTTCGGCTAATTATCCGAGTAAGGATGTTTTATACTTGAGTCACCAGGCTCTATGTTCTGTGTTCTTCGCATTTAGCTGTTTTCGATTTCTTCGGTGTTGCAATCATTATACTTTTCTCGAAGTCTTCTGGCATCTTTCCGCTGTAGTAGCTACGAGTATCTTTGATTATTCCAAAGAGGGCATCCTTCGCTTTGACCCCGAGTATCTTGATTATTTTTCTGTTTATTTTGTCAACTCCTGGTGCCTTGTTGTTTCTCAGGTCTTCCACGACTCTCTCGAATTCGCTTCTTAGTATCTGCGGGCCCCGATCGTCTTTAGTTATCATGCTTTCATCTTTCATTACGCCAACTTCTAGTGGTTTGGGAGCTTGATAAGAGTATTTCAATGTATTCTGTCATCTATTGCCAATGCCGTCATCATCTATTAGTATTTTTCCATTAGCAGCTCGGATATTTTGCGATTTTGTTTTTCTTTCTGAAAATTGCTTCTTCACTAGTTTATATGACATCTCGCTATTTCCATTTTTCATGTTGTCATTAATTTCATTGAAGCAGCTTTCTATTCATTCCTCCTCCTTTCCTTTTTTCTTCTTTCGTCTATGAGATCACCCTCTTATTTGAGCTGTTATCCATGGTTTCTCAGACGTTTCCGTCTTACTCACAAGGAGCTCATCTGCAGCTTTGGTAATTATATTCATTTCTTTCCATCGACTGTTAGTGCTAGTATTTTCATTATTTCCTTCTATTTCCCTTTCGGCGGCCCTGAGGAACTTTTCTCTTACGCTCTTTTCTTCCAGTACCCGTGTGTTCCATCTGGGTTGTTGTGTCTCTTTCTTCATCTATCGCAGTCTGCTGTCCATGATCCCAGGGTTGTCATCGCTATTTATATCTGCGACGGGATAGCTCTTACACTTTTTAATTTGGTTCTTGTATCTCTTCCTGATAAGGATGTAGTCAATTTGGTATCGTGTTTTGTCTTCAGGCATCTTCCATGTGTATGTTCTTCTCGGATGTTGATCGAAGATGGTATTTAGCATGGCACTAGCATGTTTTTCTCGTTACAGAATTCTATCAGTCTCTCAGTTTTGTTTCCCCAATTCGAAGTATCCCACGCTACTTCCCTCTCGCCCCTCGCCGACCACAGCGTTCCAATCTCCCATTACTATGAGGTTTTCCTTCCCTTTTACTTTTCCTAGAACCTCTTCCAGTTGTTCGTATACTTCCTCTATTTCCTCATTTGAATGGCTATACGTCGAAATATACACTTGTATTATCACTGTATCCGTAGATTCCGCCTCTATCTTTAATATCCTTTCATTATATTGCCAGCAGGATATCATTTTCCTAGCCCATTTCTTCGTGAGTAAGATGTCTACTTCTGCGATTTTCTGGTCGTCTCACACCCTGTAGCCGTTGCCCAGAAGTCGTTCGCCCCCGTTCACCTAATTTCGCTCAATCCCATGATGTCTATCCCCAGCCTATCCATCTCCATCTTTGCATTTTATAATTTTTCCACACACCCCCGATGACCCAACGAACTTGCAGGTTCACATCTCTGCACAAGGAGAATAGGGCTTGCACCCTTAATAAAACTTCTTGCTGCTGCTTAATAACTGCTCCTCGGTCTATTTGGGTGCCATTTGTTGTTTACAAGTTTTGTGAATCCTTATCTGTATGACTTATGTATGGGAATGCTTCCGGCATGTGGCTCATAAGGCTAACTGTTCTAGGATACACTGCTATGGGATATTACGCGGAAGTGATGATTAAGAGCTGCTAAGTGGTGACAGGTCTTCTTGGCTGAGTAGTTTGTATTTTGACGTCCTGTGTCTGCCGTACGTGAAAACACAAGCTCAGTAAGTAATATAATAACCTGTTTTTCTGCATGCGTTTTGTATTGAAGCCGGCGACATCTAAATGTTTTCCTCTTGCGTGAGAAGAATGATGAATAGTAATTTTAAATAAAATTATTTACACGCATTATGAACTCCCGAGTTTGGTATACTACGTCGTGATTCCATGATAAGTCCGTATCAAGTTAACAAATACAGATTCCTTCATTTAAAGTCGAGTGTGTTTCATATTTGCTGTGTTCAGCCTCCAAAAATATGTTTTGCCAGAAAATAAATAATAATGTTTTATCTAGGCATTTTTAATGGAATTTGGATAATGAAGTGCATTGGCAACCTTAAGATTAAAGAAATTTTGAAAAATAGATAAACTATTTTCACACACCCTAATACGAAGCCTACTACGTAACAATTGACCGACATTAACGTACATATGAAGAACAATAATAGGGGCCCACAATTATGATGAAGTCTATGGATTAAACCTTATTGCATATACGCGCTTGTATTACCAATGCGAAATGAAACTAATTCCTTAAATACCACAAACGCATTTGGTAAATCGATCCAGTTTTGAGACTAAATGGTCAAAACAACGTCTATATCTAGAGCGCTCATACAATCTTCCCTCCAAGTCATTCACTTGACCTCGCAATTAGCTTGCCGCGAAAATAATTATAAAATACATCAGTAAGTTCAAGGAAGCTTCCTGTTTCAAATCCAATTTGACTCTGGACCTTATCTAAACTCTTGAATGACGGGTGACCTTCTGGCTACCATAAGCTTTGGAAAATCACAACGGGAAAAGGAAAAGGAAGGACTTCTACTTTGATTATACCAATCAAACTTTTTTGCGAATACCTATTTAGTTCCCCTCCAAGAGTGCATTTCCCACGGTAAATTATGGTCCCTATGATCCGCATGAACTAAAGACAAAAAATAATAACTTCAAGACAGAGACAGGTTCAATTCTGACTTACATATATAATTTAAAAAAGAATTCATAATAAAAACTGCACCACAGTGGACCAATTGCATTGCCCCATCATCAAGCACGACCTTAAACGACCGGTCAAACGACGGTCTCGGTAAATGTAGGTCGTGACCCCCCTCCCCCTGCATCTTCCAAATTCCAAAGAACTATTGGGACTGACTTTCTCTTAATTTTCACTTCGCCAATGTCGTTTTTTTTGTGTGTTGTTGACTGAGAGAAGTGTGTAAAGTTATTCTGTGCTCCATTGATAGAATAATACATTCAGATGGTGTAACGAGTCGAACAACGATGGCATTGTCAAAATGGATGTCAGTTTGACATTACAATAGTTCGTGGTGCGGCATTTTCTGGAGAGAGAGTAATCAACTTCACAATGGCAGTGTATAGTTTATTGGGAAATAACAAAAGCCCATATATTAGTACCAACGTTCCCTTAAAACTGATCAATAAAATGTATTACAAAGATATTGTGTCTTATATGATGTTGTAGTATCCAGTATTTTGTCCTCATTTTAGCCCTTCTGTGCCTTAGTGATGAGAGAGGCTGTAGCTTTATGCAGAGTAGGTTTATTTAATCGGAAACTTGGTAGTTTCTGATTAAATAACCTTTTTATGAGCTGGGAAGTATTAATAGTATTTCAACATACGAAAATGGCAATCGGCCCACTAGCCGTCTTTTTCTATGTGCATACATGGGTTTATGTAATATGCACCAAACATTAACATTCTATCGCAAGTGATATAATTCTTTTAAAATCATGATGCATCCTCATTATTTCGGAAAAGGGCAAAAATTATATTTATCAAGCTTAGAGGTCTTTCAAAGTTCGACCTTTTCACAATGGTCTTAATTCGAAAACGAAGCATGGGTTTTTCGAAATTTTAATAAACCGGTATACAAATAATTGATTTTTAATTCGTGGAAAATAATTGTTATGCACAGATTACACAAGTAAATTGTCGCGAAGTATATGTAGAGCATGTAAAGTAGAAGCAGACAGTTATATGGAATTATTATATGCATAGCAATTAGAGGTTATCTTAGAAGGGAATGGACGTTTTGTATTGAAGATCATCCAAAATGACCAATTATCCAGGGGTATAGAGAAACTGAAGATAGCCGGAGGATTAGCCTAAGACTAGTAACTGAAGTTGCAAGCTTTTTAATGTTGTTGACAAATCATTCTTTCAGCAGAGTTTTTGGTATATTTTTATGTATGCATGCTATGAAAATTAAAATCGACAATTCGCGGTTCTTATATTGATCCGCTAGATAAAATATACTAAAAACACGAAATGTCAAATCTTATAATGTCGCTTGGATAAAGGAAAACAGTTGGAAATTGTCAACCCTGGAAGATTAATTAGAAAACCATGTGGTCGGGAGTTGATTTAATAGTTGATTAACACTGACATAACCTTTAGGAAGTACGCAAATTAATACTGAATATTCTTCATAGGTGATAATTTTATTTGAGCAAAGGTACAACGACATAGAGACAATATTTTCTTAATCGAAAAAACGGAATCGATGAGTATTTTGCAGTTATTAGAAATAATAGGTGTTCTTGAATCAATTTGTAAAAAATATTTACTGTTAGGAAATGGTGAATACAACTGAACAGGCATTTTTCGGGCATTTCACAATCAATTAATAATGGTAGTCTACCACTCAAGGTGCAATTTACCGGTTAAGGTATGTTTTTGGATGGATACAACTATCAAATAAATATTTTTTTAACTCCAAACAAAACGCAATCCAGCAACCTACTCTACATCAGGTCCCTCTTCATCTCTGTGTACTTCTTTCCTCCCTTCATCCCATCCAACATCCACATCCTGTTCCTGCCCTTTCCCCACTTGCCCAACATTCTCCCCTCTATTACCTTCTTCAACATCCCACTGCCGCTCAATACGCCTTTCACACATTTTTCCTGCCCCCATAGGATATCTCTCAACAAACCCAACATCAGTACTAACTATGGCCAAACAAGTAAAATATTTGGGGGTAGTTCTAACACCACGTCTTTCATGGGGAGCACATATCAGGACAATATGCGGATCCGCTTTAAAAATACTGGGCTTCATTAAACGGGTGGTGAGGAAATGTAATGAGAAAGTTTTAGAGAGGTGTTATTTTGCTCTAGTTAGACCACATTTGGAATATGCCGCAAGTATTTGGGATCCTTGGGAGAAAATCTGGCAAAAAGAGTTAGATAAAGTCCAGAGAAAATCCGTCAGATTCGTGTCAGATATGTATGACAAGTACACAAGTGTAACAGGTCTCTTAGGGAATCAATGGGAGCCCCTTGAAATACGAAGAGAACAAGCGAGACAAACTTTTCGAAAGATTCAGAACCAGCGAGTTTAACGATGACACAAAAGGAATTATAATGGCCCCACACTACTAAGGTAGATCAGACCACAAAGATAAAATAAGGGAGATAGATTCCAATACAGATAAATTCAAATACTCATTCTTCCCCAAAACAATCAGAAATCATAATAGTAAGAATCCGAAGTCCATTTAAAAATATTAAAATACATTTAAGTTACACATCGGAACAAAATTAAAAATTCAAAGATTGTGCATGTGTATGTTTGTTGGTAGTTTGTGGGTTTGCATGTGTGTGAAAGGGTGGGGCGAAAGGGTTCGTGCATGAATGTTTACCATGTTTGGTTTGTGGGCTCTAAATTTGTGACTTCTGCATGCGGTTTTTCTCCTAATTTACGGGTGGTGCCCTAACACCCCCCGCCACACACCCTTGCGGCGGCTTGCGGGGTATTGAGTAGATGTAGATGAAACCCCTCTCCTCACCCACCATCCCTAGTACTTCCTCATTTGTTTTCCTTTCGGTCCATTTCACCTTCTCCATTCTTCTCCACACCCACATTTCAAAAGCCTCTAATCTACGTCTATCCTGCTTCAGCGACCACTTTTCCGCGCCGTACGCTACGCTCCATATCAAAGTTTTTACGAGTCTTTTCTTAACCTCCCTACTCAAGTTCCCCGTCATCAACTCCCTCCTTGAGAGAGCCTCCTTGCCTAGCGCAATTCTTCTCCTTACGTCCCTACTACTGCAACCGTGTTGGTCCAAAACACTTCCGAGATACGTAAACTGTTCTACCTGCTCTATTTTTTCCCCTCCTATTTTAATGTTTACCTTAGCCTTTTTCTTTCTGGAAAATCGCATAACCTTTGTTTTATTAATATTGATTCTCATCCCATATCTATCGCGCTGAATCTTCAATTAACTCAGCAATGCTTGCAACCCCTTGGCTGACTGAGCAACTAATGCTTGGTAGCAGCAAACCTTACCGTTTTTACGAATTCCCCTCCGAATTTCATTCCTACCACCAGTTCTTCCCATGCCTCTTTAATTAGTACTAGCTTACATATCCTACAATGTATTTACCATTCAAATATTCAATCTCGATCATCACATGGTATTATATTATGGAGTGGCTAAATCCATAGCCAACAGATTTTTAAAGTGTAGAAACAGGCCATAAGAGCAATCTTAAATTTACCTTTCAGACATTCCTGCAGGTCTCATTTTCATGAACTGCAAAGCATGCCACTGGTTGCTCTTTATGCATACAATCTAATATTATTTGTTAAGAGTAACATGCATATATAAGAGCAAATACTAAATATCCATCATCATGATACACGTACTGAACTTGGCACAAACATTGAGCCAAGATGATCTAATTTGAGTGGTGAGGGACCATACTATATGTATATATATATATAATATAAAAATTCCTTCCATAAAAATATCCATTGAAAATATGATTTTGATCACTCTCATAGGAAGATGAAGTAACACCAGACGATGGGAATATTGCGAAAGATTTTCTATTTTGTTCCTTGAAATGCAAGTCTCACGAAAATTTGACGGTTGTTTCCCGTGAAAAATTATTTCTTACCGAGTTTCAATGTTTAGGAATGGGAAGTAATACTTTTCCGAACAAACAATACTTTCAATATTAACCTCTTCTTCAAGAATACGCGAAGAATATGGTAAAAACAAATTCATAACATGGGATGAAAGGTGGTGAATCTATGAAGTCAGTTCAATTTACGGATGATCACGCTTTATTTATCCAGGCAGCCGATGGGTTACAAATATTTCTGAGTGCATTAAAAAATCAATGTGATAGGTCTATCAATGAAGATGAGTCGATAAAAGTTATTGAGGTTAAAGAGAAAACGAAGGCTAAATTAAGCATTAAAAATGGATGGCATAAACTAGAGCAGCTGTTCTAAACTCTAAACTAGTGTAGGTGTAAACTAGAACAGTTTACCAATCTGGGAAGTGTTTTGGGCCGAAATTGTAGAAGTAGTAGGGGCATAAGTTGGAATTTGGCAAAAAACCTTTTACAAGGAGGGAATTGACGACGGGGATGTTTAAACGGGAAGTTTGTAGCTTGGAAATTGGGCAGTCAAACCAAGATGATGGCCGTAGATTGCGAGGATTTGATATACGAGTTTAGGGAAGAATTGAAAACACAAAATGGAAAGAAAAACAACCAAGGAAGTCTCTCGGTATTGAGGGATGGAATGCATTGGAAAGAGAAATTCGGAGGAAGCAAGACGGAGGCAGGGTATCCTGATTGGCGATGGAATGCTGAAGACGGATAAGAGTACGTTAGGCAAGAGAGTTGAGTGTAGGAAAAGCATAGGCTTGCAGGACTGTATGAAGGGTTGCAGAAATTAAGCGGAATTGAAGAGGGTTTATTGCAGTGTCAGGATGTGTTTTGTTAGATGTGGCCAAGAAGTCTGAAGAGAGACTACAAGTTAGTCTGAGTTCATCCAAAACCTACTTAATTGGTTCACTCCTTTTAATAATTATTAACTTGCTCTCTGAAGATTATCCGATGAATATTCTCAAGTCTCCCAGAAGATTTACTCGTTAAAAAGTTTCCAAATTTGTCGTAATTTGTGTATACCTGAACCGTGAAGAACGAATACTTGTGTCCGCGTGGATGCATGCATGAATGTATATCTATGAGAGTATTTACGCGTACGTGTAAAATTTCTCATTTTTAAACAATATCTATAATTATACTACAGTACAGTAATTAAACAATTATACGACAGTAAATTATACTACTATACAGTAAAAATTATACTACAGTTCAGTAAAATAAACAATACATATAACCGTAAATCGGATAGGAGAAACAAATTTATTTGGAGTATCATTGCTGTGCGAAGTGATTATATTATTATTTATAACAACAGTTGTCAAATTATTGTTTTTCATGGAAAATTGTCTTTTAATGTATCATCAAAATAAGCCAGAAGAAGAATTTCCACCCTGTCATCGCAGTTTAAATTAAAGAGTAGTAACACTACATACGAGATCTGGCATATATGCATTAATTTCCACTCCGTTACTCAAAGGCAATCCTACAACTTTATGACTTCTATTTTGTCATTTTGGCTCGGGATAAACACTATCTCCTTCGCTAGTCAAATAAAAATCCTATCACGAGTTATGAATTGGAAATATCGTATCTCTTAATTACTGGACAAATATAAGATAACATTTAACAATCATTTCAACCTAAACATTCGTTGACTACCGCCCAACCTAACGTAAACTTCCCTAATCGCTGAACGACCCCTGCCTATCCTAGCATCCTCATCTACGATTCTTCTTTGTTTAGTATTGTATGATTACGTCACATTTTTTTAAAATTACAATTTCTACTTATTTAATATTGCTGGTACATTTCTGTTTAGTACGGCTTCCGACATCAAATCTTTGTTAATTGCAGCTCGTAAATATGAAAATTTTCAAGAACAAAACATTAAGGACGTTTGCTCGATTCCACTCAGTTACACCACCGAGTACCTTCATAAAATATTGAAATCCAGGCTGGTGTCACATAATTTGAACTCGTTCGAGTTACGATGAAGATGTTACAGTGGCAAGGTTAGTCGTGTCTAACGTACCGCGTTCGTTGTGGATTTGGTCTTTTCTACACCCAGAGAAAATCTTGCTCTCGGCACGACTATTATAGTGAAATTTCAATTAAAAGGAAGAGATGGCGGAAGAAGGCACACTGTTGCAATGTGACGAGGATGCCACGCGCAGAAGCTCGGGGGAAGTATTCAGAGAAGTGCGTAGGGAAGAAATGCATACGCTAGCATCTCTGGAGCTGGCGTATGCATTTTATGATCAGTTGGACTGTTGCTTTTTATGATGACATTTTTCATTCCAAAATGCAAACGCCAACCCTTTCCTGGATGGTGCGAAATGATAACTAACAATTAAGATGCCCACTTTAGTATTTTTATTCACACGACCCGTGCTTCAACACTTCGTCACATGAAGTGTTGAAACCCGGGTCGTGTGAATAAAAATACTATCGTTTAAAATGAATACACTTTGTAACTTCCACACGATTTTTATTCGTACTACCGGTTTCAACGCTTCGGCGTCATCATCAGGTACCTGATGATGACGCGGAAGCGTTGAAACCGGTAGTACGAATAAAAATCGTGTGGAAGTTACAAAGTGTATTCATTTTAAACGAAAATGAACCTCCACAAAGTTGAGCCTGAAACCATAGAATTCATCAAAAATACTATAGTAGAAATCAAAATTGTTAAAAATCATTTTCATTTCTCTCCAATATGCCAAGTTTTCATGAAGTTAAACTTGAAGAAAATACCGTCCTTTCCTCATTGTGTTGAAGTCGTATGATCATCTCCGTTCTTCTTCCATATTTGTAGCTGTCTACAAGCAAACATTTTCATGACGGGAAAGTTTAAAAATCCCACAACTAGAAACTATATTTTACATTTCTACGCCCATTTAAATGTGTACACGGGTTATTACCGTTCAGACCATTCTGGATTAGTATGAACCAACAACCCACCAGGATCGCAAGGTACCAACCAAACATGGTAAGGTTTTGACCATAAAACCGTACAATATTCGACATTGAACATCGAAGTGAATGTAAATTGAACAATGTAAATTGAATAATGTAAAGCGATGTGCCTCAATATCGCCAAGACGGTCGTGACTGGGGATATGCGATTAGACAACACGTTACTTATTTGGTAGTCTACCGTTTAATTCAGGTTTGGGATGGACACAGACTGAACACCACTATATTTCAAAGCCACGTCTAACAGAACAACCTGACAGCCCACGCTACGATGAAACTTTTTTAAATTCCGCTACTAATACTTAAATCTGTTTTCACTTTTATACGTCCACGTTTCTTGGGTTCATCTACTGAGTCGTTCGAACTCATAAATTTTTGTTTGGGATTAACACTGGCAATTTAACATTCTAAATCAACAACTGAAATAATTTACGTCCTAATACAGCACCATTATCCCAGTTACAAGTGGGGGGAATTAGGATTCATAGCAATGCAGATGTAATCGATGTAAAAGTATCAATAGGCACTTCATTTGAATAATCTTGTTTTCCTGGATTTCAAAACTTGTGAACCAGTCATCAAGTTTTGCTAAGATGATATACGATACACGAGATAGGAAACACAAAGCAGCGAAACAATAAACATCACACAGGAACATAGGTGACCTCGGGCGACACCGGTGGTCTCTATTTCCATAAATACATGTACGTACGTCACTGCATAATAAAATATGCATTCTGAAAACTTGAGCCAAGAAAAATAAAATTACAAAAGGCCTGTAACTTTTGCGACAGTAAAAATAATGACATTACTCAATATGCCTTATACATTCACATCACATCTTGCTTTTTCAACTCCTAGTAAAATATTTAAAATGAAATTTCATACATCAATAATCATACACCGTAGTCAGAAAATTGCAAATGCAACAGGGCCGTGCCATGCAGATCAAGCGGTTATGGAGATCTCGGGACGGCAGAATCACTGAATACGTACAAGCACTTATATATTGAACGTGACGGGCCGCAATCAGAACACTTCGTATCATAATGGGCTTTCCAACGAGGGCAAGTTGGAAGAGCTGAATAGTCCATGCCGCGTCAATTTATTTAATTTTTATTGTATAATTTTTAAAGGTGGCCTATTGCATACTGTCTAGACCTGGTACACGCCCGGGGTTAGACAAAAGATCACAACCCAGTAATTCTACCGCCGTTAGGAGTATTCACGAAAACTTGACATAACCAGACAGCTATAATTTTCCGGAAGGAGTTTCATTGAGCGTAATAAATGACTGCCAAGGTCGAAATCAATGACACCTAAGGGTCCGCGATTTACGGCGCAATTGCTAAAAGTGATAAAATCTATTATCAGATCCCTTACTTGTTTGTCTTCTCTTTCTTACTTCCTTCATCATTTGCGATCCCATGCCTAAGCACCATACACAGAGGGGTGACATTAATCGACAAATTTTAAGAGGACCGGTAACCAAGATATTAAATTTAAGTCGTCCTTCCATCTCGCTCAAATTGCGGTGACGTTAGTGAATTATGAGAATGAATCCCAAACACAACTAATTACCTTACCTCGACCAGATTGCCTTACTAATTTAGGCAATAAATTGTGGCGGCAATTTATCTTTGCATCAGCGTGCCAAAAATAAAAGTTGAACGATGATAACTAATTATTATAATCGTATTTTGGAGAATGAGGTTTTTCATTAGACTCGGAACACGTGAATAGGAATACAAATGCTCATATTATGAATTTGTGAAGATTTCTACCCGCCATTTTTAAGCTTGAAAAATAATCATTTCATCCTCTTCACAGGTACTTCAAATTGCTCGTCTTACATTTGTTTTTCCCGCTTAAACCTGTCATTTCTAATAACTACATTCAGATGGTCAACGGTCAATTTCAGTCATGAAAAAATACGAGTATACTTCAGCATTTCCTGAAGAAATGGGTGGATACCGTGTTTTTCAAGGAATATTCTTGTACGAAAACAGTAATGGTGCTAAATTTTCCCAACTACAGAGAGATGTAGGTGACAATAAGTCGGCATAACATCGTGCTTGCCTCAACAATACAAGGACTGTGCAAAATAAGATGAAACTGGTCTTTCTACGAACTGCTGGACGGATCACAATCGGTGAGGTGTCGCCTATTAGCGGCGTCTGTGAGAAGTAAAATACTCGTGGTCCTATTTCGAGTCATCTCTGCACAACAGCGATTCTTGTATGAGCTCGCATATGCAAATGCTTGTGTCAGTGAGAATGACAGTGTTGAGAAGCAGCGCGTGTGCATTGAATTTTGTTTTAACGTCGAAAAAAGTGCAACTAAAATTTATGAAATGATTCAAGAGGTGTTCGGCAATGAATCTATTAGTTGTGCAGTGTTTTCGCTGGTAAAACCGCTTCCAGTCCGAACAAACCTAGACCAACAAACGACACCTACGTCAACAGTGTGATTTATTTAGCGTGTGCAAACCGTATGTTAACTGTTGGGGAGATTGCCAATTAAGTTGACATTAGTGCTGGATCGTGTTTCAACATTTTGATAGAAATCTTTGGTATGCAGCCCGTCGCGTCCGAATTTGTGCCGCAAATGTTAACGAATGAACAGAGGCAAAAACGTCTTCACACCAGCCAGGAACAGCTCGATCGTTCAAACGACGATCAAAACTTCTGAAAAACAATCGTCACAGGAGATGAAACCAGGGTTTATGATTATGATATAGAAAAGAAACCCAATCTCCACGGTGGAAGGAGTTACCATCTCCACGACCCAAAAAAGATCCGATGTTGCGATCGAATGTGAAGGGGATGTAGACCGTTTACTTCGAATGGGAAGTAATTACTCATTATGGATGTGTTCTCAAAGGACAAACAGTGAATGAACTGCAATACATAGACGCTATGAGAAGGTTAAGACATGCTAAGTTGCGGAAGAGACTACAAGGCGTCTTGCTGGGTACTAAGAAACAAAAAATAAGCTCTATCTGACTATACCATTCGCTGAAAATTTCATGTCACCCTCATTCCGATTAAACGATAAACGCGGAAAATATAAACCCTGCCAAGTATATGATGAAACATTTGGCAGCCTTATCACTAAGAAATAAATGATTGAACACAAGACCAAGACGTCTATCGTCAACGTCCTGAATACGACAATGAGAAACTAAGATGTATTACTCGTACCCCGATTTTTCGTGCGTTTTAGAACACCTTTTGCGTGAAAAGCATTTGGCGCACCGTGTTCAGTTTCTTTAATTGCAGAAATGGATTATTAAATTAACTGAGACGCCCTTTTGTAGACATTTGGTTCCAATATCAAGGATCTCCAGGGATTCTACATCTACATCTCCAGGGATTCAGTGACTTCACAAGGGACTCTTCTTGCTGTCCTACGTAAAACCCGCTTAACTGCCAATTTCAACTTGTAATTCCTTTTATTTAACAGGACGGCCAAAATCCATCCAGGAAGAATTTTTCCGAAATTTTCAGGGAATATTTTCAGTTTTACAGGACATTCTTCAACCGCAAACAAATTTATATTTGGGCAAAAATTGGAAATGAGTCGACCCTCCCTCAGAAAATCATTGACAGCTACACAGAAAAAAATAGTTGTAGTATACTTCTTCAGTGGGTCGCGGTAGTCAGGGGTAGAGCGTTGGAGTACTGACCAGAGGGCCCGGGTTTGATTCCCGGGCAAGTCTCTCTGGGCACCCATAGCTCCACCCAAGCTATGTGATTTTTCGGGTACCAGATCTTAGCGGGAAACCATAACCGGCCCAGGGAAAGGAACTGGCCCCCCTTCCCTGATGTGTGAATTTCACACGCCGTCGGGCTTAGTACTGGGTGAGCTCTACCATCACCTTCCAAACCGACCTTCAGGTTGCCTACTGTGTTCATGGTTTTTTTACATTGTTTCACTAAAACGGCACAACTCATAAAGAACGCCACATCGATAACAGCAGCATCATTTCGGTCGCATTTATCGTTATCCAAATATTTGCATACATTCATTGTTACCTTTAATCAACAGGGAGCCTCACAAGCACTAGCTCACCTTTCCTCGACAATTATACAGCCTAAGAACGCAATAAAAGTTGGCAAATAAAAAATAGAATGGACCTACAGTGAAGATGAATACAAATTAAAACAATAGTACAAAATAAAAATATTCAGAAAAATTTTACGTTCTTATTTTCAACTAAACCGTGAACCTCTGCTTCAATTTGTCAATCTAAATCCAGGCTCAAGTGGGGGAAGTGCTGCAAATAATGACATGTGCGCAAATTAATACTATCTTTCGAAGGAATTTTAAAATGACAGGTGGGTAAATTTCCTACGTAAAATGTGCAAAATACTGACTTTTCCAAAAGGTTCTAGAAATATTTCTCTATTTCCGGAATCTATACTGAATTTAATACAATTTTTCACTCCTAAATACACATAGGTCTTCTTATATCAACCAGAAACTCCTAACTGAAACTCCGAACACAGAACCAATGACCGATCACCAACGTGTGCACAGTTCGAAACGGAACCGTAGTAGCCACGGGTGGGGGGACACCATTTCTATTCATTTTATGCTCCCAAGTCTCGCCTAAAGACGCTTACTGCTTGCCACCACGTCTCCGCTCCATGATCTTTCTCCTTCTTTGTCATCGAAATGGTTTCAGTTGACGTCACGTTTTTCCTCGCCAATTGATGAAGCGCCTCATATTCATTACTTGCTGCAGTGCGCGTAGCTGATTGTCAAGGAGTTACAATTCGTTGCTGTGGCTCGAACAAGTGTCATACGCTGATAAAACATGAAAGGCTGACGTTATAAATGCAAATCTTAACTCCTGGCAGCTAAGGGAACGGTGTCTTCTTTATAGTTCGGGAATGCGAGAATTTCGAGCATGAAAGTTGGACAAAATTAATTCCCTCATCTTCCAATTTCGAAATAATTACCAGTTAAACCGAAAGCAAAGTACATTTAACTCTGAGGTCAATATTGTTTAATTCGTAAGTAGTCTCATCTTTATGTTAAAGTTAAAATGTTTTTGGCATTGGCAATCCGCTATTGCAACAACAATCAGGGAAAAATTGCGAGGACTGTTTCATTTCCGTTCCAATGCCAAACTTATAGATGGCATTTGTTTATTGCAATTAAATATGTATATGTTACAAATTAAAGCAAAAATTCATAAAATACGTTTTCAACCAGAAAAAATACAATTTCATTCGAAAACATTCAAAACATGAACTTATTAGTTCCTATTTCTATTATAAATTATTATCAAAAGGTACTCCACCTTTTAATGTAGTTTTAAGCGTAATTGGATGGATGCACACCTTGGGGAAACCCTTAAAGAATGTCGCAAACTCTCCAACTCCTTTCATTTCGCCTAAAATTCCCCTTCGTAATTCACTTGTCGAACGTTCTCCACTCCATAACAGCGTCCAACATTCCATCGCCAATAAACATGCTCCACATCTGACAATACTTTCCTTCATTCATTGCATTTCTCCAAGCAACACTAACTTGTACCCTCACATTTTAAGCAACATAATTCACACTATAACTTAGGGTCAACTTGAAAACCCCTCTGGTAAATCATAATTTGCGCTTTTCATTTAGTCTGTGGTCACCACAAGGTAATTGGTCTCGAAATGGTTATTTAAATCCACAATACTTATATTATTTGGTGTGGCGAATACCAAAGGCATGCAATTTTACTATCGATTGAACAAATGTTTCACCACCAAAAATCAAGGAGGGTCTTCCATGCCCACTTGTCTCAAACGGGACATGGGACAACAATCTTTCGAAGGTCATTTTTTTACCATTAAGTTGTGGCGTGGGATGGATGATAAACTTGTGTTCCGACTCTGCAAAGTACGATGAGGGCCAGTTTTTCGTGAGAAAACATCTGGGACGGTCGAACCATAAGCCAACATCGCCAGCCAATGCTGAGCAAGAGATTCCACCTTCGTCACTGATCGAACAAATTATCAATGAACCGGGTCAACGCGAGTCAATGGTTCGATTAGACGTGACCCTAAAATAACAACTCATGCGGCCCGATTCGCTGACGGCCTTTAGTCTCCTTTATTCGGTATAGGTTCCCAAAATTTCGACGAAAATAAATTTCTTCTGGAGGAAAACATCACAAGCAGCGGCCGACAGCGTCAAATAAATATAATTAAACGCTCCACCCAGATTCCTTTATCTGCATAAAAATTGTGACGTAGGCAAAATGAGTGTTGTGCAAACGCATGAAACGCATAAATAGCTACGTATTCAAGTAATCGTATTGCAAATGTCCTAATTTTTATTAATCTACTCGGGCAACTTCGCGACCTTTTCATCTCCTCACCCAAGAACTGCGTTTAATATAATTTGCGCATAGAGAAAGGAAAATGTCTAATTTTCATAGCAACAACTTTCATGAGCGAAAAGGTAATTTAAAAACTACAAAAATATTGGTTTAAAGTTTACTCTCAAGCATTAATACTTATCAAATAAAATTGAAAATTCAATAAGTATACCACTTATTTATTCCATCGATATGACATAGAATTAGGTCCCAACTACTCAATACTTCTTTAGCAATGATGTTGAAAATATATTATATACCCCATCGGTCAACGGAAAGAGAGATCATTTCAATAAAATTCGCGAGATGACGTATAGAACGAATAGATTTACGATTACAGTTTTCCCAAGAACGATAAGGGAATATAGTATAAAGTTGCCCGACCGCGCTAGGAGGGAAATGTGTTTTGGGTCCAGGGTAGTCTGGTGTGTGCAATCAATCATCCCCTGTCATACACTCTGACGGTGGCTTGCAGGGTACTCTATGTACAGTAAAACATACCGAAATCTCAAGACAAAAAGAGATACATGCCAGAATTTTCTGAAGATGGCGTTCATTGAAAGAAGATACCACTGTCGTGGATCAACGCCGCAATCAAAAGCTGGAGGAGCTTACTTTAGAGTGGTAGAAAGACATGGGCGATGGGACAAGAAACAAGATTAAAAGGGAAGGAAAGAAGGTGCTACCGGAACATGAATGCTACGGCGAGTTGTAGAAGAGAGTGGTTTAAAATTTGATGAAAAACTTTTAACAAGCGAAATTAAATGTGGCCAAGCATGTATATTTATTAAAGATAAAAGTTCTCCAACACCTTGCTCAGTCCATTCAATCATTTAGATTTGTTTAGATGTATATTTACAGAGTACCCTGTAAGCCACCGCTAGAGTGTGTGGCGGAGGGTGATCACACCATACTACCCTTGTCCCATAACACCTTTCCCTCCTAGCGCGGTCGGACAGCGTTACCAACCACACCCTAGCGGTGGCTAGCAGGTTACTATCTACATCTAAAAAAAATGTGATAAGCATTGTCCGCTGGAAACCCCTGGACGGGCCCATCAGTGCCCTACGCTCGAGTCACACGAGTTGAACCCGAGGACAAACTGAGGAACTCGGCCTTTCGCTTGAGGTGGAAGTACGTAGCAGTCGTTCCACTTCACACCTTCAACTAAAACGAGACCGCCTATAATGACCACACCCATCCCAGGACTTCAGCTTAAATATCAACACTGATGATTGGTCCATTTCTCCATCTTCTCGGCTTGACTCGGAAATTCACTGACGACCATGGCATACGCGAGACGGGACTAAAACGAGTCGACAACAACGGCTAAGGGTCCGGGACCGGTCCGCCAGGTGTTGAATCATACCTCCCTAAACGTGTTTAAACCTCCCTATGTACGTACAACGCTTTTTATGCAACCCTCCTCACTTAAGTACAGTAGCATTTGTCCACCTTCGAGCTCGTTTGTTCGACCCCAGGCGAGCTTTCCAACTCTTCGCAAAAAAATTTCGCGTTCACGAACACATAGATATTCGTTATCCCATCGCCATCGAAATGAAGAGTGACCAAATAAGGCATCACAAATTTTCCTACTTTCAACTGAATGACTTCTCTGATATTTTACAAGTTCTATTGAATTATCGGCTTAACATGAGTAAGAATATGGCATTATGAAATTTCGGGAGGGACTATATCTTAGCATGTTTGATTAGTTATAGGTTAGTGAAGGTATCTTGAAGCCCTTAAAGGGTTACTCATTTTGGTTTGAGCTAATGTACATATCAAAGAAGTACATTCACCTTAAAAGTGAAAGAAGAACAAGTTATCAGGATGTCATAAAATCAACATTAGATGGTGAATTAACCAATTCTTTGGATTGATTCATGAGTGAAGAAGTAATGTCCACGAGGTTTGAAAAACTAAGGAAACTCTTAAGGAATAACGATGTGACATGGCCACTGGTGGAGCCATTTGAAGGAAATAATCCAAAAAAAATGTGGAACAGTAAATGGAAATGCTTCAAGGAATTTTACATATTGCTATAACCAAAAGATTCCTAGTATCCCTGCCGTAAATTATGCATAACTTACTTTGATAGTGACATATATGCATCCAGCATTAGTAATTTACCATTGAAGCATTTCTTAAGGTGATTAGTTAATGAAATATTTGATATCCTCTCATTACACATCATGATGAATTGGAATTTATGCTATCATTGACATATAGTAAAGTACAAATTTTACTATTATAGCTTGAAGCATAAGCCCAACCCATCCTCGCAGCCAGATTCACAAAATTTAAGTGAAACCTAATTAAAATTTCCAGAACTCAGAAATTGAATAAGTACGCTGCCACAATTTTTGCAAGACTAGAAAAAGAGAATAAAACCTGTATGCAAATATTGCAACAATGACCGAGTGTAAAAATCATTCGCCTTGACCGGGATTCGAATTCGGATCCCTCGATGTCCGGCCGAGTACTTTAGCCAAGCTATCAAGACGTCCTATTTCACTGAAATTTTTGGGCTTTTAAAGGAACAAAACGTTGTGACAAAATACCGTATATACAATGTCTCAGGCATTCGTAGACGTGCCACAGTCCACTAGGTTAAAGCCAATTTGAAACACTTTAGCTGTTTATACCTTAGACAAATTTCAAGAAATTGCGGGAGATGCCACAACAGTAACTTTTAATGGAGTCATCCACTAACATGCATTTCAATACAACAATTACATAGTGTAAAAATCATTCACCGCGACCGGGATCTGGGTTTGAATCCCGGTCAAGGCGAATGATTTTTGCACTCTGTAATTCTTGCAGTGAAATGCATGTTAGCGGATGACTCCGTTAAAAGTTACTGTTGCGGCATCTCCCGCAGTTCCTTGAAATTTGTATGCAAATAGCTACAAGGTAACAGAAAGGCTGATAACAGGCAAACAATATTACTCTCTAAATTGATGAACAGTAAACAAAATCAAAACAGATGTAAACACACAAATGTAAAACTAATCACTAAAAGAACTTGAGATGATGCATTACTATGTATCTGATGTACATTTCTCAATTCAATCTTAACATAAAACAGATTCAGAATGTTCCTCATAATTAACAGTAAGTGATGTTAAGTTTCTCAGATTTTGTTGGTACCTAATATAATAATGAGTAGCTTAGTATTTCCAAATGACTTTATGGCAATGTTAGATATTTTATGCATAGAATGTGATGAAAATTTTGAGAGATGAAGTCTACATTAATATTGGATTCCAAATCTTCAAATCAATTAAAACAATACCTGAATCCAGCTCAACTGGTACTTTTGATAGGTTTTTGAATAATAATAATAATGAATGGTACATTTTATCTCAGTGAAAGTTGCCTAATATTTAGAAAAAAATTTAAACTAAAAGCCAATGCAATTATTTCTTAATCATGAAACTCATAGGATAATATGTATCACTTACAGGAGTGTCAAGACTCCTTGTAGTCCTTGTGTTGAAAGACTGCCTAAAAATAGTCCACTGAAGTTGAAGACAGATTACATTTTTCTGTATTAATTTTGCATATAGATGTTCCTGCCAGTAACATCTACTTATGACTCCACTCATTATCCTATTTAGGGCTCCTGTAGCTGCACATCACAGACTTTCATTCATGGTGAATGGAATACAGCCCCTCGTTCTAGGGAGAATGCCACCTATCACATTAACGGATTTGAAATTTGAATTAATGATGGCAATTTGAAGATTAACCTCTTTTTATCATCAGTCCCATAATTAACTGCGGTGAACAGTTTCTTAAACATCAAACTTCAAAATCATATAAAGCTATTCCCCATATAAGAATCAGTTTATCTTTTTACTTGGAATACCAGCCTGAGTCATGATTTCCAATAGTAACTCATCAAAAATGGCTAAATAACTTATACCACCAGCCTACTCCTACACTTTGCAATATTCAACCCTAGATGAATTACTCTGTCAAACATCCTCTTAAAATAAAAAAAATTCAGATTATTCTTTATTCCTTTCCATTAATTCACACATTACTGATACGATTTCATACATATCTTACTTTTACTAAATCCAAACTTTTATTGACACAAGTGGTGACTAACATTCCTCTAAATTTATGTTGATTTGTCCTCTATACTAACCTTGTTTTCATTAGCTAAATCATAAAATAATTATGCTCCTAACTCTCCTATTCTTCTGCCACCTCTTTCTCAGGATTTGTTTCAAATTCGCTCAAGAGTCTTCTATCGCTTGATCATAAATGCCCCAAAAAATTCTTTTTTTAATCCATCTTCTTCTGAACAGTGAGTGTGAGAATATAATTGACTACAACTTTTAGGCTCCACTGTCTGCCATTAATAGTACACTTTATCACTTCGATGAAATCGCAAAACATAATACAATCATTATTACAGATATGAAATTGTTTAAGCACAATACTTAAGTTTTAACTAGAAAACCAATATTAAATGGTTTTAATAAAACTTTAAACGAGACAATTCCTACAGTACCATCACAGATTAATGATTTTGGACATGATTAATGGTAAATATACGAAAATGCAAAATATTCTCTATTAATGAGTTGCCATTCAAAGCAATTTTTGCTCTATAAGGAAAACAATTTCAATTCAGGGGTATACTTTCCACAAGCTACGCTACACCTGCATTGAACTGGATACAAGTGGATGCATTCAATTAAGAATATGCCTTTGAAGGTTTTTCAAGGCCATTTTAGAACAGCAAACCATTTTAAATATGGACCTTTGCATTGCTTACATTCTAATCACATTACCTCATAATTCACCACTTTCTCATCACATTCAAATTCACCATTATTATTCTCATTATATTGGGCCAGGGGCTAGATAAATAAAAAATCACTAACTATATTCAATATAATTTTCTAGCGGAGTTATTATTAAGAAATATCATTAATGAACTGATCAGGAGGCAAGAATATTTGTTTTGAGTTCACAATGGTCAGGTTTGGACCCGAATATTCCCCACGTCTTGAATTGGCTAAATATGTATAGAATATCAATTTAAAGAATGTCTAGAGGACAAACTTATCATATAATTATGTTTTCTGTCCAACTCTTTCTGTATACAGTTGGAACTGTATTAAGGGTTTCACATATCAGCTGCTAGGTCATTACTTTAGTCTGTGCTTTTAAACAGTCCAAAACTTTAACAGCATTACCCAGTGTTTTCAGAGAAAAATTTGCAATTCCTTCAGGGAGTGGAACTGAATTTTTTTTACTCCAAGTAAGGTGACTATATTTAATGGTCTTCTTGAGGTCATCAGTATACGTACACAAATTTCACAGGGTACCCTGTGATTCCTATTTTGGTAGGCCTTGCTGAAAAACACAAGCTACAGTTAATGTTTGCCACTGCTATTCATGGATTCAACTCACATTACAAAGGGGTTTATTTAAGAATGAAACAACCATTACACACAATGATTCCTATATTTCCCATTTGGCAGGTTTCTGTTTCATCCATATTCGGTCTTAGATAAGTTTCTATATTTTTTATATCGGGTGCATCATTCACAAGACTACTTCTACCCTTTTTGTACATCCTGCCACTTTCAAAGGTGAATTTTGTGGGGGCGTATTTTTGGATGTGTAAATTGTGGCCAGGGGGACAACAGAAAGTAACATAGACAAATGAATATGAAAATCTGTTATTTCTATCCAACACTTGATTTTGTGTATTGGTTCATCATATGCAATCTCTACACCTGCCTAAGACATTCACCACACGTCACAGAAATTTCATTTATCTTCAAAGAGTATATGATGTAAGTCATTTTGTAAGCTGGATAAGGATAAAGATCCAATAAGATTAAGGCAGACAGTCAAACCAGTGATCTTTGTTTCAGTGCCATAACTCTCGTTTCAAAAAATTGATTTGTTGATGCACCTTAATGAAGAGAAAAACAGGATTCACAGGAGTAATGTATACAAGTATGACAAAATAACATTATTATAAAAGATTCTTCTTCTTTACACGATCAATTCTTCGCATCCTCTATATTAGAAAGAGAAAAAAACAACTTTTCTATAAAATATTACCTAAACTGATCTTAAGAAATACATTAATTGCAATTTTTCTTTTCATGAAAGTCGAGGATATCAAAACATTATTTGTTGAAGCGCTAGAGAACACTGTCCATTAACAAAATATAAGCTATTGACATTACCACACGCGCTACAACAGAGTGATCAAAATGTACATAAATATATGATGAGTTTATTTAGTCATCGAAATAATACGTGTTCTCATATAAATTAATGTTTCCCAAAAGTGACAAATTACGTTTTATTCTAGTTGAGCAATGACTACTTTGCTACGAAAAGATTCCTTAAACAGTGTATCCTGACTGAACACCACATGTTAAGCTAAATATGTTAATAATGATACAGAAGGATCACATGGATTAAATAGACTGTACAGATTTTGACCACCTACCACGGTAATCTAGCATATAGTAGTAGTCCGTTACAACAGCCATACGTTAAAGTATTCCAAGAAGTAACCTCGAGTAGCATCGTGTGGTTATTTTTTGTATGACTTTCTATAGACCTTGTGGTTCACGATGGAAGTATATTTTTATAACTAATGGTAATGTGAGCCAAGCCATAGGATAGCTACTCTTCTCAGCTTAAATTACAATTAACCCATAATAATGCAGAGTACTAATGTAGTGCATATTAGACATAAAGAAGTAAAATAGATTGGCAAAAGCCATACACAGCAATACTGTAATAATGGTGCGACATTAACATAACGTTTCACTTTCACCTAAAACATGGCTAGTGAAAGGTTTTTACCGAGAGTAGGAAAATAGCTCTTCTCAATTGGGAATGTAGTCACAACTATTAAAATAATGTGGCAACCCACAAAATAATTTAAAATCGGATCAACATGCACACTTCATGTATCCACACGGGCCGTGGTCTACATTTTAATCTAATTTACTCATTATTAATTGAACCTTTACAAACAATATGCCGCTTAAATTGTCAACATTGTAAATAGAGAGCAATTAACTCCCTTAGAGTATTAGAATTCAATTTAAAACAAGAAAAAGTAACATAATAACCTTACCCTGGACTTATATGGAGCTTTGACTTCCAAATATCCCGCGGATGTTGTCGGCAGGTTCGGGCCGTGTGCAACCACTACAAGTAATATGGCGGGTGATAGCATGCATGCGTTGCTGCACGATGTCTGCTCGAGTAAATTTGAGGGATTGGTTGTGCGGTTCTGTTATCGCGTCAGAGTTATCGGTCGGGTCGGTCAGAGCGTGTCCTATTATTGAACCACTAATAGTTAAATTTTTCTCTAAGTAAGGCAGCACCTGACGGACTAAAACCGATTTTGGTACTTGTATGCCAGGTGGCAGCACAAGTCAAAAGGAAAAGGAACTATTTGTGAGCGTAAGGAAATAAATAAATTCATAAGGAATAAATAAAGTATTGTTCAAAGTTACATTGGTTCCTTTTCAATGAATATGATCATTACGCAAAATCTTCATTTTTCCATTTCAATGACAATGACTCTCATGAGATCGATACAATATTCCTTTAGTTTCAAGGTCTAAATATTCACTTACAGTTTGCTGTTCTATGAACATGAAATAGAATATATCTGAATTTGCAAAATAGGGAATATGTAGAGTACATTATGAATCATAAACAGCAAGACTTTATCCCTTATTAGAACTAAGATAAACAAGAGAAGGGGGATCATGTTTTGTTAGTAACGGATGTGACGTATGTACAGTGCCTACCGTGTGTACCTCGTACGTCCGATTGTACCAGTGGTTCAACGTCGTAACAGGTTGCAAACTGTATACGTATAATGGAGCACTATTTAATCTTAATTTTGATTAGGGACAACATTATTTATTTTTCGCGTCACGATGACAAATAATATACAGTGTGTCCGTCTTTCCATCCTTTTGTTTATGTATTAACCTATTCAGCATTAATGGGAATATCATCTTGTTGGTATGGCCAATTTTTATGAAGATGTTAACGTCTGTGATAGGCATATGGAACTAGTCAAAGGAGCAGTGGAAGATCATATAATGTTTGACAATGTGAATAATCCGTCTTTACCCATTCTTGAGGATGAGGACGAGCCTGCTACATTTTGTGTTCAATGTCGGACTTTTCCAAGTTCTGGCGCAAATTTTATTGACTATAATTCAGGTATGAGGAGTCCCTCTTCGCGTTGGGTTGGTGAGTCAACCAGGGGAAATAAAGTATGTAGCTGTGGAGTCACTACTTTGAATACCTCGTATCAACCTCAGCTTGTAATTAATTCTGATGGATCTGATGTGCCTCTGTTATCAAACGTCGTAAGTACTTTTGGTTTAAAAGAATCTGTTTTGGATGATTTTATCGCATGCATTTTACACAGTGCCTTGATGTAATTGATTTGAAGTTTAAAAGTGCATGGTTGTTTTTCCATTACTGCGTTGGGGGAATTACAAATGGGCCCTATTGGAGCCAGTTATACTCCGATACATAATGTTATTAATGACTGTAGGAAATGCGAATATTTTCTTTGTGTATATGGGTTAAGATTATCGAAATACCCCTCTCCAAAATGTACGTGTTAGTAGTGTATGTATTTTTTCCAGTATTGTGTCAAATATACTATTTTGTTAATTATATTTAAGGTCATAATAGTCTTTACAGTTACATATGTATGGGACAATTTATTTTAAGGATGGTTATGTTAATGGATCCGTAAGAGGAGGAACAGGACTAGATCAAGGGGAAGAAAACTCAGAGTTAACTAACCATTGTCACTGGAATCTTACTCCAGAACGAAGAGAATCAACATGGAAATCGCTTCTAGCTGCCAGCATAATGTGCCTTGTATTTATGGTAAGTCAAAGAAAATTACAGACGATGACAAATAATATGACAAACGTTTTCCAGTGGAGGAAGTAAGAAAACAAAGGTTTTATTTGCTTGCATCAATGCCAGAATAAAACCCCATGAAAATATTATGCTACAGCATGTGAATGGTTTTCTCTTTTAACTCCTATCAGCATTGGAACAGGCTGCAGCATGACTTCCTTCAAGCCCTCCTAAAATTCTTTTCGCCAACCCTATGGCCCTTTCTAACTAATCTTCGCATTCTAATCTTGAAAATCATATTTTCCATGCTCAATAAGAGTTTTGAAATCTATTTCCATTTCTGAAAACTTGCCTACTTAGTAGCCCGTTTTTCAAAAGTATGTGTACAAGTTACAAGTAAATAAACTTGTAACTTTGAGAAATGGGGCTCCAGGTGTAATATTTTTAGTTGAATTTTACTTTCTCCTCTTTACTGTCTTCTTACATGATATCACTAAAGTGAAAACCAGTAATGATCCTGATAAAAATACTCAAAATCAAGGCTGCTGCTGTATGATATGCAGATATGTTTATTTTACCAAAATGTATTTGGTTAAAACTAATCTCCAACTCTAGTGGTATATTGATCCCTACTTCAGGTGCTTTTTGGAGGGCACTTTGAGTGAGTACGACGTCCGTCAGATGGGACGTTAAGCTGAGGACCCCTTCATACCTTTCGTTAAGAGCAGGCTAATTCCGACGCCGGGTTTCTCTCCACCCTTCATCCTTTTCTGTCCAACCCTAATGGTGCAAATGACCTTAGCTGTCAGTCGCCTCCCCTAAATACTACTACTACTGAAAACGAAGTGAAGTCCCAGTACACAAAAACAAAATATTTAGTTTACAGCATCTGAGTGCAATAAAACATGTTTATTATGAGTCACTGAAAAGTTAAAATAATCAACCAAAAAAATATTATAATAATAGATTATCAAGTGTTTCAAGACTTGAAAAATATTTTCAAGACAACAAATATTTTTCAGTGGTATCCCAATCCCCACTTGAGGTGCTTAGTGGACAGCACTTTGAGTGAGTACGGCATCCATCGGACGGGATGTTAAACTGCAGACCCCTTGGTGCCTTCCGACAAAAGTAGACTAATGCCAACGCCAGGTTTCTCTCCAACTTTCCTTTTGTAACCATCCCTAATGGCACAAATAACCTTAGTCATCGGTCGCCTTCCATAAAAAACTAAAACTTATTGTTCCATGGGCTGGAATTAGTTGCATCATCAAAATGTGCCCATTCCAGAACAGGTATACTATTATTATAGGTAATCTACCGGTTAAGGTAGGTTTTGGACGGACGCAACAACCAAATATTTCTTAGCTCTCCAAACAAAACGCAGCCATCGTACTCTATGACAATTTCAATCTTCATCTCTCTATACTTCCTTCCTCTGCTCATTCCATCCAACATCTCTATCTTATTCCTAGCCCTTCCTCGTTTGCCTAACATTCTCCCCTCTATCACAGCATTCAACATCCCATTGCCAATCAATATTCTTCTCATTCATTTTTTCTGTCTCCGTAGGATTATTTCCAGTAATCCCCTCTCCTCCCCAACCATACCGAGAACCTCATTTGTTTTCCTTTCCATCCACTTAATGTTCTCCATTCTTAACTAAAGTTTCAAAATGAAATCAAAACCACTAGGTATCTTTCCACGAGTTGTACCCTTGAATAAAACTCGTGGAAAGATACCTAGTGGTTTTGATTTCATTTTGAAACTTTAATTAAAAATGAATTTCCACATAGTTGAGCCTAAAACCATAAAACCATAGAACATTCTCCATTCTTCTCCACACCCACATTTCAAAAGCCTCCAATCTACGTCTATCCTCCTGCTTCAGTGACCACGTTTCCGTGTCGCACATAACTACTCTCCGCATCAAGGTTTTGACGGGTCTTTTCTTAACGTCCTTACTCAATGTCCCTGTCATCAACTCCCTTATCCTTGATGGACCTATGTTTCACCCATGGTTATGAAAGGGCACAAAAATTCTGCTTTGTTGCTGTGAAACTTTGCTAAACACTCAATTGAAACATCTTCACGACACTGGTATTGATCGAGTGTGAGCAAACATGGCACCCATCTTGCACACAGCTTTCTCATGTCCAAATTTTCAGTTAATATGCGATGTACCACATTTTTTTGAAATGCCTATTATGCCTGCTAGCTCGCGCACTTTCAGGCGGCGATCATCCAGTATCACTTAGTGGATTTTCTCTACCGTTTCTGGAATCGTCACCTCATGTGGTCGACTATGCGATGCTCGTCTGGACAGTTCGTACGGCCTTGTTTACACTCTGCTACCCAATATTTTACCATTGTAAATGAAGAAGCAGACTTACCCAGAGTAGAATCCAATTCAGCTTTTATATTGGTTGGGCTGAGGCCTTTCAAATAAAACTGTTGTGTCACATAACGATGACCAATTTTCTCCATTTTCACAAATTCACTGACAACGTTCACCATTGAGGGCTGTCGAACAAAAACCAAACAATGTAGCATCTTCAAACTTGAAACATATGCTTTATAGATTGAGTACTTTCTAATACAGTGATATTTTTCAAATGACTACCGCCATCTCTAGGTCAGGTCGGGTACTTCTGGGACCAACCTCGTACATATTCCTTGTTTTTCATTTAATCTCAAAGAAACATTGACTCAACATTTACTTCATATCATATGTTGAAGCAAAAATATTAGTCTCTACAGGAAACAATTCATGTAAAGTAAATTACAGATTCAGGTGTGATGTGGTGGAACTATTCCATAATAACGGAGAGAAAACTGACAATTTTTACTCAATGATATAAGTTATTAAACCTAAAATTTCAAGAGTTTTAATCTCTGTTATGATTCATGCAAACCTTGTGTTTTCAAAATGTGGACAAGATCATCAATTACCATCATTAAAATTTTGGGCATGTCAGCACAGAGAGGTTTACAATAACTGATGTCTTGTTGCTTCCACAGCTAGAGGAGCACCGAGATTGGTTTCATGGCAAAGATTAGTGTCCTCCCCACCCACTCTTAAGTGGTTTGATCCCACTGTGACCAATAGGGGCGGTGCAGGAAATTCAATTGCATTCCTTTATGAATACATCCTGTATGTTCTTTGGGCATGGAGTGTGTGTGCATTGACATGAATATCCTTGCCATAGTGAAGCCTGTTTAATTCCAAATATAATTTGGGATGGCAGTGAATTTAAAACCAATTAAAATTTACAAAGTTATGTAAAGAATTTCCATCAATTATAATTATATCATTATGGTTATGTTCATTGCATTTCACCATCGATTTACCTCTGGAAGTCTATATATATTAGGTTGGGGAAAAAGAAATCCATTATTTTCTCGGTAGGTGGCTGTAGTGATCAATATCTCGTAATGTATCGATCAAACAATTTCAAGTTTATGCTCATTGTCAAGGTGATATTTGACACCAAAAAAATTCTTTTGCTGTTTTTTGTTTGTTCCATTCAGTTGTGAGTTACAGGGTGTTAACAATGGAAGTCAACAAAGAGAAAATTCGGTACATTTTACAGTTTTTCTTTGATAAAGGCGAAAATGCAAGTCAGGCTGCTGAAAATGTGAATGGTGTTTATAGTGCCGATACTGTAACAGATTATGATGTGCCATTTTGGTTTCGTCAATTCCATTCAGGCATTTTTGATGTTAAAGAGGCACCTCGCACAGGCAGGCCCGTCATTGAAAATGTCGATAAAATCACAGAAATAATCGAAGTTGACCGGCATGTTAGTAGTCGTAGGATCGCCCAGGAGCTAAAGATTGACCATAAAACAGTTTTAAACCATTTTTGCAAAGGTGGATTCACAAAGAAGCTCGATGTTTGGGTGCCACCAATTAACACCAAGAAACATGATGAATCGAATTTCCATCTGGGAAGCCTTGGCCAAACGGAATGCACTCGACCCATTTCTTAAACGGATGGTGACTGGGGATGAGAAATGGGTCACATATGACAATATTGTGCGTAAACGATTGTGGTCAAAGCGTGCTGAAGCAGCTCAAATGGTGGCCAAACCAGGGCTAATGGCCAGGAAGGTTCTGCTGTGTATTTGGTGGGACTTCAAAGTAATCATTTATTATGAGTTGCTTCCAAATGGCCAAACTCTAAATTTAGATCTCTACTGTCAAAAACTGGCCTGTTTTAAGCTAGCAATTGACCAGAAACAGCCAGTGTTGGCCAACAGAAGAGTTGTTATGTTTCATCAGGGCACCGCAAAGCCACACACATCTGTAGTGACTCGCCAGAAACTCCGGAAGCTTGCTTGGGAGATTTTAATGCATCCACCATATAGTCCAGACCTGGCACCAAGCGATTACCACCTTTTTCTCGCATTGCAAATCTTCCTGAGTGTTAAGAAATGGCAATCAAGTGAAGATCGTGAAAATAGATTACAAGAGTTTTTTGCCAATAAGGACCAAGACTTCTATGAGAGAGGCATTATGAAGCTACCTTTAAAATGGCAACAAATTATACAATAAAACGGTGTATGCTTGACCCAAATCAGACAATCTGAAATATCTTAAATATAGTTTAGAATTTCACGCAAAAATAATGGATGTCTTTATCCCTAACCTGATATATCCTGCATGTCCATGTAAATGTGTTGATGGATATCTAGGTGTGGCTATATAATGTATATCAATTGCATATATGCAGATGGATTGGGCATGTGTTGTACATAAATATATTGTGGTAATTATTGTGTATCCATTTACCACTAAACTGGTTTTTTAGGTTACAGAGGTGGTTGGAGGTTACCTTGCTGGAAGCTTGGCTGTAATGACAGATGCAGCCCATTTATTGTCTGACTTTGTAGGTTTTGTTGTAAGTTTATTTGCAATTTGGTTGAGCCACTGCCCTCCAACTAAGCAACTATCTTTTGGATATCATCGGGCTGGTAAGTTGGCCTGAATTTTTAATTTTAGTAACACTCAATTATGCTCTACAATTTAACCAAACTAACCTATTGTTTATTTTTGAATTTGTTAGAGGTACTAGGTGCCTTAGTCAGCATTTCTATAATATGGGTGTTGACTGGAATCTGTGTGTTCCTTGCTGTGGTGCGCATCAAGCATCAGGACTTTGAAATAGAAGCTGACACGATGATGATTGTTTCTGCTCTAGGAATAATAATCAATATTGCGTAAGTACTAAAAAAAATTAGTTTGTTTGCTCTAATTAAGTTATTTAAAATCTAAATAAGATACTTGGATGATCCAGAGCTTGAAGCTGGAAAAGGAAGATTGATAACAAGGTTTTTATAGTGTCATGAGGGAAGTTCAGTGCTTTTTTCTGCTTCCTACAAGTTATGGTCTACGGATCTATAGAATTTTTTGTTGATTAAAGTATCATTTAAGCCTCCTCATGCACCTGTTATCAATTGCTGCATCAATATCATTTACATTCTGTATAAATATTGGTAGTGTACGAAGAGGGTTTTTGTTCCAATGAATGAATTATTAAAAGATTCTCTGTTTATTAGTGATGAATTAAATGCAGACATTTGGTTTTGGGAGAAGGCTGTATTTAATTCATTACTAATTAACAGAGAATATTTTAATAATTCATCTATTAATAGATTATGTGGTATTAATCATAAAATGGTACAGTATTATAGGTAATGAACTCCATTTTTTACGTAAGTAAATAATTTAATAATTTGATGTTTAAGGATGAATATGGGTCAACTGATCTGTCATCTGTTCTCACACTCTGGTGTTTACTTCCCAGGAAGGAGGCACTTACTAGACAAATATTGTCACTCCAAAGTGTGACTCTATTTGCCATTGAAGTCTAATATTGTTCTCAGTGACATTTAAGTAATGCTCTTTATTTTTCATAATTAAGAAGATTAATACAGGTTTTAATATTTGAGAGTTGGCACAAATTTGGTTGTCAAAGTTTCATTCAAATACTAATTTCAAGCAACTTATATTTTTCATTCAGTGTATAGCTCAAGAGTTCACTTATAGAGAAATAATGCAAGTGTTGTAATAATATTTTTAGTTAAATGCTTGTATTGAACACATTTGGAGCAAATGATAATGTATTTATTTGGCACCATTATGTTTTGTTTTAGAATGGGTGTAGTGCTTCATGCTGGATGCTGCAATGTAAGGCATCTTCATGGCCATTCACACCATTCATATTCATCTTCTCTGGAGTTAGATGACTCATTGGAATCTCGTCAAACAAGGCCTAGGAATATAAATTTAAGAGCAGCTATTATTCACGTGCTGGGAGATTTGATTTTAAGTGTTGGTGTCTTTATCTCTGCTGTTGTCATCAAGGCATATGTAAGTGTTTACCTGAAAATGAATTCTTTTAATATGTTGGTATTGTTATTGGTGGATAATTATTGCTTCAAGATGAGTAGTTTACCATTAAATGCAGAAAATGCACTAGGGCATAAATGCCGTTGGATTTGTCTGAATGCTTCAGAATTTTAAAATAATAATCACAACAAAAATTCAATTTTCCCATGGATTGGTGTTCAGCAGCAATATACGATACATCATAAAAAGATAGGAATTCAGAGAAGCCGTATATTCAGAGGAAAAAAACACATTTTTATATTATTTACATAGATTATACATTTACATATATTTTGCACGTACAATTCATACAAGTATTTTATCATTAATTAATTCAGACCCACTCTAATAATTTATCTTGGTTAGGAATCTTTTTATATGTCTTTTTAATCGAGTTATTTCTGTGGTAATTTTTTACATGTATTCTGCTAAATCTGTGCCTTTGATTGGAGTGACATGTGAGTGATGTCAAAGTATTTGAAGTGGCCATATGAGTGACACTGAATGTTCCAAACACCCTACTGAAGTCACTACTTGAGAACTTATTGATAAAATCAATGACATGGTGATGGATGATAGGAGAGTGAGGTTGATGTTGTAGACATCTCAAGTGAATGGGTACATACTATTCACCATTGACATTTGGGCATGGAAAAGTTATCCACAAGATGGGTGCCTCCATTGCTTACAGTAAACCATAGATAAAATTAAGTGGGATGTTCCAAAGATGTTTCAGCAAAATCCACAGGACTAGGAATATTGCTGTCACTGTGGACAAAAAATGAATACACAACTGCCGTCTGAAACCAAGGAACAGTCCAAGCAATGGGTTGCCACCTAGGAGTCTGCACCAGGCGTTGGCAACTTACATATAAGCAATTGGTATCAAGTCTTTCACTGACATAATGATACTCGTAGATAGCAGCTCCACTGCGAAGGAATGGTGCCATGGTGACATTTCAAACTTTCAAATTGTACTTTGCTAGCAGGTTACAGCACAATCACCATTTTCAGGAGTGGGCGTTGCTACCTTTTGAATTTACTAGAAGAAATGTGTTTCATTTAATTCAAACTAGACTAGATTTATGACGAGCTAAATATTGAATACTGAAATTCATAAAAGTTTTCACTTAATGTCTGTGTATGGAAATTAGAATTCATATAAATTTCATAAAGTTAATTGCAGAAAAGTAATTAATATAATATGGTATAAATACAATTCTTCTCTATATTTGTCAAATGCACTAGTTAATGCAGATCTCACTATAATGTTACTGGCTGATAAAAATTTGACAGTGGTAACACAGTTATAGAGGTATACTTGTGATGTCGATTGAATGATCCTTATTAGCTTCTTCAAAAATTTACGGTCACCACAGATGGTGAGGGAAGCAGTAAAATAAATTTCCCTGCATTTTTCAGAAATACAGGTAAACAAAAAAAGTGGAAGGAAAATTGGAGAAAAAATAGGTAAAAAAAGGAACAAGTGAGCATGTGAAAAAAATCTTAGCAAGAAGTGTTACCCAGTGCCAGGTGTTTCTCATTCCGGCGCATCCCCTTATACCTAATATAACCATATGAGAAAGAATATACATTACAAATTACAAATACACATTACACATTTCAAATCACTTCATCTTTGATTAATATTTAAACAAGAGAGTTTCTATTTCTTGCAAACGAGAAACAAATATCAATGTTTATTTTAGTTATCATGTTAATATTTCAAAGAGAATTTGATTTAATTGTTTGACCTTTGGTTTTCCAAAAAAGAAAAAGGCATCAAAGCTGTCAAAAGGATTTTAATTGAGGAAGGAATCAAAGAAAAAATAAAACAAATTTTGCAAAGAACATTGATTGGAGATTCATAATTTTGTACTTGTAAACTATATGTAGCCTAGGGAAACCATTGTTTGGATATCATTTGAATGTGGAATCATATTCGCATGAGGAAAAAAGTGACAAGAATTATGAGTTCATAACATAACTTTATCTTGTGCAAGAATGCCATGAGACTTCCAAAAGAGGTATAATGCTGCAGGATTAAAATCAAGGTAGTATTGGGAAACCTTGGAGAATCTGCCACATACCTTGGCCATAGTCACATCTGACTTGGTCATGTAAAAAAATAAACCTTCCACAAGGAAAGCAGTTTTATATGCTTGATGAAGTGTTGTCTGCCACAATGCAGCTAATTGCAGTCTTAAAGAAAGCACATCAGTTGAATGCATTTGCAGATTCTTGCTGTTTGAGTGAGTAAGACTATGAAATGATCAAGTAATTGTAAAAAAACAGTGCCAATTGCTTATACCACTTATTATTATTTATATTTTACACGCAAATCATAAAATGCTTTGTATAATATATTCTAAGTTGCCTATGCTCACTGGAAATGCTTTGGCATTATATTTTCATTGTTTTGCAATGTTGCCATTATTTGAGTGTGTCAGCTTATTTTTGGCAGCTAATTTATTTATTTTTTAATGTTCTTAAAATTTAATTGTAACTCTAATAATAAGTGGTGTCTTGAAATGAAGAGTTAATCAAACAAAGGAATAATCTTTTTTGTGTTAAGTGACCCATAAAGAACTGCAGTTAAGAAGAGGGATAAGGTAGGGGGACTCATGATGAGCCATGTTTTTGTACATATATTTGACAGAAATTATAAATGAGCCATGGTGAGAACTAGTTAGAGGAATGAAAGTTGATGAGGAAATCATGAAATCAGTTTGGGTAAAAATGATCTAGTTTTAGTGATTCAGTTAGCCAAGGGATTGAAAATATTGCCGAGCACATTAGAAAATCAGTGTGATGGGTATAGCATTAACATCATTGTCAACAAAATGAATTAATGAGGTTTTCTAGCAGGTAGACTAAGTTAAATATTGAAGTTGAACGGCAAAAATTGGGGCAGGTGGAGCAGTTTACATATGTTGGAGTTGGAAATATTTTGGACAAAGATCATCAAAGTGGTCAAAATCATCAAAAATTAAAAATAAGAATTGCATAAGGATAAAAATCTTTCACGAAGAGGGGGGAATTGATGAAAGGAACATTGAGTAAAGAAAAGCGCACCGCACGAGACCTTCCGATCTGACCTGAAGAATATAAATATTTATATATCGTGTCCTATATTGTTTTTGTACACCAATCCTTGGCAAATAAAATTACTTCTATTGCTATTATTGTACAACACTACAACTGACAACCACATAATTTTCTTCTAAATCCATATTCATGCAGGGTATAATGAAAAATGCAGGCATTTCACCAGTGAGATAAAGAAAATTTCTTGGGCAGCTGTCCCTTTTCACTTTTAAGTTTGCCCATTATGCTTTGGAATTGATTCTAATATGTCCTTTAACATTTATTGTAACTTATGTGTACATAGTGGTATTATCATTAATAGCTTTCAAGCATTCTATTCCCACAGCTACCTGTGGAGAGGCATTTTACAGATATTCCAATTCTTCCATTTCCTCTTTTAGTTCCATTCTTCCACTAGTGTAAGACTTAGGAACTAAGAGTTGAAAGTGATAGATGTTTTCATGTTGTGACTATAAAATTTGTCTTGATATGCTTTTAATGATAATATTTTATCTATTTTTTTACAGCCTAGTGCCAAGCTTGCTGATCCCATTTGCACTTTTATATTTTCGGCATTGGTTATTTTAACAACGGCTCCAGTGGTCCGTGATGCAGTACATGTGTTGATGGAGGGCTGGCCCAGGCATGGGCCTGATCATACATCACTTCGTACAGCCCTGCTTTCTGGAGTCCCAGGGGTGCAAGCTATACATGGCTTACATCTTTGGTCTCTTACATTGAGTCATAATGCACTTGCGGTTCATTTAGCAATAGGTTAGTACATGGATATTCTTTTTTCTTTTGGGTTTCTGTGAAGTATTTCTGGCTATGAGTGCCCTAATGAAATAAGCAAAGCAGCAAAAGTTAAAAAGCTTCATCCTCAAATTTGCATATTAAGATATCAAGAGTGAGAAACATTTGTTTACCCCTAGCAAATAAGAAGTTTCGGAATCTTCCATGTCAAACCAACAAATTTATTTTTCAAAATCAAATCACGTGACTCAGAATTCCATGAAATTCACCTGTTATAATTCTCATTGAGGACAGACAGAGTAAAATTATAGCCTCAACATGAAACTAATGCTGTAGTGTGTTTTTAGATTAGATAAAATTCCTTAAGTCACCACAGAGAATGTAATATTGAATAGTTGTCAGAATTAAGCGCAGAATTAATTTCACTAATACCCAATATTCCCATTAAATCTTTATTAACTGGCTTCGAGAAAATTTTTGCGATTCAAAATTCTCAATAAGTGAAAGTCCATAGAGCAGCTGATGTACATGTGATATAGGATACTAAGGTGTACTCTCAGTGTGATGAGGATTTTCGCCATATGTAATGGTGATCTCAACTCAAATGACCTTCAAAAAAAAGGGAAAAAGAAACCCCTGTCAAAAAATCAATGGAACAAGATTTAATGTTAAAAGATTGTGTTGGCAGATTGTTTCTGGAAAAAGGGATGCCTTGAAACATGGAACGATCAACATTTTAGGTGGATAATAATTCATTAGCTACACACATTCATATTACTGCTCGGTTTCATAATTCCAGATGCCCTATACTGAAGTTCAAATTCCATTTACTTTGCACATTAAAATGATAAAAGGGACATGTATTAAAAATTAGATATTAACTATGCTTAATTAGCATTATTTTTTTCTCTGCAGATTCATCTGCTGATCCTGAGCAAGTTCTTTTGTGTGCTCAGAGACTTCTTTATCACAAGTTTGATATCCAGTCAAGCACCATACAAGTGGAGAAATTTCACCCTGCAATCATGCTGAATTGTTTGGATTGCCAAAATCCTCCTTAAAGGAATTAAGGACTAAAGTGAAACCTCTATCTAGCAGTTATATGCTACACTGAATAATGGTTCTTTTTATGGTGGGTTGTAATATAGGGAGAAGGAAAAGTATGATTTGGCTATTTCAGCCAAGTCCTGTTAGAGGTCATATAGCTTTTAGTTGGACTAGTAATATGAATCTGTGATTTTTATAGAAAGCAATAATGTGGGCTCTTATTCCCATGTAGATTAAATAATGTGACTTTCACAGCAGTTGTTCATGCAGTCACTTAATTCAGTCTTCTTGGTATTTCCACCATGGTTTTGTATTATCTTGATGTTTCATTGCCATTGCAGGATTTATCTTTGTGCAAATCTCAAGTAAAATTCACTCCTCCAAATGTTTGAGATGCATCTTACAATGCAGTCAGTATGGCGTAAAGTAGATATCGCAAACCATGGAGAACACACCTGGAAGAAAATATTGACTGCATAGCACAATGTTAAATTTAATTTATTCATCTCATGACGTGACATCCAATTTTGGAAGTATATGCATAGGAAATACATGTGTGTATTTCAGAAGATCATTATGCATATCTTTTTATGGTGGAACTTGGTTAGTATGTTCTTGCAGGATGCATAAAGCAATCTGATAGCCAGGAAAATGCACTAACCAGGATACAGAGTAAATACAGATATAACGTAAAATAATTTTAATTCATACCAAATTTTAATAGTAGATTTTTGTAGTTTTTTTTTATTTAAGCATGGGTTTTCAGAATAATGTACAGACCGAGATTAAAAGAACAAGGAAGTGGCCACCCTAAGTGCTTATCACTGAAAGTCACATCACATCTTAATTTATGGAAAAAGTCAATTCTTATTTATTTATCCTTATGCTGACAACTGATCTCTGGATGCTGAAATGTGGTTATCTGAAGGTGCATTTCAATAATTAAGCAACCACAGACATGCCAACTCTCCCGATTTAAGCGGGAGACTCCCGATTTTTCCTTCTTACGTTCTTGATGAACTGTTCAAATTGTGTACTTAGCTTAACATGTTAATAAAGTGTGACATTCATTAAAAATTGGCAAAGTGTCATAAAGGGATTAAGGTGCCATGCAAATATTGTGGTAATTAATAGTGATTACTTCGTGATACACTTCTAAAAATCTCCCGATTTTTCATTTTTGAAAGTTGGCATGTCTGCAACCAAAACTTATGACATGGAAAACTAAAGATGATTTTTGATTTTACCAATATTCATATCATTCAGCTTTTATGTGCTGAAAACGTATTTTGATATTGCATTTGTTGTGTAAACAAATAAAACGCAATTTACACACTTATTTTGAAAATTTTCCTAAAATGACTCTCTTTTGTTTTACATCCCATGTTTTAAAAACATACAGTGATTCACCAAATCTTGACATATCCAATACTTAATGGTATGACCTTGACCTAGTTTGCATGAGTTCAGCAACTGACATTTCTCATGAACAAGACTTTTTTTTATTTTAAAGAATTTTTTATCATCACTTTGTTTGATTTAATATAGATATGAGAATCTTTAACCTTGTGCAAATTCCATGCACCAATGAGTAAAATTTTGCCTACTCATTCATTAAAATGTATTTTCTTTGCAGTTTACATTTGTATCACTGCCTATTTTTTTATCACATCTGGAAAATGTAGTTTTTGTACACTGGACATATAACCTACTACATGATACATGCAATATGTTCCTACTCAACAACTGTGAATTTTTTTAGGTGATGTTAGTCCCATGTGATTCATGAGTATCATGTGGCATTATTAAATAAATATTGGTGTAACTTTGCAGTCACAGCTGTTCTAAACTTTCTCTCAATATGCCAGATTATGATCTTAGGAGGGTTTTTCCGATGAATCGATCATAATGAAGAAAGTATTATAATTTTAATGTATCAGTAATATATTTAAGGTGTATTTCTATGTAATGGAAGCAGAACCTATACAAATCAGCATATTGAAGAGAGAAATTTACTGAGGAGGAAATTACTAACCAAGTTTCACTGCAATGTTTAATTATATCTGTTAACTCCACAATATTAAATATTACTCCATTTTGTAAATTTATATTAACTTGTTTTGCCTTTTCTTCTTTGTACTCTGATCCATTCTGTCCTCCCACTATATTTTAACTGAAGGAATATACAACAGAAGTCATTGAAAACACAAGCATTTCATCCAGTAAAAGTAGCAGGATTGGAGTCAAACCTTTTCCTGCTGCTTATTCATACAATACAATTGGGCATCTTTATTGACTCTTGATTATTTAAAGTAACTTCTTATTTAATATCCTCTTCACAAATTCAAGCAAAAAATCAGCCATCAATGTTTCCCATGACTGTTTGAAACAATTGGTCATGCAGACAAAGGATAAGAGAACTCATTTTTAATACATGGCCCTAACATATGTTAGTTAAATTCAGAGTTAACAGTGAGTTAGCCAACAGAATCCCTGCACGCATATAACAAGATTTACGTGCATTGGTTAAGTAAGATGTGGTCTTTGGATTGAGAAAAAATTCCTTAACAATACAGATTGAAATTATTGTTGGAATAATGAGTCTTCAAGAAGAATAATTGTTCAGAGGTTTCACCGGTTATTTGTAGTCCATTATTATCTCCATGATGGATAGCAAAACATTTTTTTTTTTTAAAGATTTCAATACCTTGGGGTATTAGACTTAAGTTGTTGGTGGAGGAATTAATCTATTACTGTGATTAGGTATTCTTATAATGGGGACTACACTAATGTCAGGTTTATGTGGTTTCTCTTTTAATCTCAATGAGTAATTTTTTTATGTGAATTGACTTCTAATGGGAAATTATATCACCTAAAGGCAATTGTGAAATTTTGTGATGCATTTCTTTTATTGTAGTAGACAACAAGATTTTATATATATATATATATATATATATATATATATATATATATATATATATATATATATATATATACACACATATATACATATATATATATATATATATATACACATATATACATATATATATATATATATATATATATATATACACACACATATATACATATATATATATATATATATATATATATATATATATATATATATGTTAATTTAAGTTACCAGGATTTTTTGTCAGTAACTTTCAATGGTAATGAGAGACTTGTATATTTTGTAACTGTTTATATTTAATTCATGCATTAACTTATAATGTAGACATTAAATTCTATGTTAATGAGGCATGTGTTGTGTTTAAGCAATATTCTTGTACTTTGAACAGACTGTGATTGAATTTCAACTAGGCTCCCATAGTACCTGGGATCTAGTTTGCATTCCTGTGTATTTTCTAGAGCCATTTACTGCCAACTAAGGTCAGATAACCTAAGATTTAAGCCATCAGAAGTCCTGAACCCGTTTTTTGAATCTCTTCAAGACTGTAATGAATTACTTATGATGAAAAATGTACATATCTTTTTATAAAGCTATTAGGAAAGAATATGTATGGTCTTATTGTTAAAATTATTGCTTTTTGTTGGTAATTTAAATTTATTTTATAAGGTATTCTTTAGAATAAATAGGAATACAAATGACATCACTGAAAGAATACTCCATGTAATTTTACACATTTTAAGAATCTCATTGGTTACATCACCATTATTGTACAAAGTGTAACATTTTCCCTAGTTTATTAAATATATATTTTGTTGACTTTTGGTTATTCTTACTTTCTCCAAACCATTATATATTCCAGTGATACATATTCCAAAACTAACTTTTACCTCAGTACATTTAAATTCAGGTCACTAAATAAGCCCTCTGATAACTTTTATTTACAACAGCTGATGCACCAAATAGAATTAGCAGGGCATTCACATTATTCCACAACTTTTATGCACAACATAAATGTCTTCAAATTGGAATATGAAAGTGGTGGTTCACAAGGGAAGCTAATTTTCCACTCCATTCAGAAGTGTGTGAACTCGCCAGAATTTCCTTGACAAAAAATGTGTCCACTGTTGAGAGACTGGGCAACCATTTTCTACCTCGGAAATTTCATGTGTGATGAAGCACAATACATCAAAGGTGGTTTGTTAATATTTTAGAAAATCGAGTAATTACCAAACTTTCAATTAAAATGCTTTTTGCGAAATGATAATATTCTACTTGAAGTTTAGTTTCACAACCATCACCAATTTACAAGAAACCTGATAATATGATGTACTGGCTGTCTTTATCCACAGTTGGCAGTTCAATTCTCTGAATTCGATAACTTTACCCAATTGTATTACATTTTTGTTAGATAATGGGGTACTTGATAACTGACATTAATGCAATTAGAGGCATTGCCCTTTGCAAAACTTACAAAACAAAATGATGATTGATGAATGTTTAACTTGCTGGCATTCCTACAGAATTTTTGCTGTATTTTGATTGTGGTTGCTGCTGAAAATATTGTAGTTGAGTAGATATGTTAGTGCTGAGCATTTGATGGTTAAAAATGAGGCATTCATGCTCAAAATACCATAATATTTATTGTGATTCATGATGTGAATTTACTATTTAAACAAAAAAAATCATTTTAAATTCCTTTGAAAAAGAATTTAAAGAGTAAACATTTAGGAAAATGTTCATATGAATTTATTCACGAAACAAATTATTTTTGTATTAGTCTCATTCTTATTATAAGGTCAGTTGTCTCCCTACCATACATCAAATAAAGTACTATAATGAGTGTTATTTTTTACTTATCTAACATCTGATTATACTACTTTCCACAGGATGTTCATCCTGATAAATGTGCACAATAGAATTGAAACCAGACCCCTATTAACTAGGCATTGAATAAAAAATAGTCTCCTATGGATACAGGCAATGATTACCTCATTTTTTGTAATGTCTTTTTATTTGTCAACTTTCCATGTAAAACCCCATAATTCACTTTGAATGGAATACAAATCATATTCAGACTATATTTGCTCAAAGCTAAGTATTACATGATTTTAATCGAACCCCTTTTTGTAAAAATTCATGGATAGAGTAGGTTCCAGTAATTTAATCTACTTGACCAGATGTACTTCATTGTTGGTGAACTGAGCAGAGTCAATAGGAGTATTTTTTAGCCCATCATGATACTATTTTGTTAGAAAACTTGAGGAGTTTTAGATCAAGTGTAAGTGATCATATTCTATGACAGTGGTATATTGATCTGTGCTTGCATACATTTCTTTCTAGTTTGTGTCAGAGCAACTCAATTGGTGTAACAAAACTAGCATGATAGTATTACAAAATTTAGTACTCTGAATTTTGTTACCTCAAGGTTTATGGATGTATGTTATATTTTTTGAAAATGTAATTTGTAATATTGATTGAATTGGCTATGTACATTGACAATAATAAATAATTCAAGTTCTTATGGTAAGCCAGTTTTAATCTCATGAAGAATAGAGTAATTCCCTTTATGTAAGAATGTTGTATTATTATTATTATTAGGTAATCTACCAGTTAAGGTAGGTTTTTGGATGGACATAACTATCAACTATCAATAAATATTTTGTAACTCCAAACAAAACCCAATCCAGCAACCTACTCTACATCAGTGCCCTCTTCATCTCTGTGTACTTCTTTCCTCCCTTCATCCCATCCAACATCCCTATCCTGTTCCTGCCCTTTCCTTGTTTGCCCAACATTCTCCCCTCTATTACCTTCTTTAACTACCCACTACTGCTGAATATACCTTTCATCCATCTTTCCTGCCTCCATAGGATTTCTCTCAACAAACCCCTCTCCTCACCCACCATCTCCAGTATTTCCTCATTTGTTTTCCTTTCGGTCCATTTCACCTTCTCCATTCTTCTCCACACCCACATTTCAAAAGCCTCCAGTCTAGGTCTATCCTCCTGCTTCAGCGACCACGTTTCCGTGCCGTACATAGCTATGCTCCATATCAGAGTTTTTACGAGTCTTTTCTTAACCTCCCTACTCAACGTCCCCGTCATCAACTCCCTCCTCCTTGAGAAAGCCTCCTTACCTAGCGCAATTCTTCTCCATATGCCCCTACTACTTTGACCATGTTGGTCCAGAACACTTCCGAGATATGTAAACTGTTCTACCTGCTCTATTTTTTCCCCTCCTATTTTAATGTTTAGCTTAGCCTTCTTCTTCCTGGAAAATCGCATTACCGTTGTTTTATTAATCTTAATTCTCGTTCCATACCTATTGCACTGAATGTCCAATTCACTCAGCAATGCTTGCAACCCCTTGGCTGACTGAGCAACTAATGCTTGGTCATCAGCGAACCTAACCGATTTTACGAATTCCCTTCCGACTTTCATTCCTACCTCCAATTCTTCCCATGCCTCTGTAATCATTTCCTCCACATATATGTTGAACAGCACCGGTGACAATGAGCAACCCTGCCTTACACCTCTTCCTAACACTGCCCATCCAGACTCTCCGTTCCCCAGTTGCACCTGAGCTGTCTGAGACATGTACAGGTTATGGATCAGTCTCCTGTCCCTCCAATCCATTCCTATTTTCTGCAATACACACATTAATTTTTCCCAATTCACTCTATCGAACGCCCATCATCGCATTCTTGGGAATGATAATTGAGGTGGTTTCCCGTTGCCTTCCTCAATAGTGTTTTTAACGTGACACCATCACTTAATGGCCGCCCTACTGGGGTCAGATGCCTTTGCAGCCACCTCACTGAGGAACAGATGCTGTGTGGACTACCTTTTGTCTGGCTCCTAACCTTTGACCTATCTGGCATGGGTGACCCTACCAGGAGCAATTATTATTACTCCCACCAGCACAGCTCTAGGGGTCATCGTAACACACAAGCCCTTCCACCACGACAAGGTTGTAGTCCATGGGAGGGGAATGTATTAGATTAATGGAAATTATTGTACCACAAAAATATATAAAATCAAAGTAAACAATGGAGGAAAATGCTCTACTAAGAGCAAATTGAATGTTTACTTCCAAGTGAACGTACAAGAGGCATTTTCTATGCAGGCATTTGGTGGCCATGTTAATAGGACTGACTCTATTCCTAAAATTTCCATTTTTGTTTATCTTCTGTATATAATTTTGATCAAAGTTTTCTGCTAAGTGATTGGAATATCTTTAGTTCATGAAATTGTTGAAGAGGAATCTAATACAGTCTTCATAAAGAAGATATAACTGGTTGTAGAGTTTATTTAAGGAAGATGTGTTGTTCCTGTGCTAGGGAGAATGGATTGTATTAATTTTAGCACCTATAGCATACTTACTGGTAGGTGAAGGATTCATGTACCTGGTTTAAGTCACTAATTCCATCACCAGATTCCAGGTTAAAGGATTATTACCCATTACTCTTTTGTTGCTTGGAATAGAAACCTGAATCACTTGGTAGCAAAACATTTTTTTTAATATGCTGAAAAATGCTTCTACTGAAGAGCTTCAGTATTGAATATAGGAGCACTATCCAAGGTGTGCCTAACCATTATAAGTAGTTGGTTAATGACGATCAATTTAACAAGTTTCACTCAGTACATGACCATAATCAGAGAACTTGTGATAAAAGTATAAAACCCATGCAAGGAAATAGTTTAGCAGAGAAGATACAGCAATAAAATTTAAAAAAAATATTTATGCTAAATTAAAAATGAAGCAAATAAACAAGAATGATTTTTGATACTATGCTTTATGATAACAAATGCAGTGTGGGCAGTGCTAACCCACTCCTACATCAGTCCCCGGATGAATACCCATTACACTAGTCAAGACCATTGCAAGAGAAGAGTGCTTTCTTAAAGAAATTAAATCTCCCTGGGATGAATTAGGATTTTTCTGCTGTCCATTTTGTTTGTGACCATGAGTAGATAGATATTGATTTGAGCAATGATGCTGATTGTCTGCAAATTTGTTTCGCTAACTTAATCTAGTTTAGAGATTACTTTGAGCATTCAAAGGGCTTGGCTTAGGGAGGGTGAACACTGATGTCCCTTTCAGAAAATGATTGTGTTAAAACTTTCAATTTGCTGGGATCACATGTTAAAGCAATATATGGGTATAATTCAGAATGGCCAAAAATACTACTAGCATTTGAGTCATATAGGTCTTGAATCAAAAGGTTTACTCATATAGTGAAAGGTGCTGAATTGGTTAAAAATATTTCTCCAATATTTCATTTAGTTATGAAAATTTTATAAATTTGCTAGAAAGCTCAAACTTTCCCCATCATCAAAGCTTGGTGTTGATGTAATATGTTCAAATAATATGCTTTTTTCTGGGTACTAGTTTTTAGGATGATATTGATTCATTTTTTAGGCATTTTGTTTTTTTTTAGGATGATATTGATTCATTTTTAGGCATTTTTTAGGCATTAAAGTTTGTTTCTTTAATAATATATTCTGGGTGATCAGTGACCTGGAAAACTCATGATATTTGGTTGAATGTAAAAACTGAAGGAAATCTCATGGAAAATCATCTTTAGAAAAAACATGGAAAAATGGTAATAGGCTGATAAGTTTGGGCTTACTGAAGCCTTAAAAGACAATGGAAAGAAGGAAAGAGAATCTGCTTGGTAAGTGAGAGAGCTCTTAAGTCAAAAAGAAGTAATTTACTGCAATAAGCAGTCATTCTTGCATTTGAGATAGTTTTCATTTACTAAGAAAACCGAAATTTAAACATGTAGCTTCCTCTTTTCCATTACAATTTAATTATGAAAATTTAAATTTTACTTGTATATTTTACCCAAAAATTGATTGCATTTTGAGTAGAACATAACCGCAGAAAAATACAAAAATTGATCTGGAAAATTGAGGGAAAAACTATTTAAATTACTTGGGCATCTTGTATTATAAACAATTTGCCTACCTAAAATGGCTTTTGTATTTTTTAATGGGTTAGCATATTTTCAATTTGGATAATTTATTGCAAACATTTGTTCAATGTAGTGGTTTTTATACTTTTCATTACCCTTTTGGCTTTGCTTTTTCTTTTTTCACTCCAACATCTATTGAATCATTGATTTCAATAAAACATTAAATTTTTTTGGCAAGGTGTTAGGCAGCCATTCTTATTCTGATTGTAGTATAAGCTGAAAGTATCGTTGCTAATGGTCCCATTTAATAACCTTGTAATAGACACTGTCCACTTCAATTCTGGCAATCAATTACTTGCTAGGTGTCATTACACCGGAATGGAGAAGTAGACAACAAATAGAAATACTTACACTTGGGAAAATGTGTAGTGTTACTGTTTTCCCTTATTGAAATACATATTTTAGAAGTAGGTGCAGTATGGCACTGGAATAGCATGTACTATTTCTCCTCACTCCCTAAACCAGTACATCAAACATACTTCTCAGGACTGCAGTAGACACAATGCTACTCAATGGCTAATTTTTTGCAATAAAGATAAAAACCATATTTTTATCATCATATCATTTGAGGTTGACCTGAAGAGATTTGATGAAAATAATTAACTTCCAGAGGAAAATAGTTGGAATTATACTGCATGCAGGTAAATTTACTTGGGGGCCTCTACAGCAGTCGTTGATGAGGTGGTCATGATTTAACATGTGAGGACTTAGTCATGATTCAAATATCGCCAAGCGATGTTTGAATCTTGACCAAGAAACTGCAACATATTTTTGCAACTCCTGCTACTGAGATGTGGCCCCAGAAGATCATCATAAAATGTAGGGTTTAAAGGGTTTCAACTTTCATATGATTGTACTACCTTCACAAGAGAGATTGATTGCACCTACATCAAACTCCTATATTCCCCCTAAATTCCCAGTGTCTTTCCAATTGTCATGTTCAAACTTGCTAGTAACCTAAGAAAAAACCATTCCCTCCCCCATTAACTCAATTTTTTCAGTTCAGAACCCCTCCAGCAATGAAAAGGAATTTGCAAATCACTTAACTCACTTTATTCTTGCATCTTCTTTCAACATCAGGAAGAATATTGCGCTATCCCCTCCCCGTATTCTGTGAAAAACAATATCCAGGATAGGGGGGCATAGATGTGAATTTTTGATCGGATAACATTTTACAAGGAGGTATTGTAAACATTTAATTATTAGTGAAAAATGATCAAGATAGGTACTTAATTTTTATTTGTTATTCTTAGGACTTCTCTACATATTCAGTTATACATTATCTCCCCTATGTTTCTTAACCTTTCCACGGCTCCCATTGTAGAACTCAGCAGATAGCATCAAAAACCATTATTCCACCTCTTGAATGATGTCGTTTGAGTTGTCAAATTTTCAACCCCCCAATTGTTTTTTTTGTGTTCTGGGAATATGAAAATGTGGCCTGGGATAAGATACGGAGAATAGGGCAGATGCCGCAAAATTTCACAGCAACATCACTTTGATTCCTCTACCTGATCTAGAGATAAGCACATGCCTTGTTATAACAAATTACTAATGCATTTATTTGTCCAGAGATTTGTTGCATATTCATACATAGTGGGTCTACATCTACATAAATACCCTGCGAGCCACCAAAAAGGCGTGTGGCAGGGGGTGTAGCACCATGAGGGAAGGGTAAGGGTTGAGGGGGTTGGGGGTTAGGTGAGGAAAGGTGGGGGGAACCTGTAAGAAAAAATATAATATATATATTTCCATATATATACACATACATATATATACATAGTAAAAGATTTGGTGTTTTCCCGGCGTATCAGTTGCGTAAATTCTTCTCGGGTCCTCCACCGGGTTATATCGTCCATCTCGGCCGACGTTTCGATGTCCGAGATGACCGAGTCGGACATCGAAATGTCGGCCGAGATGGACGATATAACCCGGTGGAGGACCCAAGAAGAATTATACTATACATACACACATGTATACACATCCTCGCGAAGTCCCTAACCTGTACGTTAATACTTATTGTAATGACCTAAGTCCTGGGTCGTGTTAGTCCAGGGGGTAGAGCGTTGGACTACTGACTGGAGGGCCCAGGTTCGATTCCCCTGGCAAGCCACTTTGGGCACCGGCAGCTCCACCCAAACTATGTGATTTTTCGGGTACTAGATCTTCCTGGGGACCCTAACCAGCACAGGGAAAGGAACTGGCCCCCCTACTCTGTGTGAATATTCACATGCCGTCGAGCTTAGTGCTGAACTTGACCATCACCTACCAAACACCTTCGGGTTGATTACTGTGTTTATTCATACATACACAAATATAGGACACATAAACTTCTCTTAATTTTAGAAGATTGGGCTCTTTGTAATGTGATGACATCGTAAGGGTTTTTCTTTCCGATAAGGCTCATTCCTTTTACTGCCTTGTAAAAAGTGGAAAGTATTTAGTGTAGATAGTATGCAATGAACACTGGTCTCCTTTGGATTTGAGTTGGTGCCGTTTTCCCCTTTAGAGCGTCCAGTTAACACAAGTGTGATTTCAAGAAAATAGGTATGTTTACATCTTTTATTTCATCATATAGAAAGAAAAGTCCAACAAACAAGGCATCAATACAATACTAACATCATTGTCTCTTGAGATGGAATTCCTGGAGGAGACCTAGTGTTGCAGATTTCAGTGTAGGTACATCATATGCCAGACTAAAGCAACTTCCAGGTAAAAAAAGTAGTGAATTATGTTTGTAGTGGAAAACATGGTCAGGGGAGAAATAAGTCCCAAACATTGGGCACATGACACTTTTTTTTGGTTAGCCATAGATGCTAGATGAATGATCGAACAATTGTAAATAGACGTACACAAAATGTGACTTTACAGTGACAGACAAAGGTAACTCAAGAGCAATTCTACATTTTTAAAATAATTTTTCCATGCCTTTTTTGGCAATTTTTTATGTAGAAATACCTGTCGAGCTTTCATAATAAATTGTTACAAAAAATGAATTGCTGTTGTTCCTTAAAATCAATTTTTTTTCCGTTCAGTAGACTACAATTCTTTGGCAAGACTATGTAAAATTCATTCCTATATGTTCATAATTCGGTTACGATGAAATAAAAAACAACATGGATAATTTTAAAAATTACTTCAAAATAATTTTTCCCTTGGATGATATTTTCCATTATCCCTCATTTGATGAAATTACCCTAAGCACTTTTTCCTAGTACCACTGGCAGATTGCATCATGAAGAGGGTTGAAATCTATTTGTAACACCAGAATTTATCTAATATTTGGGACATGGTACAACAATTTATTTAAATCAAGGAAACATAACATTGGGTATAAATCAGGATTACTAGTTCAACAACTGTTTATGGGAGAAATATGAACAACCATAAACCCAGAAAGGGCAAGCAAATTAGAAAAAATAAAAGCACAGTAAATAAGAGTTACTCAAGGAGTATATTTAATGAGATCATACAACATAAGCTCATTGAAATACTGTTGAACATTACAATCACAGTACACTCTTCTAAATGGATTGTTTGAACCATGAGTGTTCTTACAGGCCAATAAGTAGAATCTCAAGAAGTGTCATTTCTACAATAACCAAATGAAATTGCCAAAATCATGCCTAGAGTAAGTAAACAATGATATAATACGTAGACGTGTGCAGTAACACTAAAAGTGCAGATGCATTTAACAACCATACATGCATGTGCCCTTTCAGAGCTAATAAAGATAACATGTTTCAACACATACCAAGATATCAGTTGTGCAAAAATCCTTTTCATAATTCCAACAAAGCCTAAAAAGCATGCATCTGCAGCAAACTGGTAGATTTTGTTTTATTACTTCCCATGTTCAGGCGTGTCATTGAACAAGACTTTGTTGATATCTTATAAAATATGAAAACATTCTGGGGCAAAATTTGCCTTAACTAGAATTCATCAATGCTCTCATTAGGTTCCTCCCTGAAGTCTTATTTCTACCTATTAAAAAATAATGTGTAGACTGTGAAAACTCCAAAGATACCTTAATGAGGAACTCCCAACTTAATAATCTGGTGATTCTTTACACAACAATCTCATTTGGAGCAATAAAGTTTTACTCAGTTTATAAAAGGAAATGAGAAAATAATTTCAACTAATTCAGTTGTTTGGTTACATGGAATGATAAAAAACTTATTCACTTCATAATTTACACCCAATCAAATTGAAGATGATTCTTTTATTCATTACTCCCAGAACCAAGTAATGGCACACACAAATGCACATATAATGCAATCTTGGTTAACACCCAAGAATAACAGTGTGAAAAGATCTAACCACTTAGCTGTTCACAATTTCAATGCAAGTGCTTTCAAAATGCATATAGCTTCATAGTGCCCACAGCTGGTCCCACCATAATACAATTAACACTCAACTAATTATACATAGTAAATTGAAGGCTGCCAAGCCAGGAGAGACAAAATGCTCACATTAAATCACATTTTGGTCTCTATAGAATCAGCAACTGGTGAGAATTGGGAAGCACAAGAGAACAGCTATCTTGCTTTTAGATGACTCTGCATGATGACCTTGCAAAGAAGAAAGGTAACATTACTCATACATACAACTATGAGCCTCTTATTTAACATGGCCAAAAATTAGGCAAATCTAAAAGTAAGTACAATTTTCGTTTATAAAAATATTGGTTGGATGAAAACAAATTAAAAAAACTGCAATGAGACATTTTCAGTACAAAAAATGATTTTATATTTTTACACAATTTCCCATGACTTCAAAACACTTAGTCCAGCATCAGTATTCCTTCCCAGAAGTGCTGGATGCCAAAATTTGCAAGAATAGGCCTGACTTGGAGAAGAAAAAAATCATCTTTCACCAGGACAACACACCTGCTCACCAAGGTGTATTGGCAATATGCAAGAAAACTATATGATTTGCTAGGCGATCCCATTAATTCACCTGATTTAGCATCCCCGGGACTTCCATCTGTTCCCTAACTAGAATAAATATTTGTTTCTGGAAAGTGCTTCAGACTCAATGGATATGTTGAAAAGGCCACAGTAGATATTTTCGCAGGCTTCCAGACTCACCTCTGGGAAGGAATAAGGGTGTTAAAGAAATGCTGGACTAAGTGTGTTGAAGTTAAGAGATTATGTAAAAATATAAAATCATTTTATTTACCGAAAATCATTCTTTCATTATCAGGCCGAGAACTTTCCACCTGACCCTCTTATCGCTAATGGTATGAATGGTTATGAAGGTATATCTTCACGTTGTGGTTATTTTCATTGATATGAAGATCCATACTTACTCATAGCAACACTACTATGTTGATTTTATTAAACATTTAGCCCGATTACCCTTATAACCAGGTCTTTTTTAAAAGACATATGGCATGAATAGTATTATTGTTGTTATTACTACCACATGAACAACTTACCTGAGAACAAGAGCAACATAAAAATATCATGAGATTCCCTCAGAAACATACACATGACTTGGGTATGTTTTTGAGAATGTCTATTGAGTAATGCAGAACATTAATCAATGGATAACCATTGCATGAGCCCTACCAATGTTTTCTACACACCTCAATAACTTAGCAATGATTGTGAAAAAAATGATTTCTACAATGAAATTGGTTTAGCAAACTTTTAATTCAAATGGTGTAGAGGCTAGCCTGTGAATGTCATGCCAAGGTAATTAAAACCATTTCATTCTATTCAAAGAGTAAAATGAAATGCTTGAAAGTATCTTTGGATCATCAGGTAAAAGCATACAAATATTTTAGAAGCAACAAAGCAGCCGTCTTGTAATGATAATAATGATTAAAAATAACTAAACATACCCACCTATTTGTTCTAAGGTCAAAGTTTGTGCACAAAAGACATTCCCATTATGATGGGGTCAACCATCTTTGGTGGAACTTATTTCAGATGATATTTCTGGAATTTCAGTGGCCTGCATATGCTCATCCATGCTTGTTGCAGTATCAGTGGACGTTTCACTATTCACCGATTCTGAAATATTGGGCAGAGCAGAGGCGTCTTGCTTTGTATGTACACCACCCAATGAAATCAACCTCTTTTCAGTGGTTACCATCATGGACTCTAGATCATCGGGAATCACTGAATTCTCATCAACCTGGAATATACAAAAATATATCGAATGTTAATGAAAGTAATACAATTGAACTTGTTCTCTAGTTTGTCTCACAAACTGGTTTTAAATAAGAAGAAAGAATACCCTCTTATACCTTTAGTAGAATGTAACAGTTACAGAAATGTAAATATAAACAAGTGCAATGCAACATACAATGTTATAAGGGTACTGCCGATTTAGCACCCTACCTTCATGTCAAAAGGTAGGAACAAGGTGTGCTTTAATAATTGTTAGCTAATACTAATTAACTTCCTACCTAATAGAGAAATAAACTATTCATTATATGCAAATCACATCAAGTGGACTTAATTTGTCAAACCATAAAAAATTTCAAGAGATGCACATAAAATACTTAAGGCACAATTCCATTAAATCTTAGAATAGAAAAATCTGAAGAGACCAAATGTAAAATAAGACATTATTAACCACTTGGCTTAAGGATATTAAACAACATAACTGTCCATTAGAATACAGTACACAGTACATTAAGAATAGTATTAAAAAAGCATGGTTCTCTTTTGGCTTTGGGTTTCACTTTCATGTATGTTTTCCTTGCGAGTGTGTGATTCAATCAAGCGTTATTTCAGGAAAATACATGTTTTTATTTTTCTTTCATCACATATAAAGAAAATAGTCCAACAGCAATTATGACAAAGCATCAATCCACAACAAACATCACAGGGTCTCTTGAGATGGAATACGTTGGGGAGATGGGAGTCTATTATATATCACCTCGTGTAGAGATCATATTCCAGACTAGGGCAACTTTTAAGAAAAAAAAAGAAGAATTGTGTAGTTTGTAGCGATGCATGGCCAAGAGAGAAAAAGGCCCCAAACACTATGTGTATAAATTGTAAAATAGGGGTGCACAGCATTTGTTTGGTTAGCCACATATACTACATGAACAATGACATCTGTAAGAACAGACTTTTCCAGGAAATCTGACTTAGCAGAGGCAGAGAGAAAGCTGTGTGACTAGAAAGTAATTATTTTGATGTATTTTTTCCAAATGCCTCTTCCGTTAATTTTTTATGCAAAAATAGAGTTTTCATAAGAAAATGTAACAAAAAAATGCATTAATATTGTTTCTTAAAATCAAATTTTTAACAGTCAAAAAATGGTTCCTGTTAAGTAGACTACAACAATTATAATTCTTTTGCCAGACAATGTAAACTTTATTTCTAAATGCTACCGAACTTAGTTACTATGCAATAAAAAACTGCATATGGATATCTTTAAAATTCTTTGTTCCCTGAGATGATATATTTCATTATATTACCCTCAATATGTTTCACTAATACCACTGGCAGAATGTAGCACTAAGACTTTCAAAACATTTAATAAAGCCAAGGAATTTGAAACTTTTATTCCTTAGTATATTGAAGCTTCAAAGCCTTAAACTATTTTTAAGATTGTAATTTTATCAAACATTTAGAGGTGCTGGAATGAGAAAACTGGGACGATCAAGAGTTAACTTTTAGGGTTTTTATAACTTTTTTATTTAGCATTAATCCAAAACAGCACTTTTTTGGCCTATGCATTTGATTATCAATAATCATTTATACAACAATGGACACCCAAGCTCTAGGTGGAGGAAAATTCACCCAGGTAGAAATCGAACCTGAACCAATTGAGTTGGCTGACAAGCAAGTTACTGCCACAAATTAAACTCACATTCCAAACTTACTGATTTTTCCAAGACACATGGTATTCTTTTTCTTCAATTTGCCAGAATCTGATTAGTTGTTCTTTTGTGGGTTACCCTTCATTGATTTGCTTGCTACTGGTATCCCCAAATTGATTCTGTTTAGTTTTAGCTTTGTCATTTGCTCACTTGCATAATAATCTATATCAAAGATGAACTTATATCACAACAAACAGGAGGAATATTATTCTATTAGGATTGTGTTTACTTACAGTATTCCCCATTCACATATAAAACTCAAAATTTAAAAAATTAGTGCATAATACCCATGTTTTCAAAATTTAAGAATAAATTATGCTATTCCACTATGAACAATTTTGTAGAATATTAATTGGCTCTTACTCGGTTAAATCTGTCCGTGCTTTTTCTATTACATTAATGTATACTCAAGTGTTTCTTCTCTTCTACTTCAGTTAAGTCCTGTTTTTATCAGTCGTGACAGAAGAAAATGTTTCACACCTTTTGTAATAAGATAATTACCATATGCTGAGCTGACAGTTATGCCAGAACCCTACAGAAAGGTCCATTCATTAATTTAAAAGGACTGCGAATCCTCTTGGATGTGGATTTCACCTTACTCCTAGTCACTCTTGACTTACTTCATGTGGAATACTAGACTAAAAACACCTACCTTAACTTTTTGAAGCCTTGGAGGAAGTGGAGGCAATGAAACGTGAAAGACACAAGATGCATCCTCAAATGTGTTCACCACTGGTTCCAAGCAAGTGAAACCAGCTTTAGTACAACCACAATGCCTGAAGAGTACTTGATGGGTATCCTGAAAGTAAGATGAAAATGTATTATATTAAAGCCAAAGGGGGGCAACTACTTTATAATTATGCCAAGATCAAATTCACAATAACCATGAGTGTTCAAACAGGAAAAAGATGCAACTGCCAGTGCAAAACGTCACTTTTCTTTAACTATACCACATTATCTTAAATGGCCACTAGTTATCCTGAATTAAAATTAACAAATACCATGATTCTATGGAGAATTTAGGAGTTTTGAGAATTTCCTAATGAAATCAAATGCTTAAGAAAAATCTTATATTTATAACAGTAGTAAAGAAGATCAACAGCCAAGGTCATTTGCACCATTAGGGATGGACAGGATAAGATGAAGGATGGAGGGAAACGCAACATTAGCATACTCTTAACAAGAGGGGTATGTAGCATAATGTCCCATCTGATGGTCTGCGTACTCACTCAATGTGCCCTCCACAAAGCACCTCAAGTAAGAAGGGATCGGGATACCACTGAAAAAGATATTCCCCCTCCAGGATTCAAACCCGGGCCTTCTGGGTGGTAAGCCAGTGCGCTTGCCAAGGCATCGTCCCAATTCCCTTATTTACAAAAAATAAGAAAAATCATTGTCTTACACTATTTCGGGATTCTGTGGTTTCCTTTAATGCAAAGAATGTGATAGAACTTTGAAATTTATGCTTCATACTCATTTGAAAAATTTTAAATGTACTATGCCCATCCCTCAAAATAGAGTAACATTTAAGCAGACCTAACTACTACCTCCCTCTTTAAAATGATGAAGTCTTATGAAATATAAACCACAGTAACTCATTTGTTAAATCTACATTCTTTTGCACACTGGGATATTTTTTTTTGACTAAAACCAAAGCCTTTCTTTCCCATCATAAGATTGACTTTATTTGTTAGCTAGCTGATGAATGGATCAGTTTATAGGAACACACACTTAAGATATCATATAATACGCCTACCTGTGAGAAGTCAATGCCAATGAAATGTGCACTTAGGGTGGTCTAATGGTGCAATAATTGATATAATTTTCCATAAAAAGACGCCACTAATACATTAAATTGCTTTAATATTATTTCCTCACACCCAAAGATCATCGTCTAGCACAGGACTTCCTGAGGATAGCATCTGAATCTGTAGAATTCCCTAAAATCATGCAAATAGTGATGGCATTTCTGGGAAAGGACAAGAACTTTTCAGACAACCCTTCCACAGTCATAAAAAGTAATTAAGTGCTAAATCCAAAGGGGTAGTCCCACTCTACCCTATCAATGTGCTGTGATGCCGGACTGCTAATGCAATAATTGTTCAAATAAAAAAAAAAGAAAAATCTAGATCATTGTCCAAAAAAGAGCACACACAAGCGAATTGCATACATGTGGTAATCAGATTAGGTCCTATTTAGAAAAGAAAAGTTGCGAGTATTCTCACTACTTTAAGAAGAATTATTTGAAGTAAACTAATGAAACCTCCAATTCTTTTCTCTCTGAAAATTTTCATGCGAGCAAAATTCAGTTGTTAAACTGTCAAAATAAATGGACAGGGTTATTAACCCTGTCCATTTATTATTCAACCCTTTTAGTGGGGCAGACTGATACATCAGCTCAAACATAGGCTATAGTTTAAATTGCTACAATTTATCGAATTTCTATTGCATCTTACGCATGGTTTCATCATAAATATAATGTAGATTTTTTGAATTTTTAAAAATATACTTCCCAAAATATATAAATCTTACAGTAATTTTTTCAGTTGAACTACACTTGCGGGGAAGCTCATTCTAATGGTATGCTCGTTACTTTCTCCGAGCGGCTTTTCCACTATGAAACCCTACTGAAAAACTAATCCATTTAATTATGCACACTTTTGAATGCTGTGCTGAATCTGTTTTGACACAAATTGCTAAGCCCGGGGAGATACTACCCTAGAGAAAGCGTTACTATGCAAACATATTGCCTTCCCTTCCATACCAGATAAACATTTGGGCTCTTTATAATGTGATGACACTCCTCTTTCTGACAGGACTTTTTTCTTTTAATGCCCTGAGATTAAAAAACTATTGTAGATAGGATGCGAAGAACATGATTATCCTTTGGCTTTGGGTTTCACTACAGTTTTTCCCTTGCGAGCGTGCATTTGAATTAAGTGCGATTTCAAGAATATAGGTGTTTTTAATTTTTATTTCATTATACACAACGAATTTAGTCCAACAATAATGATGACAAGGCAACATTACACTACAAACACCAATGAGTATCTCGAGATGGAATACCTTAGGGAGATGGGAACATTATATATCTCCTCATGTAGGTAGATCATATTCCTGACTAGAGCAACTTCCAGGTAAAGAGAGAATTATTTCGTTTGTAGCAGAATATATGGCCAAGAGAGAAAATGGTCCGAACTGTGTACAAATTGCAAAAAATGTGTGCATAGCAGATGTTTGGTTTGCTATAGGCATAAGATGAATCATCTGACAACACCTGTAAGAACAAACTTTTCCACAAAATGTGACTTTGCAGAGGCAGGCAGCAAGTTATGCAACTCTTAAGTAATTCTTTAATATTTTTTTCCAAATGTCTTATGGTTAATTTTTAATGTAAAAATATTGTTTTCATAAGAAAATGCAACAAAAAATACATTACTATGCTTTATTCAACACAGATATTTATTTCTAAAAATGTTGTCCCTGTTTAGCAGACAAAAACAATTACAATTCTTTTTTCAGGTAATCATTCCTAAATGTTAACTAATTCTGTAACTACACAACCACAACTGCATATGGACATCTTTCAAAATGATTTCAAAATATAATTTTCCCTCAGGCAATACATTTGATGAAAATACCCTCAGGACCTAGTGCCGATGGCAGAACACAGCACTAAGAGAGCTTTAATTAATTTCTAGATATTTCAAGTATGGCAATTAGTTTTGAAAAATACTAATTAGAAAAGCTTAGGTACAAATTTAATGAAAGCAATAAAAGTTGTCCATGAATCACAAGTGCTTGTAAAGAAGTTACCGGTAGAAAAGAATATGTATGTCATTAGGTGATGTTATTCACCATGTTGTTTAACATCAAGGCTTTCAGTCAAAAATAGTGTTATGTGACAAAATTAAACTCAAATCATTAGGTACTTAAAACCTAAGATCTGCCTACATTTGTACTTTGCTTTAGCACCAAGGCTCATCATACACACCCAACAGTAAAAATGGGAGGTAAGCTATATAATTGGTGCACAAACCAAATGTGTGTTATACCTGTTAGTCATCTTGTCAATGTTGTTATTACATTACAGCAGCACAAAGCATTCATCATGAATACTTCATTGAAATTATATAAACTTTTCAGATTTGAACATGCCAATAGGAAATAAAAATAATCTCACCAACAATATATGCTTTAAGCAGTGCTTAGCAAGTGGAAGTGACCTTTCAGGACACCTGACTCCACCTTCTGTGAAAACACACCTGGCTGTTGGAGGTAAACGTAAAGTAGTGCCATCTGTCAACTGTTAAAAGGAAAAAAATAACTTATCACACTTATTTGAATAATCTTGGCAGTTCTACAAATGTAAAATTCTGTAACAACACCATTTTATACTACAAATTAAACTTCTGGAAATGAAAGAAAATGATATCTTTCTAAACATCCCAAGTTTCTTCCACGCAGTAATTTCAGCCTTTTTCTTACAATGCAAAGATGCATTCAGTGTTTGCTAGATTCTCTAGCTTGAAAAAATACATTAGGGAAAACCAAACTAACATGTTTCAGAAATTTACTCTGAAATTACCACAGTTTAAATTCTCTTAAAATGTGTACTTCACAGTAAACTTGCCTTGAAAGTTAATAAATAAATACACACCTGAGCCCTCCGATCACGTGCTTTCTTGTGAAGTAGTGCTTCAACTCCACAATTGCGTCTATGGTACCGGTTGAGTGCCTTCAGCTTTTCATACAACTTTTGCTCTCTTGCATCCCACTTTGGTTGCCGATGAATGCTCACTATTTTTAACCATAACAGATTTATTAGAAAAATAAAAACTACTTACAGCCTATCAATATTGTTTGGCAATGAATATTGAGTAATTAAGATAAAAGTTTCCTAAGAATGTTTAGAGGGGGTAGTTTTAGGGGGGGGGGGGGTTATTACTGCACTAAAATCAAATTAATAAAGGAGGACTTTCCATAATTACTATGAACCAGAATGCATCCTATTGTGTAACGAACACAACAACAGGATAAGTCATTCAGAAAAAATCAGAAAATAACAGGAATAAAATGGGAGGAAATATAGATTAGCCAAGTATCTATTATATTTGACAGGGTTGCTTAAAACATATAACTTTCATCATCAACCCACATACTACAACACATGCTTTCTTTCTGGATGAAATGTTTAAAGAATTAAATTTAATTCCTTAAGTTCACATTAATTTTCAAAATGAGTAGACTATTTTAAATGTAAAAATAATAATCAATGTAATCATTTTTGAAATGATACCAAATATGTAAGCACATTACATTTTCAAAAGCGAGGAAATGAACTTTCCTGGAAAAAGCATTATATCACAACATGACATCTTGAAACTTTAAAATAAAAATTTTTTCTTACTCCTGAGATATATTTAGTTCTACAGAGTGAATAAAAAAAATACTCTGGGCAAGATAACAACAAAATGAACTTCAAAAATCTTAAGCAACCTATGACTTGACCTATGCTTTACAAATATTCACTGATGGTGCTATTAACTGTTTTCCGAAGCATCACCGTAAAGTGTGAGCGAGGAATTTTACTTAAGACATTAGATTTAGGTTGGGATTCTCTTACACAGCGGCGTTTCCAATATAGATTAAACTTATTAAAAACATTTAAAGATGGGCCCTTTTCCAATGACATCAAGGATATAATATGAACCCCAACGTATTATGGTCGAAGGGATCACGAATATAAGACTAGAGAGAGAGACTGCAAGACTGACAGGTTTAAAATGTCATTTTTTCCAAGAACGATAAGGGACCAGAATGCTTGTAGCCAGAATTCCCCAGGACTTAGTTCATTACAATAAGTATTAACATACAGGTTAGGGACTGCACGAGGATATGTATACATATATTTTTTTCTTACAGGTTCCCCCCACCTTTCCTCACCTAACCCCCAACCCCCTCAACCCTTACCTCATGGTGCTACACCCCCTGCCACACACCTTTTTGGTGGCTCGCAGGGTATTTATGTAGATGTAGAAAGAGCTTTAATGCTACTATCATCATCATTCAAGCGGAAAATCAAGAAATTTCATTGATGAAAATAGGTAGGTAGGGCAGTGGCTGTTTCTCATCCACATACCCTGGTGTTTTACAACATGGATTTTTAAAACGTGCAACTTTGACCCCACTAAAATATGCAATAAAATATTTCGTGTAAATATCTTTCATTGCAGGGTGCTGCCAGTTTTTCACTTGACTAAACCCCACGACTGCATCAAAATAGTGGCAGATAACATGTTTGTACTGGGCAAGGATTCTGGTTCATATGAGAATTTATTAATTGATAAATACATACACATTTAATTTATTTAATTCTGGGGCCCATAACCAGCCATTTTACCCCACAAAAATATCCATATGATTGTTTTCTTGATCATATAATTAAAAAAAGGGTCAATTTTATCAGTTACAATCAACTTTTGCCCTACCAAAATATTTTAAGGGTTAATATAAAAATTATGCGGCTTATCAAAAACATCTAATGCTAAATATATAGATAGAGACTCCCAAGAAACAAACCAAATGATAAATTTAGTTATTCATAAAATTTTAATCTGGAGACAGAAACAAGACAAGAAAGCAGTGCAGCTTACAACAAAAATGGAAAAAAGAAAGAATGCCAGAGTAATATATTATAGGACTAAAACAGGACTTTTTTAACTGTCCCATGAGATGCACTGTGATTTTCCAGTTAGCACACATGTAAAATACTTAAGATCAGACAGAAAAGACATAATTAATTGAAATTCTAAAAATTTGTAATAAGTCTAGTATCAAAATACCTAAAGGGATTTTTATATTAGACTTTCTACAAATAAAATTAAATTGCTACATTAAAAAATTAGCAACTAACAAATATTCATGTTTATTTATCATAGCATTCCATATCTTTATCATCACCGGGTCAAAGCACCTTTCAGCTGTCTTGCTTGTAAGTTCAGAAGCACCCTTCACAAATGCAATACTGAAGGACAATCTGTACCCTAAAATTATCAAGTTATTATCACTAACTTTTTATTCAATTCTTAGTTTCTGTTATTATTTTGACACCTTTGAAATTTGAATTAAAATCAACCATTTTCTATGCTGGCATCACAGTCAAATTATTTTAAGTTGAATGTCCATAGATTTGAGAGTTTATTGGAAGAGATAAGACGTCTCTATGGATTCACTGGGGTGACATGACATCCCTATTAGTCAAACAAGTTTTGCAGCAGCACCACATGTCAGTTGAAACTAAATTGTATAGATTTATGATTTGGGAATTTGTAATTAAATGGTTTCAATAAAATATTAAAATGCGATAATTAACTACTGACTGAAAATAGTTATATTAATGAAATATGAAAAGAAGGCGACAATTTTATGACTGATGCAGAAAAAAGTATTTTAACAGGAAATTGGATTATGCTCAAATGCCAAGATTACAATCTTGTACCCCCAGCCCATAAGAGAGGTCGATTTGTAGCACCCATTTGAGTAATTAGTGTCTCTTATGGGCTGGGAAATACGGTAATTATATGCACGAGGACAAAATGATGCTATCCTTTGCAATTTTAAGATTTTGCACGACTAGATAATTTTACTGAATTTCCCCAATCCGAATGTTGCTTGAAATAGGATATGTGATAAACAATCCTTTTCTCAGGAAAAAATGAATACATTCTGAGAGAACATGCATTACAGGTTGTGGCTCTCATTTGAAGGTAGTATGTCTTCACCATTTTGCAGTGTAGACACAACTTCATATGAAATTTGATCAAATTAGAGGATGCACACAATATACTTCAGTGAGTTTGAGGGCAAATTTTCCTCAGAACTTGAATTGCTATAAACTGTAAATTTGCTCAAACCATATCAACAATTGCTTCCAAGTATGAATGAGGTAAAGACTTGTTAAATGAAGAACACAATGCATAATTTCACTGTTCTTCGGAGAAAGACTTGCCAGCTTGTCTTGATTCTTGATCAAATCTTGAGTAAGGCATAAAAAAAGTGTCACAAAAATTAACTCAAATCTGTAGGTACTTAAAACCTAAGATCTGCCTACATTTGTTATTTTACTTTAGCACCGAGGCTCATCATGCACACCCAACATTTAAAATGGGAGGCAAGCTATTCATTCAGTGCACATACCAACAAAATAGTTAACATAAAATTACACAGAAGTAGTAGTTTTAGGGGAGGTGACCAATGAATAAGATCATATGCGCCATTAGGGATGGACAGGAAAGGGCAAAGGGTGGAGAGAATGTTGGCATTAGCCTACTCTTTTTTAAAGGCCAAGAGATCCACAGTTTAACATCCCATTCGATGGATGTGGTACTCACTCAAAGTGCTCTCTGCAAAGCACTTCAAGTAGGGATAGTATTACCACTGAAAAATATCTGGGATTCCCACCGCGAGGGCCCAAGATTCGAACACAGGCCCTCACGGTGGGAAGCCTCTACGTTAGCCACTGCACCATCTCAATCCCCAAAATTACACAGAACCTGTAAACATTTGACTTACTTAGGGTCTCCTTTTCCTTCCGTACAGAATGGAGGTACACCCTTCTACTTTCTCGAAAAACTTGTTGCAACCGCCGATATTGTTCAATGTATAAGGACTGCAATCTGATGAGTTTATCCCGCAATTGCAGGGCAACTTCCTCAGCTGTAAATACCCCTGCATGCCTACAAATGGATAAAGTAGGGTTTTGTTGAGCATGCAAGAAGTTCTACCAATTCAAGCAAAATTTACAATAACATATTAGATATTGCAACACTTAAAGACGCAGTAGATGGTCATATGCAAAAAATAACTTAATTTAATACAAACTTTGTTCATACTAAATATTTTTACATGTTTACAAAATAACTAATGGCTAAGTCTGTTAGCAATTCACATACACGAAACAAAAACTTGGGTAACCTTAACTTACCTAGATGAGAAAGAGGTAAACAATTATGCCAATGAGAACAAACTTTGGTCAAGAGTAAAAAAGACAAAACCACATCCACAGAATTCACAACACTGGACACTGGCCAAAATTTATAATTTCATTGCAGTTAACATATCTCCAGGTCTCCTTTGACCAATAAAAGGTATATTTGTGAGCATGTAAAGTTTTACGGGCAAAAATGATAGATTAAAGTTGGAATTGTTTCAATTCTATTAATGGTAGCACTCCACAAGAGAAAATTAACAATTATATTCCAGTAGTAATTAGTACAAACATTAAATACCATTTTCTCCTATCCCATTCCTTTTCTTGGGATCGACAACCTACCACGCACAGAGGTAGAAATTTTAAATCTTTGAGCAAGGACAACAGAGCCAGTTAAATCAAGGAATGAATGGTACAATTAGGCATTGAAGGCACCACGAGGATGTTCAGCAGGTATTATTTGATTACTAGACATTTGAGCAATCTGTGAGAAATGATATTCCATAGGATTTCATAATCTTAAATTACAATTGCTTTACATGAATCCTACTGTCGTCCGCTCATGCTAGAGGAGCAACTTTTGTCCCTTCGATGGTATTTGCCAAAGAATATACAGTGGCACTATTCAATTCTATTTTGGGCTCGGCTAAAACCACCCAACAAAATATGTAGCACATTTTTTCAACCATGGACATGAGAAACGGCCCATGCCAAGATTTCTGTTGCAAATATTATAGCACTGACGTTCTCCATGCTACCCCAGTGCAACAAAAGGTAGCATGCCCTTTGCAGTGCATTAGATAATATACACAACCCTACAAGTAACTAACATAAGCGTGACGGCATTAAAAACGCCATTCATGCAACAAAAAATGTCGAGTTTCCTTAACTTTTATGAACAAATTATATTCAAAACAATTCAAATACAGTAGATCATACAAATTATTCTGACCAGTCATCGTTTCTGGAAAAAATCAAGTAACATTTTTCGATTCAACACTATCTCCAAGATCTTTTCGCCATGACAACTCTTGTTGTGGTTCATTTGGGCACAAGAGCTGTCCTTTAACAGCATCACCGCTGCAATTAGCCACTGGGGAAACATGCATGATGCTTGACAAGTTTGAATCAACAGAAAATAAATTATGTACCAACAAACCTCAATGGATCTTCTGCTTCGCTGTCCACACTTTCAGACTCGGATTCATCTCTACCCAATGGGATGACATCATCCACACGCGCGGCTTCTGCATCACTATCAGACTCGCTGGCAAAATCTAGGACTTTAGAGCCTCCTTGATTCACACTGGTCACATCGATGTCAACTGATGGAAACTCTTTGTTAGTACATATTTTATGGCACTACAACATTTGAGTAAAATAATTAACACTATCAGCTCTCATAATCTCCGCACATTGGGCCACATCCGGCGCATGATTTTCATCAATGAAATTGAGAACGAAAGATGAAACGAATCTATCATTGTAATCACAATTGGTAAATCGGTTTCCTTAGAATCCTCAACTCCAACGAGACAAAAACACACCGGCCTCCCTTTGCGACTATGTTTCTCATCATTGTGTACTGAATGGCATATAATCTATAGGAACCTACCAAATGGGTTGACCGACCGGTATCCAGCTTGCGAGTTACTATTTGTATTATTTTCCTTAGATGAATCCTCCAGGCTACTGCGTGGAAGATAATGAGATAAGCTAGAAACCATATTCTCGGGTGTCTGAGGGGGGCACCTTTTGAGAACTGCTCTTTGACGTAACACCTGGGCTTTATAGGCGTTGTTCAGCACAAAACCTGAGGCAGGAAATCATAATATAGAACAATTGACCAAACGTAAACCGGCGACGCTAATAGATGGGGACCACGTGGCTTACCCGTCCTTCTTATCTCCTCTAGGAGCTGCAGAGAGGCAACGTTTACCATTTGCTTGGTATACATGGTTGCACTGTCTTGAAAGGGGCGGTTTCTATCTATCCAAAATATGCTTCAAACAAAATTCGTAACCTTCAACAGAAAATTGGTTACACTTGTAATGCTGATACTTGCAAGATTGTCCATCCGTCGATTTCACCTTCTTCGGAGCAGGAGTTCGAGGGTGTCTATACATTACTGTAGAAAAAACAAAATTACACCAGATATTAGCACCCTGGTTGAATTGCTTACGTAATTGGTGCGAGTCATTTCATAAAAGTTTTCAACGCCATTTTGCAGAGCTAGAACACTGACCCCGTACTGTTGACGGTTTAGCCAATATACCTCCCCAAAACGAAAATTGATTTAAAATCAGAACAAGATTTCAGTTTAATATATATGTGTGGAATCAATTATTGTATCAAAATATTACTAAGTCACGAAAGACCAGTATAGACCTTCCACCTTAAACAGACTACTGCGTGTAACGATGTTCACCCTAAGCCGGAAGTATTACAAATGGCGTCCGACAAAGCAATCTTGTACAACTTACTACGCTGCTATGAAATTCTATAGTACGATTAATTTACTACTCTTAATAAAAAATACGAATAAAATATTCAAAGAAAAGAACTCATGCTGATTCTGGCATACATTCGTATTGCCATGATTCTGGCAATAAAATTTTGAAAAAAAGCAGCCAATCGCATCCGTTACGTGGCGACTTCCTCGAAATCGTTGAACCTGAGAACGGTTCTTTTGTGTAGTAATGTGTTTGCGGGGGTGCAATTCTCTGTGGGAGGCGTGCAGTGTGCCATTACATGAGCGTCATGTCTTTTGTGGTAATCTTTTTTGGAATATGGCGGTGAAAGAATAATGGAACTTCACCAAATAACAACACCCAAATTCTCCCAGCAAAAGATGTGGGCATATATGAAGACTATCTAGAGCTATCGTTAAGACAGCTCGCGTCAAATGTTATTCAGGACATGTATCAGACTTAAATGTGCACAATTGCCAAAATATCCCGTAAGCGGGGTGTAGTTACTCAAGGAACGTGTTAATTTTATGGAAAATACTCCTAATCGTATGGTATGTGCTATTATTGTTTCAAAAAATGTTTTATAGTGTTGTAGTGAAATGATTTCTTCGTGTGGCGTTTTTCTAGATTGCCTCATATATAACTTGCGTGGAAATTCTAGTCAATACCATACCATATTGATCATAAACATAAATCACATAAGTGATAAAAGTAAATATTTATGTTGTATTAGTTTAGAACTGTCTAATGACTTCGGAAAACATTATTCCTCTAAAGATATTGAACAACTGAATCAACTATTTACGCCTTTTTCAGTTTAAAGTATGGAATGTCATTGAACACACCGCTGTACCCAAACTAGAGTACTGTGATTGAAACACGAATACTCTGCGTTTTCGGTGTCAATCAATTTGAATAATGTGACCACATAATACTTTTCTAATGAAATAACCTCAACATACTTAAATCTCGCAGCTTTGGTTCGATACCGCGTTTGTGTATATGCATAGATTTAAATTATATTATTCCTTCACTCAATTTCACCGAAACCCTGTTGCGACTGCACCGATATTTCTTGTAGCAAAGTTGGAGGGACAACGTAGGAAGTTGGGACATGTGTTTATAGTGGCTCATATAAGTGTTCACAGAGATATGCCACCACTAGATACCAAAACTGAAGTGACGTTGATTTGATGGAAATTTGGCCCTTTTTCTCGGTTCATAACCATATGTGGCGTTAATTTTTTGTTTTATGCGATTAAAATTAGATATGGATTGGCTAGAGTGTTCATTAATGAGAAAATGCTTCATAACTGGAGAGATAGGGAAAGATGGTTATTTTTTCCCATTTGTCTTATGTTTTAAATTATACGGCAATAAATTTTGAGTGTCCGGATTCTTCGAACGAGGAATGGCGTTAAGCTTTTTCAAATTCTGAGGCCATGACTTCTGAATCAACTACAGCTTTTAAGGTATAAATTCTTTCTTTGACACGTTCAATTATCCTGTAAACATAGTTTCTTTTAATATATAATGTACTCGATTGTAACAAAGTCCTTTAATTAAGCATACAAATACATATGCTCCCAAATTAATCTTCAATTATACCCACCTTGTTACCACTCCCACTCTATCAGGACCAGAGAATATGTAGTAACTCGAAAAGCGGGCACTTTCACATCAGGTTGTATATTTCTGTAGTAATTTATGATAGGTGGTAAAGAAAAAACAAAGGTAAATAATAAACATCTAAGAAAATTTTTCCTGTTGTTATGAAAAAGAAATTGATTCCCACTCACCTGAATTTGATTATTTCTGAAAAAAGATAAAAGGATTTAAAAGAAAATGATGGGCGAAGGAAAATTATTAAAGGAAAAACAAACGCAATTATACTGGGTGTCCACTATGTCATTGGTTTTTCTCGATTATTCGACAATGTAGGGAAAGATTGAATATTTTTTAATATCCTTGAATGTGATTTACAAAATAGAAATATTGCATAGAAAGCCTGAATGTGAATGAAAATGATTTCATTTTATTTGTGAGATATTGTTGTGTTGGCTATAGGTCTTTGCATGTAAAGGTGACTTGGCACAATCCAAGACTCTGAAAAATGAGTTCAATAAGACAGGTAATGAGCAGGGCAATGAATATCTTCTTGGGAAACTATAAGGTGCACTGGTCATCTACTATTATGAATTCACATCTCTAGGAGCTTAGTTCAAGGTAAACTTTACCCTTGAGCTGCCACTTGGTACCTTATGAAGGATGCTGCCTATTGCTGTCTGCCATTCCAAAAAAATACCCTGTTTTTACCAAATTTTCTGCAATTCCCTAAAAAGCGAAAGGTTGTAGTAAGCCTGGAGTCCTCTGCTTTAATCTGATTAAAAACATTTTCTATTCTCTTAGATTGTCCATAATATATTGATTTGAAGTCAGGCTGTTCCTACTCTACCCCCACACAAAAAATCAAATTTAAGGTTGGTTAAAGTGGTTGGCTAAATTTAGGGAGTATTTGGCAGGTAAATTATTTTTGTGTGGCAATAATAATTTACCATTCAGGCGTCTGAGTGTATGATCTCGTAAATATCCATCTAAAGGAAATAATACTTTCACCAAAGCTGTCAATGGAAATGTTGATTGTTCATGACAGGCAGTATATTTGAAACTATTCAGTTACTCTGCAAAAAAATTGGCCTAGTTTTCAAACATCCCGAGTTTGATTATCAAGGTTGGAAATAATGACTGAAAATTTAAGGTAAATTACGTGAAAGTATTCTTCATAGCTGAAGGAACCAAAAATTGGAAAAGTTAGCTTTAAGATAATATTACAATGTTTTAAAAAACTAAATAACTGGTACACTTCCTTAACTGGACAGACTATTCTTACTTTTAAGTTCTTGGGGGTGGTATTGAGAGAAAAATCATTATCTGGTTGAATTTATAATAAAATTAGACCACCACAAGGATTGCATTAATCTATCTCAGAATGAAAAAGTGAAATAACATTTGAATCCTATTATCCAGTAAAGCACTTACATGTGGAAGAAATCCATATTACTATTCCTACCTCTACTGATCTACTAATAATTTCTTATCCTCAGAAAATCAAGCTAGTTTTTGAGTGGCTAGGGTTGTCCAATGGCATTGTCAATTGGTTACAACTCGTAAACAAAAAAATATCACATTTACTTTTGTTAAAAATACTTAGCACTGGCATTTTCATGAGTTGTTACCCAGAAAGAAATACTAAAACTTTCATTTTTATTTATTTTGAAATAGAAACACATTTAGCAGTAACTTACTAATTTAAAGTGGATCATGAAACAACCTACAAATAGCGATGAATGCAAACAAAAAAGAACAAATATTAACCATTAACAACAGAAATAACAAGAGTTTTAAAATTGATTTCGCAATTGATATTCAGTGATGCTTCTAGTATATGTGTATACAGGTCACCTCATGGTGACTTATTCTGTCTTTATGGACCTCTTTTTCAAGACTACTTGTTTTTACTGAGGATTTGGTTAGTACCATTATCTGTGATAAATTTAATATTGACTTAGGTTCCTCGTCTCTCAGAAGAATCATTTATTGGATGCTCTAATGACTTTTAACCTCTTCCATAAGCAAATTTGTGAGTGTTACTGGTTCCTTCCCCACAATCATGGATAATATCTTCTCTAACATTGAACCAATAGAAAGTCTAACCTTCATATACACTATTTTGACCCCAAAGCTCTGTTTTCAAAGATCATTTTCAATGGAGACTCCGGCGCTTGGCATAATGAGAACCAATACAAGAGGTGTTACCTTTTTTCAGTTCAATTGCATTTCCAATGCTTACTACAGGAGCAATCTGGGAGTGTGTGTTTACAAATGAAGTTTTTAATACCCACTTCAAAAACTTACATTACATATTCTTGCATTGTTTCAATGTAAATTTCCCTTTTGATGCCTGTAAGAACTCCAGCCCCATTAAACAAAATGTAAATGGATAACTGAAGAAAATAAGGCTTCTTCTACCATTCTAAAATAGGTTTTCAGTAATCTGAAATGACTCTGTGCCACTAAGGGCATACTGTAAATCCATTAAAAGGAACATAAGTTGGTGACAAAGACTAAAAGAAACCACAACACACAGTGCTTAAATTCCTCTAACAATTGCAGTAAATCTGCCTGGAACCTCATTATAAAGACTCAGTCCTCAAACTTTCAGATGTCAAGTATAGATGCTGTTTCTCATAATAGTGTTTTAGTTACCAACCAATACATTGCCAACCTACTCCATGAAAGTTTTACAGTTCTACATGTTACCAAGCAATCATAGGGAAGAAGATGTTAACCAGACATAATCAGTTAAGAGGACATCACGGGTGTTCCTGGATGGAAACATCTGATAGAGATGGAGGATTGGAACAATGCTAGGCCAAGGAAGAGATGGTAGTGAGGTAAGGGACAGTTTTAGGAACAACAAATGAAATTGAAAGCCACCAATGAAACTATGGCAGAAAATAACAAGGAAACCATGGCTTATGGACAATATGATTGGAAAGACAGACAAAAGAAGGAAATAGAAGAATGAAAATAGAGAGATAAATATAACAGTTTCTGGCATAACTTGGTGGAAAATCTTCATATTGACATTTTTCAATTAAACAACTTTGCTTTTCCACATAAAATTTAATTTTATGTGGAAAAGCAAAGTTGTTTAATTGAAAAACGTCAATACAAAAATAGAGAGGTTGAAGAATGTACAAAAGCTGAAGTTGGTAAAAAATAGAGGGAAAGATGTATGGTGGAATATGCAGTAAAAGGATATGGAAAGTTTACAAAGGAAGAATGAAAGTGGTGCTCTATACAAGAGGGTTTCCTTGCTTTCCAGGTCTGCATGACCTGTCTTGGTATGGTGGGGGTCTATCATAGAATTGTTTGCTTTTATTCGCAGTGGGTAAAGGTTAATTTTTATTCACTCCTTTTAAGTATACCCAAGAACATATACAATGGGTAAAATAAAAACTTGCTTGGAAGTAAGTTTTACACCAAGATGATATTATCTGCACTTCTTTTCGGGGATTTTTAGTGGATGTTTTTCCTTTTTCTTAAGCCTTTAAACACTCCTCTCCCTTACTCATCCCACCTAGTGCTTGTACCTTGGCCCCACACCTTTTTGGTGAATCACAGCATATTTACGAGGGGTGAGGTTTGAAACACTGTTAGGAAGTGGAAAGAGCAAATGTGATAAATATCTTAGATAAGTCAGGACAAATATTAGTTGAATCAAAGGAGATTCAAGAGAGAGAGGAATACATAGAAAAACTACATATATGGTAAAGAAATTAAGCCAGCAGGGTTAGATATTGTGTGAGAAGGACTTAGAGGAGATAAAAAGAGAATAAAGAGGGATATTTCAGGCGTGATAGGGTGGAATATCATGATTAATAAAAATTGGCAATTTTCCACAAAATAAAATTTTAATATGACCTGTTTCGATGTAACTACATCTTCTGGTGACAGTCATAACTCAGTGTCTAGTATATATGCTGAAAAGTTAGTAAGGGGGGGGGGTTGGTGTGTAGTGGAAAATGGAGGATAGAGGGAGGGGAGGTGGAAGGATGTGTGAGTGATGAGGTGCGGGGGAGTAGAAAGAGGTGGGGAACACAGGTCCAGAGAAAACCTCATGGCTGGATGGAGTGGGTGTCTCATTGTTTCCTCTAAGTGGTGCCATAGTCGAGGAGATAAGGTTCTGACTTACTCAATGGCCTGATAGAAAGGGAATTGAAATCAAACTAATGGGACATAATATTCCTGCAGGAACTACTAATAGATATGAAGAATGTAAGAGGAAGAGTTTTTGTGGGCTAATTCATGGCATTTATGAGGGAGAAATTCAGCCAGAAGACTCGGATCAGTGTTACTTCCTCTTCCAAAAAAGGGAACCATATGCAAGGACTACAGAGCAATAATTTTGATTTTGCATGCAGCTGGAGTGTTTCTCAGGATCACCAACAAAAGAATGGAGAGCAGGGAAAATACTTAAGGAATGATCAAGTTGAGTTTAGGAAGTAGAGGCATGGGTGATGCCATAACATCAATGAGGTCACTAATAGAAAATAATATAGAATACAACCAGGATATGTTTCTGTTCCATAGATTTTGAAAAGCAATTTAATAGATTGAATTGGGTGGAATTAACGAATGTATTTTAGAAAAGATGAGTTGATTGGAGAGATAGGAGACTTGCCCACTGCCCATGTCTCTGATGGCTCGGGTGGGAGTGACTGATGAGTGCTTAACATATATGTGGAGGAAATGATTTTTCCAGTCAGCAAAGGGGTTGCAAGCATTGCAATTGAAAAAGGATGTAAAGAAAACAAAAGTTATGCATACTTCAAGAAAGTCAAAGTTAAATATTATAATAGGAGTTCATAAACTAGAGCAGGTGGAAGAGTTCACATATATAGGAAATGTTCAACACTTGGGTACAATTTTGTTAAATAAAACCAAAAATTATTTTGGGTACTTTCAATTTTGAATGCATCAACATGTACTGCAGACAATGTTTGATGGCATAGTTTCAAGTTTGGAGAGAGAAATGAAGGAAGAATTTTCATTCACATTTTAAAGATATGATGAAATATGTATTCTTTCATTAAGCATTTCTCTAAATTGATTTTAAAGTCTACATCAATAACAAGGTGTATTCTTTTCACAACATTTAAAGGCTAACACTGCTGTCATTATTTCCTGTCTTTGGTCTACCTTTGTGTGCCATCCTTCATGACATTCTTCTCATGCCTTCAAAATTATGTAGTCTCATAATAGATTCTTCATTCAAAGCTAAAATAGCTTTATTTTGTTTCAAACATTGTGATTTGCAGAGTCGCTCTGCACCACACTGGAAGTTGATTCAGCATAATCTTGATTTTGAAACTGATCTGAGATACTCTTTTCTCAAGGAAAAAAATGCTCTGAAAATAAGTGCGGTAATCCAAATTGGAGGAAAACACATGAAATTCAGTTATTATATTTTATTTGACATATAAATCCATGTCAAGCCTTATATACAAAAAACAATAATAATATGTTATTTACATATGGAAATAAACTGAAAAGAATTGGGAAATGAGGTCTGACTGTACCCCAATCAAATCTTTCAGGAAGCAAGAAATTCAAACCACAGACACTATGCCGGTTGTTTAAAGAATTCATGCCTTCAATGAGGAAACCCCAAACTGATAAAGATAAGCATAAAATTTCAGTACCTACTGAGTTTCCAACGAGTAGTCACAGGTAGTCAAATATTCAAATAAGTTAATGGCGAGTGAGAAGAGAATATCAATATCACATCACAAGGTTAGATAAAAATTTCACTAGTAAAATTCATATCTTATTTTTTGACAATACAGAAAACTGTTAAGTATATCAAAGCAGTCAATTACCTATCATTTTATTATAGTCTGAATCACAAAATACTACCTATAATGCTGACATTATAAATGCTTGAGTAAAAATATGTTTATTCTTATTTCCAAAACGGCTGTATCACACTGTTAAGTGCTCAAATATCCTCATTTCTGCCATGGACAAAATTGCAGCTTTGCAGCACACCACAGTGAATCACCACAAGAAATAACCAAATACTCAACTTCCCATCAGCAATGATTCCTAAAACATTTACTGCCACTAATCCCCAAGTAAATGTTCCTCAGCCCTCTAACACTGAACAAGAAACTAAGTTATCACAAAGCACGAAGTTCATCAAAAAGATTCACAGGGAAGGGTAAGAATTACAGGCAAATTAACAAGTTATATGTAAGCCAAAGTGTACAATATTCAACAAATATAAGCAGAAAAGAGATTTAAAACATCAGACACCAAAAAATGTTATAAAAGCCATAAAGCACCATATTTCAATGATCGTTGGCCGAGCAATAATTTTAAAATATACCGAACACATAACCAATGGAAGCGGTCCAATTCCTGCATCGAGAGGAACTCCAAAGTAAAATATCCCAAAGGCAGTGAATTAATGCAGAGCAGTATTTAAAAATTTGGAACACACATCAATGTACCCGTAATCAGTAAAAAATGAATATCACTTTTACTACTTATTCAAAATTTTAAATCTTTGGTACACAAGCAGTAAGAGTTACATGAAATATACACCTAAATCTACGAATAATTGGTATTTATTTTTCTTGGTCCGAAAACAGCACTTTCTGGCCTTTACATCGGACAACAATGACAACACAACAGTAACAACAAAACAAACACCAAAGCCCTGGGTGGAAAAAATCCCACCCTGGCGGGAATATGAACCCGCGACCCTTGGATTGGCAAACGCCGCCACCGGGGCCGACAATAATTTTCCTAATATATATTGCGAAATTACCAGCATTATACAGAAGGGCATAATACACTGTATAGGTACTTAGCTTTAACAATTGATGATGAATTCCCCAAGGCTAGAACAAGCATTGGAGGTTAGGAAAAGTACAATTAAGGGACACCAACTCTGGTACACACAGAATTGCAAGAGCGAAGTATAGGGGATAAAATTAATGGCATCATCGGTACCCGTACAGTAATAATTCAGATATTGCTTTATTTGAATAAGTGGTAGTTAAAAAGCAAATTACGCGAAGCATGGAATAAGAATTTTATGGGCTTTATTCTTTTTCACAATAGTGTATTAGCGGATGAAATGATACATTACTTAGACTTGTTAGTCCACGTGTATAAGGTAAACGGTAACTACGGCCGTATGAAATAATGGGAAGAGTTAACCCCAGCCGTACTCTTCCCATTATTTAATATGGACGTAGTTACCGTTCGCCTTATACACGTGGACCAACAAGTCTAAGTAATGTATCATTTCATCCGCTAATGCACTATTATGAAAAAGAATAAAGGCCATAACATCAATGTAAAATAATCAATAAGAATATAAGAAAATATCCATGAAATAATAGGGAGACTTACCCTTAAATTACAGCTGTTCCACCGGAAGGAAATTATGGGATATACGGGAAGGGAGACTATGATGACGGATTAACTTTCCATTTTCTAAACCATAGTTTACTACCCCTCGGGCTCTAGGTCTTTTTCTCTACACAAATCTACATCCTTCACCCTTGCATCACCTACCTCTGAAAAACCACTACAATTCGCCACTCACTCTTCCGTGAGAATATACTCCTCTGGAGTAGTTTATACAGTTGTTTGAAACCACCATCATTACAATATAAAGGGGACGTTAACAAAAATCCACAGTCCAAGAGTATCCCTCAAGGGTCAAATAGTACAGCAAAATAGAGCTATTGCAGCCTAATATACACTCGTTATATAAATATATTTATATACTCACGCAAGGCTGTAACTCGAAGACATTTGACACTTCCATTTTTCAGTACCAAACAGTAACAATTATCACTTCAAACGTATTTGATATAAATTCACTGCACATGAACGAAACCAATACACAACGAAGGGATAAGAAAACGAAACTTTGAAAAAAACTCTTTTACAATTGAAGCATAACTAGAAGGAAAAAAATCTATCACATATTTACATACCTTATCATACATCCTCTGAGGAATTAATTAATTTTTAACGAAACACTTTCTTCCCCAAAACATTTCTGAAATCACTAAAAACGTCAAACAAGCTTGTACAGTGATGGCTGAATAAATACCTGTAAAAATTTAGATATTGAGACTTAAATTAACCGCCGAAAGCACGTTTGAATGCAATAGTTCGCGAGAATTTCTGGAAGATGTCGCAGGTTGATTGAGATTCTTCGAACCCGGTTGGAATGGCTCGCAGTAGCGATTAGCACTTTCTTCGATTAAATGATCATGGTTGTACGTTCTCCAGAAATTTTTAGAAACAATTACGATATCAAGCATGATCCCAACATCCACTACACAACATTATACTTCATCTAAGTACCCTCGATGAATTGCTTACGTAATAGGTGTGAGTCATTTCTTTGATTTTCCACGCCATTTTGAAGGACTAGAACACTGACCCCGTAATGTTGACGATGTAGTAAAGAATTCCCTTCCAAATCTAAAATTGAATAAAAATCAAAACAAGAACCCCATTTTGAATACATAACTCGAAACATTTATTAAATACAAAAAGGATTAAAGTCGTGAAAGTGCCGGTAACACTGTCTCTCTCTCAGGCCTCAAGGAGTAACGACGTTCACCCTCAACCGGAAGTATTACAAATGGCGTAAGAAGACGGAGGTCTTGCACAAGTTACTACGTTGCTATGATATTCTAAATTGTGATTAATTCACAAACAAAAAATTAAAATTTAAACTTAAAAATTAAAATAAAAAAGACTATTACGAATGGGGCATAAAACTCCACTTGCTATGATTTTGATAATGAAATTTCCAGGAAAGCAGCCAATCAAATCTGCTGTGTGGCGACTTCCTCCTGGGGATTTGTCTGTGTGTCCTTCGTAGTGGAATAAATGGCGGCGGAAGAAAAATGGTACTTTACCAAAGAACAACTCGCAAATTCTCCCAGCAAAAAGTGTGGCATAGATGCAGACAGAGAGTTATCGTTTAGACAGCACGCGGCAAATTTTATTCAGGACATGGGACAAAGACTTCAGGTGTATCCTTTCCTAAATTATCTCTAAGTAGAGATGGAGTGTAGTGATGCAAATGCAGGAAAGTAGTGAGTTTTATGGAAAATATCCCTCGTAGAATGGTATGTGATATAATTGTTTCTACAAAAATGTTTAACAGTGTAATTAGTGTTGCAGTGAAATGATTACTCCTCGTGAAATGTGTATGATCGTTGTAAATGGCCTCGTACATCACTTGCGTAGAAATGTTCTTCAATGCCACGCCATATTGATCATGTGATAAAAGTAAACATTTATGTTTTACTAGCTAAGAAATATTAAACGAATAAGGAAAAAATCATCCCTCTATGTCCGGAGAAGTATTTAAACATCTATTTGCGCTTTTTTCTGTTTAAAGTATGGAAATGTCATTGGTCACACCGCTGCACCACACCAATGTATATTATGATTGAAACGCGATTACCCTGCATTTTCTCTATAAATTAATGTATTTGTGTGTGTTAATTGTTCACCATCAATTGTTTTTAAACGGAATGACCTTAACACGGTTTTAGCTCGCAGCTATGCATCAATACCGCAATTGTGTATATGCATAGGTTTTACATATTTCATTCTTTCACTCAATTTCACCGAAATGCTATTGCGGCTGCAGCATTGTTTCTTGCAGCAAAGGTGGAGGAACAACCTAGGAAGTTGGAGCATGTGATTAAAGTGGCTCATATATGTCTTCACAGAGAGATGCCACCGCTAGATACCAAATCTGAAGTAAGTGACAATGGTGTGATGGAAATTTGAGTAATTTTTTTCCGAGTGCATGATAATTCAGTAATTGTATGTTGCTGCTTTGTTTTATGTTCTTCAAAGTGTAATGCGGTTTTATGTGACTACTCGCGGATGTAAGCCTGCATTTAATATATTACCTGAAAGTGTTGTGGTATTATTGAATCTCCGGTCAGTGCGTGTTAACGAACTCGCATTTAATATAGAGCAATGAAATTCTTTAAATTTAGTCTCAAGCTGTCTAAAGTTTGGTCAGTTAAATACTTGGGTCCATCTTGCCCAGGTCAGTAGGCAGCGATTCGCCCGTGTCTTTCGTTAGGTATGCTAGGGATTGTACGGGACGAAAGTAAATTACTCGGTTAGGATATGTTAATATCGATACCTCCGTTACCAGGTCAGCGTTGTATAATCACGTTTCTATTATTTGTTTACACTGCGGTAATACCTACAAAATAAAAATGAAAACCTAAACTGTACGAATAAGATTATTCGAAGAGTTGATTTTGCTGTAATATTATTTGTAAATGCTCTTTAGTAATTTTTCTGTGACCAGCTCTTTGAGTGTTATCATTCTTTAACTTGGGAGAATAAATCAGGTTGATCAATAGTTCATTTCTTTCTGTGTACCGAAAATGTTTATTATTCGTTATTATGATTACGATAATGGCATTTATGTTTTTAAGACATCGACTCATCAAGCCATCACTCACATGGTGTATTAAGTATTTTAACGAAGTTCGAGTAGGGAAGAGTTAAACTAAATGTCATTGTCATGATGGTTTTCGTTTATTGAAAAATAACAGCAATAGTTTTACTAAATAAATTAAGGGAAATACGTGGTAGCATTTTTCGGGTATAGTTGTTATTTAATTGGGATATGAAGAACTACAAAGGGAAACGGTTTAGCAAATACACTTGTTAATTGCTCTAAAAATAATGGTGGACAAAATGGTGTTATTGGTACTACTTACCACGTTCATGATTAAGAAAATACTTCTACTGACCGGTAAGGTAGGGAATGCTACTCTTGTTGTTTATATCAATTTATTATATTGGAATTAATGTTGCAATGATTTTGTGGTTATTTCCTTGTTTCAATAGTAATGTAACGTCTTTAATTTACAGTTATATATTTTTTATTTTAAGAAACTTCTGTAGTTTCCTTAAACATAAGGATAGGTTAACACTGATAAAATAACATTTAAAAATGAGAACCCTTTCAATGGACTACAAATACTCTAAAAATTAAATAGTGAATAAAAAAAATGCCGAAGTAAGAATTTACAAAAACATTTTTTCAAACATAATCCATGTTATTGTCCGGTCCAGTTTTTTAAAATCCCACCGAGTCAATGTTTTTCTTAATTTTTTCCAGGTTTTATTGGACTTTTCACGTTTTATCGGATACTTTGTTTATGCGTTAATTGACTTTTTAGTACTGAGTGAAGTTCAATACTTGTGATGGTGATTTCCTCTGTATCTTATGAAGATCCTTTTATTTTGTTCTTGGCAATAAGAGCAAATATTGAGACAACTCTGATTAAGGTAGGGTTGGACAATAAGATTCTGACAGTATTTCCAGCTTGAAAGCAGGGACTTAATTTGGGTGAAGATCCCTGAAGGATAGTTCTCGGCCCTTTTCAATCTCTTCAAATGAGGAATGCCGTAATGCTTTTTCGAATTCTGAGGCCATGACTTCTGAATCAACTACAGATTTTAAGATCTCAATTATTTGTTTTTCTTTGACACATTTAATTATCCTGTAAAAATAATTTTTTATAAAATAAAATGTACTCAATTGTAACAAAGTCCTTTATTTAAGCATACAAATACATGTGCTCCCAATTTAATCTTCAGTTATACCCACCTTGTTACCACTCCCACCCTATCAGGACCAGAGAAAATGAAGTAACTCAAAAAATGGGCACTTTCTCCTCAGGTTGTATATTTCTGTAGTAATTTCTGATAGCTGGTAGAGAAAAAACAGAAAGGTAAATCATAAACATCACTGAAAATTTTTCTTGTTGTTATGAAAAATGAAATTGATTCCCATTCACCTGAATTTGATTATTTTCTTAGAAAAGATAAATGGATTTGAAAGAAAATGATGGACGAAGGAAAATTATTAAAGGAAAAACTAACGCAATTATACTGGGTGTCCACTATGTCATTGATTTTTCTCAATTTATTCGAAAATGTAGGGAAAGATTGAATATTTTTTAATATCCTTGAATGTGATTTACAAAATAGAAATATTGTATAGAAATCCTGAATATCAATTAAAATGATATTCATTTTATTTGAGAGATAATTTTGTGTTGTTGTAGACCTTTGTATGTAAAGCCCATGGCAAAATTCAAGGCTTGTCAAAACTGAGTTCAGTGGGACTGGTAGTAAGCAAGGCAGTGTGGGATGGTCCTCATGCAAATACTTGTTCAAATGTGAATGCTATTTATTGAAAATCTGGAAAAATTGGGAAAGAAGTTTTGGAATGGGACAAGTTTTAGAACAGAAGTCCATCAAGTTATTGGGCACCATTTTACATTCTGTTTAAATTGACTCACTTTCGTGTCATGAAAGCTATATTTCGAGCATCAGGAAACCATCTGTGTAGAATCACAAATCTTTATCTGTAAAAAGGTTAAGTATTTAATTAGGTGTAGATGTATAGTAATTCAGAGGGTAGGGTGATCAATACCTGACTTTAGGGCTCAGTTTCAAATACAGTAGATACATCAGGACATACTTGGCTTCTGCCAAGCTCTCTGATTTTCTGGATACCAAATGTGTCAAGGAAATTACAACAGTATTGGAATAGGCACTGGTCTCTCCACCTAAAATGCGTGTGTTACAAATACCAAAGAGCTTAAGAAAAAATAATTCTCCTCTCCCTTAGAAGTCCAATTCTTGAGCTGTTTACAGATGTTTTTTTATACTCGTTTTAATTGTAGTACATATTTAATATTCGAGTAAATTGGGAGAAACTATAGTTCTGCATTCAAGTGCAGTTGTTGTGATAAGGAGTATAAATAATAATAAGGGGGGAAAAACTCCACTGGCTGTAAAAAACAGTCGCAACTCTTGTCAGACCAAATTGTTGCGTTGATATTCGCGGGAACCAACCACAACCTCTCGACCAAGAATACCCTCTGTGGTGGTTTACGGGAAATTAATCCACGCCAGGGACCACACACAGCCACACACACACTATCCTGTCTGGAATCCTTCACGAAGCTGTGAGACTTCGTTAAAGATTCCAGGTGGAAATGTAATCCTTCACGAGGCTGTAAGGAAGACCCCGTTAAGGATACCAGGATGTATTACAAGCACACACTCTGTGACTATCCACGAAGGACGAGCACAGACCAATCACACACACTCGTCCTTCGTGGATAGTCACAGAGTGTGTGCTTGTAATACATCCTGGTATCCTTAACGGGGTCTTCCTTACAGCCTCGTGAAGGATTACATTTCCACCTGGAATCTTTAACGAAGTCTCACAGCTTCGTGAAGGATTCCAGACAGGATAGTGTGTGTGTGGTCCCTGGCGTGGATTAATTTCCCGTAAACCACCACAGAGGGTATTCTTGGTCGAGAGGTTGTGGTTGGTTCCCGCGAATATCAACGCAACAATTTGGTCTGACAAGAGTTGCGACTGTTTTTTACAGCCAGTGGAGTTTTTCCCCCCTTATTATTATTTAACCTAGAGGCCGTAGAGCTCTTGAATTCTTGCTATAAGGAGTATAGTTGGAATTCTAGAAAGATCAAGTTTTAATTATAGAAGCCTGAAAAGTTGGGATTTGTCAATATGTAATTTTGTAAAATTTATTTGATTGTTTGCCATTAATTACTGGTTGAGTACACATGTTTCTTAAAATATGAAGTGGAGCTGGTGAAATAGTTTGCAACATGGTGGTCTAGCCAGTGTAGTATTTAACTGTAGTGTAGAAGGTCATGGGTATTATTCTGGGTGGCACCTCTTGGAACTTCCACCTTAGTTCTTTTTAATATTCTAGGTATCATTTCTCCTTGGGAAACTATTAGGACACTGTGTTCTATCCTTATGATTTCCTTACACTACAGAGCTCACAATGAACTTAGAACGATTTTGAAGAATTTTTCTCGGGTTTCCCACCAGGTAAGGTTGATGAAGTGCACCGACGTTTCGAAGGCTGACTCTGCCATCGTCTTCAGGGTGAAGTTCAGAGCAAGAAAAGAGCAAGAGTTTTTCTTGCTCTGAACTTCACCCTGAAGACGATGGCAGAGTCAGCCTTCGAAACGTCAGTGCACTTCATCAACCTTACCCGATGGGAAACCCAAGAAAAATTCTTGAATACCATGTGCCGGGAAAACCTGAGATCCTTTACAACAGAGAATGACATCTCTAATTTTCAAAAATAATTTCATTTCTTATTCTCTATGTTTTCCTCATTTCTGACCATTGATTAGTGTACTATTGATAATAATAATAATGTTGAATTATCTTCTCCAGTGAAGCATTTACATGAGGAAAAGTTCCTTATTAATGATTGTGGGAGGGCTTTTATGAAAATCAGGTTGATAATAGTTCAGATCTGGCTGGTGCTGGCCCATTTTATATATCTACTACTACTCTTCACTCCCTGGGATAAGTATATATTGAGTTACAGCAGTATATGAAGTTCAGTCATTTATGACTAGTGTTTTTCACAGACAGGAGTCCCAACCCTAGACTTCACAACAGCTAACTTGATTAGGCTATCCAACCCAGTGTTCAATATATAGAGTTTCATCCTCTCTCCCTTCTTACTCCCTACTTCTTTTTACCTGCCTTTTGTGTTTTGCTGTCAGTAAAACTGTTGTTAGTTCCTATTCTTGTCTTCCTAGATGTGACCCTTTATTTTATAGAATGATGATGAAGAGTACATCTGTATTGATCACTATGGATGAAAATTGGGCTGAAATATGGTTAAGATATTATTTGCCTATCACTATTGGAAATTGCTGGAGTGTCCATAAAATTCACTTCTTGACTTCTTAGAAGTCCTTAAAAAAAACTAAGGTTGTAAGCCTGGATACACCCCGTTTTGGTCTAATTAAAAATGTTTCCTATTCTCTTAGATTGCCCATAAAATAACTTATAGCCAGATTTTCCCTAGTCTACCTGGTAGAGTTCATCCAGTAGTAAGCCCCATTCGGCATGTGAAATTCACACCACATGGTAGGGGGACCACCATCACCTACTGAACCAACCTTTAGGTTGATTACTGTGTTTTTGCTTCTGGATTGTTCTGTGCTTATGGTTTATGCTTCTGGTTGACCAAGTAGTTGGTGGGTATATACTGTTTTATTTTGTTGTGGCAATAAATTGTCATTTAGAAATCTTAGTGTAATGGCTCAAATATCCATGTACAGTAAAGGAAATAAGCTGTGAATTGGAATATTAATTGTTCCTGACAGGTAGTGTTTTTTGAACTTTTCAGCTACTCTCTCTGAAATTGGTTTAATTTTCAAATAGTCCTGAGTTTGATTACCAAGGTTGGAAAAAATGATTGACACTGGAAAGTAAATCACGTGAAAGTATGCTTCCTAGCTGAAGGAACTAAAAATTCGGACAATTTAGCATTTAGATATTATAATGTCGAAATCGGTGTTAACCACTTCATATCTAGTCCACTTTCATGACTGGACAAGCAATTCTTACTTCAAGTTCTTAAGGTTAGCATTGACAAAAAGTCAATGCCTGGCTGAATTTATTATAAAATTAGATCACAATAAGGATTGGGTTCACTTATCTCTGAATAAGGTAGTGAAATAATGTTGAATTATCTTCTCCAGTGAAGCATTTACAGGAGGAAAAGTTCCTTATTAATGATTGTGGGAGGGCTTTTGTGAAAATCAGGTTGATAATAGTTCAGATCTGGCTGGTGCTGGCCCATTTTATATATCTACTACTACTCTTCACTCCCTGGGAAAAGTTGCATGCTTAGCATTTTTGAATCTTTGATAATTATTTTGTCACTTACTCCAGTGCTATTTGGCACTTGAGTCTTAAGAAAAAAAATGAATGTTCACGGTTTATAAAGAGGAAACATTGAAATGTAGTGAGATGTTGCAGACAGTGATGGAAAAGAGAATGGAGGATGATAGAGAAGGTAGAGTAAGCTTTCTAGACAGTGTGAAGGGACTCTGAAGAAATGAGCAAAATTAATGTTAGGCAAAGAAATTGGTAGTTCTCATGTTTCTCAGTTGGTAGGAACAAAGTAACTTAAAGTAGGTAGAAGATCGTAAATGAATGTATCAGAGTAAAATGTGCTTGTTATACTTCATGATATTTGGTATGTATTACTTGATGCTTTTAGATTCTTGTACTTTCTAAATGATTTAGAGCTACCTTTTGTAAGGTTTTCAGTGCTTACGACATGACATTAAATGTTGTACTTTCAAAGGATTGCCGTCACTACCATTATTCCTGTAACTCATAGGAGGGTTTGTTTGTGTTCTTAAAATAATGGTTAATAGTGAATAACTGGAAAATTATTACAAATCACCATTAAAAGGAGCAAGTTTTATTTATATGGTTAATGTATAAATTAATTATAAAATATTGTATTAGTTTCAAATATGCTTGTTAAAATGTTCATTAAAATAGCTATTTAACGTAACACTACAAGATTTGGGAAAGATTAACCCCTTGTTCCGGGAAAGCGTTAATTCAGGGTGAAGCTGATTGATTTGATAGGTAAATTGTATAAAACCAACCAAAATAATTAAAAAAGTTTTTTATATCTGAAAACTACATCCAATGCCATTTTATTTTCATTAAGTTTTGAAAATGATTTCATCCAGGTGACGACTTTGGTGAGCGGTGCACATGTTGAGTCATTCAAAAAAGTTCACGAAAACTTTTTTCAGCATATCTTGTGTTATTCTAGTGATGACATCTGTAATTGCCTCCTGAAGAGATTCTAAGGTTCCCGGTCTAACTTTGTAAAACTGAGCTTTGAGATATCCCCGAAGAAAAAAATCACATGAGCTCAGATTTGGGGAGCGAGGGGGTGATGGAGCATCCCCTCATAATGAGATCAGGCGGCTAGAAAATTATTCTAGTTGGATTTGGCATGAATGATGGGTGTTATGAGCCATGGCACCATCCTGTTGAAACCAAAAGGCTTCTGTGTCATATTCCTCACCATACTCTTCCATTTTGGAGAGTGAGAAGTACTCTGGCATCTCACAATAGTTCACAGAGTTCATAGTAACAGTTGAACCTTGAGACTCGAAAAAGTAAGGTCCAATAATACCTATGGAGGACACAGTACACCAAAGTGTCACTAGGGATATGAAGAGGTCTTGGGTGAAGTTTGCGAGGTTGTCAGTAATGAAAATTTAGCCTTTGTTTTGACCTGGAGAGTTGAAAATGTGCTTCATTGCTAGACCACAGTGCCTTCTGCATCGCGACCGCACTATTATTATTCTTAATGAATGGTTCTATAACAAAGCCTCGATGCTCACTAGACCACTGCATGGTAAATACTGAAAATGGCATCGTTTCCCCCAGCTAATGCAACTACTCCCACTCTGCTAATTTAACCTGTGTGCTCTTCAGTGAGTCTTTTGAAAGTACAGAGTCCATTCTGCCTCACCCCGTACTTTGAAGGCAACATGTGAGATTGATTTGAGCTCAAATGAGGAAAAATAGTAGATGCGAGTAAAAAATGACAAATTCCAAGAAACTGCTAGAGATGCTGCAACAGTAACTTTGAACGGAGTCATCTGCTAATTCATTTCAATGCAACAATTTCAGAGTGTAAAAACCATTCCAGATAGGAATCATTCTAAATAGGTAAAAACAACCTAAGTGTTTAAAGTTGCCTTTAGCCTCATGGACTGTGGGGCCTATGACATTGTATGTACAGTATTTCATCACAACATCTTGTTTCTTTAAAGCCCCCAAAATATCAGATTTTAAAGGACACCGCGATAGCTTAACTGGCTAAAGCTAACTTGGCTGGACATTGAGGTATTTGGGTTCGAATCGCGGTCAAGGGGAATGTTCTTTACGCTCTGAAATTTTTTAATTAAAAACGGACAAGTTGAATGGCAAGTATGAACCTAAATAACCTTTTTAAAGGGGTTACGGACTATACAGAGAACTTTATTTCTGTCCTGGAAAACAGCAATGATTTGTAGATTATTGAGGAAATGAAATTATTAAAAGTTTGATCTTATGGATGTGTTTTGGGGTTAAGTATAATGAAACTAATGTGAAGTGGAAACAGTTTTCTGAAGAAACTTTTTCAGTGAGACATCTCCTGTGAAATCCCCTCTGAATTAATTTGAGTTTTCTTGTATTTATTTAAAATTCATGGACATCCATCATATTGAGGTACTCCAGCCTTAAAGTGTCTTTTGATGTTTGGTGGACTTATTCATTTACCATTAATCCGAAATCTTTCTGGCCTTTCCTACAGATGTTTTAACATGTAAAAATAACAGCAAAGAAAAGTTCAAACACTGTAGCTGTGGATAGTGGAAAACCCACTCAAGCAGGAGTCGAACCTTCTTAACTCATGGTTGCCTGGTGGAAAAAAACTTTACTGTCATTGGGGTCAGCAAATTGAATTATCTAGTAGGAGGTCATATTGTTTCTGGAGCTTTCTTACATTTTTGTTCCCGGCTTTGATGGCCAATAGTAATTGAATTACAATGATTTTTAATTTCCCAAAAAATTCTTTAATTTCATTACAGCAGAAGTAATTGAAAGAAATCCTGGTAAAAATTACTATTAAAAATGGGGTATCATTAATCATTCTTTGATTGACCATTGATGATAGAATCTTTGTCCAGTTAATCATATGCCCTTGTGTATCAACCGTCAAATGTACCGTCCATTAAATAAGAAATTCATTTCATTGCTCTTTCCTCTTATGCAGTCAATTTCAAATTCTCCTAGCCATTTTAAATGGCACCTATACTACACTTAAAAGTGTTTGCTGAAGACCCATCCTAATTCACTATAAAAGGTTGTGAAATATGAAAATAATGACATTCAGGGAGATTACTCTTGAAAATTCTTGGTTGCATTTATTTAATGATCCAAGATTTTTTGTAGCCAGGGGAAAATTACAATTAGCCATTCATTTTACTAATTCTATCCAAGATTTAATTTTCTTTTTATTTTCAGCAATACTTGGAACAGGCACAAGAGCTTGTTTTCAATGAAAATGTCCTTCTTCAAACCCTTGGCTTTGATGTGGCAATTGATCATCCTCATACCCATGTTGTTAGGTGCTGTCAACTTGTTCGAGGTAAGCCTATTCATCTTGAACATAAGATAATGTCATTTTCCTTGTTCCATACACTTTCCTTAACAACTATTAGTTGTCATTAGTGACTTTTATTTTTGGTTAAGATTACCCATGTGAATAAGATGTTATATGTATTTTTGGCTGATTATAACAGTCATTTACCACAAATAAGCTTTTTAACTTGTTTTGTTGTAGAGAGTTTTTTTGTCTGCTTTGTAAAAATTTGTGCATGCTATCGTTGAGGTCAAGAACAGTCCAGGGATCTTTGTTACTGTTTTATTTTTTACAAATTCAAGGAATTTTCTACTGCCTTATCCCTGGAACATGGGATTCTCAATTATTTGATTATACTGCATTTTTGGTATATAAATGGCATATCTTGGGCATAAATATCATGGGTTAATGGCTGTCTTCATTACCTCTTTATGAAGGTGCATTATGAGGGTGAAATAAATTGTACACAATTAACCAGCAAATTTTCCTAAAATATGTTTACCAGCTCAAAATTTGTCGAAAGGGTATAAAATACTATGACGCCTCAACCAGCATGTGTTTAAATCACTAGAAATACTTGGGTTAAAGAATTCCTCGATGGTTAGGTAATAATAAGTGAATAAATATTGCACTTAGTTATGAATGAATCTTTGTTTTGCAAAGTAAAATTCATCTTTCTGCCCAATACATTCTTTTACCATTCCCTATGGCCTTCTACAAATTCATTAATCTTCGGGCAAGTGTGTTAATTTCCATGATACAAGCAGATGAGTCATATACTCTTATAAATTGGTGTATCTTCTGAAGATATCAGTCTGTAATCAATAAAACAAGTTTATTGTTATACAATCAAAATTATATTTTTTATCATAAGCATAAATGTTTTACTTGGGTTGTGTTTGCACTTATTTTTATTATTAGTTGAATAACTTGTGGAAGAATCTGGCTCTTTGATGCCCTCTAACCTTGGGGGGGCAAGGTACAGAGACTTATGTTTTTTGCAAATTAATTATTTAATTTATTGCACTAGATCAATAGCCTGGGAGTTATGCATTGTAGATGATATAATATGAGTTAAAAATATGGGTTTGTTTGCATGTGGAATGTATGACACAAGCAGTGTGATCCTCTAGAAACAAAAAACAGAAGTTATTGTATTCCTCACTTAATTTGATAGAAGTGCTAGTGGGATTTGACGTTTGTTTTTATGCATTTTACCTACAAAGGTATTTTTTTTATTGAGATATTGAGCTTGGTTTTACACGGTGCATCAACATAACTGCCTTTTTTGAAAGCAAATTGTGTTTGAATAAAGGAAGTTATGTTGTCGCACCCTGTAGCTGGGTGATGAGTAATTCACTGTTGGATATCAGTGTTGATTCTTGCATGGTTACACAAGATGTTTAATTAGGTCATTGTGAGAATGACAATTCATAGTGACTATCCACTTGCTGCCCACAATAGACTTCTATATTATCCATGTAGTAGGAAGATTTTGCATCACAACAGACAAGTACTAGGAGACCCTACCTTCTGGTTTACTTGAAATATATTGTGCAAAGCTACTGGGATCTCTAAATGTGTATAATATCTCGTCACTGGTAACATACTCACTCACTGCGTATTCCTTTATGTAATTGCCTGCTGTACACATGCAAGGGAACCCCACTTTATGCCCCTGGAGCTTGCATTTCCCTGTGTGTGATGACACTTGTGTTATTTGAGATTTTGTATAATTATGGTATAAGTTTATGCCATTATTGAAGCTGTGTTCTTATGGATTGCATAAGCTTAAACATGAAGCCTATGTATGATTGAATATAAATGAGAGTTTAACAGGAATGCATAAAAAACATCTCATTTAATGGATACAGTACATGTCTAGTGTTGTTGAAACACTAATATAAAATGAAAAATGTTTGCCAAAGATTACCTTTTGGTAATTGTAACAAATTGCCAAGATGGATAAAGGGCACTACATTTAGTATTGAGCCATATGATTATGTGTGTTTGCCATGCCAGAGTTGGTGATGAATTAAATAAAACTTCTGAAATTACCTCCATTTGATTGTGTTTGGAGATTACTGAGATTCTCTTGTGGGTATTTGAGCATGAACACAGAAAAAGGGTAGTGTATTGGTATGTACGAGGGTTGCTATTTATATTTTCAGCTTAATAATGAAAACGCAGTAATGTATTGTAGAAAATGACTATTGTTTTTTGAAGTGTTCTCCATGATAATCAATACACTATTGCATGCGCTCAAACCACATTTCGTAACAGTTTTTCCACTCCAAATGAGGTACCTGCAAAACATGGTTTTTGAATGCATCAACGGCTTCTTTGAGCATCAAAAAATGTTGGCCACGCAATTTTTTCTTGATAAACAGGAACAAGAGAAGTCATTTGGTGCTAAATCAGGGCTGTATGGAGGATGACCCTTACATTTGATGTTTTGGCAAATCAAATGGTTAGTTGTCTCAGCCGATCTGTGAGAGCTTGCATTGTCATGATGAATAATGATCCTTCATTGCCGCTTCTTTTTCCATATTTCACCAAGCACTTCCGGCAAACAAATGCTTGTGTACCATTCAGAATTAACAGTTCTACGTTGCTCTAATGGTATGGTTGCCACACGTCCAGTTATTCCCAAGAAACGGGCAATCATTTGCTTTGATGTGCTTTGTGCATGAATCAATTTTGTTGGATTTGGCTCATCTTGGAAGACCCACACCATGGATTACTGTTTTTTTTTCGGGCTCATATGCATAGATTCAAGATTTGTCACTGTGTAGATGTTATACACAGTTTTTGATGCGCTACGATTGGATTTCTTGGGCATTTATATTCACCAACGGGCATGAGCATCTTTTTGAGCTTTTGTCAAATTATGCAGGGTTCAACGCGAACAAATTTTTTTCACAGCTAAATGTTCATGCAATATAATACTAATCCCCAAGGATGCCTCAATCTCACAACAAGTCAGAGGACGATCTTCCTTATTAGTTCTTGCACAGCATCAGTGTTTTCTGACACAACAACTGATTTTGGATGAACTTCATGATTTTCATCGCTGAGCGAACGGCAGCCATGATGGAATTCATTATATCAGCGTTTCACAGTGGCAAAGGATGCGACTTCATTGCCAAAAAAGGAAGTAAGTTGATCAATGAACTCCTGTCTTGATAATCCATGTCGAAAGTCATAAAAAAAATCATCGCACGAACGTGTTCACGAATGAACTCCATTTTTTCGCTGAGACAAAATTTTAGTTTCACTGTAAACAGAACAAGTTATGATCAAACGACAAAATGTTCTGAAGAAAGTTAGCGTTAAAAGGGTCAAACTTTCAGATGGAAATGGCAGATGGTGCCTTAAGCAATTAGTGTTGTCAAGGCTCAAAATATAGATCCCAACTCTCGTATCAATCCTTCAAGTGCTATGTTTTTAGCTTAATAAATCTTTCTGTATCATTGGAACATTTGAAAATTTGTTTTAATGTTTGGCAAATATTCATTGTTGGTATTTCCTTAAGTTATTTTAAATAACATCAGCATTGTAGTGGTTGATAATGCGGTAGTTTTTTAAAGATTTCATTTAATTTTAAACTTAAGGAGTTTGTTAACATGTTGTGTATAGATGGTGAGAATCCTAGTCTTTTGAAGCCCATTCATTAAGGATGCATGACAAGAATTTTTGTCATTAAGGAGCATCATTTTAAACTTTTAATTGACATTATTTACATGTTTGGTGGTAATTTTTCATTTGCCTTTTGTTATTTAATAAGAACAGTCATAACCTATTATTTTATTTCATGAAGTAATTTTGATGGAAAAAGCCATTTAACCATGTTTAAATCCCAGACTTTTTTCTTTAATGGTGCACAACTTCAATTTCAACATTATAAAACTTATTCGTCATCCCTCTTCATTTTGCAGGTAATATTTCTTTCATCTCTTCCTTGGGTACCCCAACCCCTTGCCTCATTATTTATTATTTATCCACATGGCCCTAGCTGAGCTATTGGCATGCAATTTATCTATATCACCTCAAGGATGATAGCCTTGCCTGCAAGTTCCACTCAAGGCTAATGGAATGCACTCTCTGCCCTGTTTCATCAATGTAAACATTCGTTATGCAAAGAATGAGGGGGCCAATAATGATTCGTCCATAGTTCTTTTGTGGGTCTGGTCAGTTTCTTCTCACGATGTGTCTTGAGCAGTTTGTTTCCTTGAGTCCTGCTGAATTGTGTTTTGGTTTGTCTTGTGGGAGGATTTTCTCAATCCGTATCTTTTGAAATACTTAAAAGAATGAAAAATGTTTAAAAGAATATTCCATGTAATGGCATCACATAGGAGAAAGAGTGCTTTGAAAGAAGAAATTTTATTACATCTATGCACTGATGACTTGTCAGAAATGCCATCATAGTATGACGAAGAGAGCGGAAGTGAATCCGATATTGTAATGAAGTTCAAGGAAAATCCACTTCTCTCTTTATAAGTGAAAGTGACCCTGATAAGAGTGGCAATGAAGAGTGTGCTTCATCAGGAATCTCTACTACAGCCATGAGCCACATTGAAGAGTGAGGTGAAAATAATGAAAAAGGTACAGTGCACATTTTCTCATAAAGGTCAAGTGCTCCTGATGATTTGGAAATAGTAAAGGGAGATGAGTATAAGTACGATTCACAGCGCTAGGATAGATAGTGCACAACTGAAAGATAAGATCACAGGACAGCCAATAAAAAACCTATCTGCATTTTGAAATGCTATAAGTTCATGAAAGGTGTAGACTGGGTGGATATATATCGTGAGGAAAACAATGAAATGGTCAAAGAAAGAGGTGCTGTGGCTTATTAATTGTGCTCTTTTTAATGCCTTTAGAGCTAATTAAACACTAAATGAATCGATTAACATTCGAGTCAAAGCCTTTCTGCTCCAGACTGCCAAAGAGTAAACAACAAGTAAAGAGAAGCCAGATGAGTCATCTTCAGAGGTCGATAGTGATGATAAGCTGATACAGCATGTTCCTTCAAGGGATCACCCTCATTTTCTCTCCAGAGATGTTATTAAACCTTACCTCATTCTTATCATGGATAAAGGGAAGAAATAATACCACAGAAGAAGATGCAAAGTGTGTGCCTGAAGAAAAATTAGGTATATGTGATCGCGATGTGCCACCCCACAAAGGAAAATGTGTCATGAAGTATCACATGAAGAAACACCAAAATTATTTGTTGGTATTACATTCCAAGGCTTTTAAAAAAATTTCAATTTTTTATAAAGTCAGGAGGATTTTACGTTAATGATTTTTTTAAATCAGTTGGAACAGAGGGTTAAAACCATACATACAATGTCACAGGCATTCGTAGTTGTGCGCGACGCGCCACAGTCCACGATGTTAATAAAGCCAATTTCAAACACTTAGACTGTTCATACTTTAGACAAATTTCAAGAAACTGTAACAGTAACTTTAATGGAGTCACCCGCTATGTGTGCATTTGATTTTTACTCTCTGAAATGGTTGCATTATAATGCACACATAGCGGGTGACTCCGTTAAAGTTACTGTTACAGTTTCTTGAAATTTGTCTAAGGTATGAACAGCCTAAGTGTTTGAAATTGGCTTTATTAACATCGTGGACTGTGGCGCGTCGCGCACAACTACGAATGCCTGTGACATTGTATGTACGGTATTTCGTCATAACATCTTGTTCCTTTAAAGCCCCCAAAATTTCAGAGTGTAAGAGGACGTCTCGGTAGCTTAATTGGTTAAAGCACTCGGCCGGATATCGAGGGATCCGGGTTCGAATCCCGGTCAAGGCGAATGATTTTTACTCTCTGAAATGGTTGCATTATAATTTGCCTTGACTTTTTCAACCAATCTCAATCCTTACAAATTGATGGTCATTTAATTTTTCTTCTTCGAATTGTGAAAAATGTATATGGCTGCAGGGAGATGATGTTGAAAAGTGACACAAGTTTCATAGTTTTCATGTGATTAGTTAGTTAGAAAAAAATAGTTGGTATTATAACTCGAATTCACCTCATAATTAAGGTTAAGTTCCTCTAGTTTATTGGGAAAGATATACTACCTTGATCAAAAAGTTCCCGGAATAACCACCGTGTGGCGCTCCCATCGTTCCGATTTGAGTTCTGTTTTTTTTGTTAAATTGGTACATCTGTTGTTGATATTCCCTTTAAATCTTAGTGTCATAACTTGACATTTGCAAAAGTTACGTAGCCAAGAGTACATCTATCTCTGTGTGTGTTGGCGATTTTTTACAATTGCAGAAATGGATTTAAATTTGCAACAACGAACTTGTATTAAATTTTGCGTAGAAACGGATTTAGTGGCGCACGGACGTTGGAAATGTTGGAAAAGTGTTTCGGCAACGATTCTCTAAAAAAAACGGTCGTTTACCAGTGGCATGAGCGGTTCAGAAGTGGTCGTGAGTCAATCGAAGATGATGAATGCAGTGGCAGACCATCGACATCGAAAGTCGGTGAAAAAATTGATAAAGTAAAAGAAATGTTGGTCAATAACCGCAAATTAACCATCAGAGAAATAGCGGAGGACTTGAACATTGCCTATGGATCTGCCCAAGACATTGTGGTTAATGATTTGGGTTTCCGTCGTGTAGCAGCAAAGTTGGTGCCAAAAGACCTCAATTTCATGCAAAAAAGAGACCGTGTTGACGTCGCAAAAGACATGATTTGCGAGGCTGAATCCGATCCCACATTCATCAAAAGGATCATTACTGGAGACGAGACGTGGGTTTATGAGTACGACACGCAATGCAGACATCAGGCAAGTGAATGGCGTTCACCAAATGAGCCAAGACCAAAAAAACCACGTCGTTTTCAGTCAAAAAAGAAGGCAATGCTGACGGTTTTCATGGATTACAACGGTGTAGTGCATCATGAATTTTTGCCAGAAGGCCAGACAGTAAACAAAGAGTATTATTTGGGCGTTATGAGACGTTTGCGTGAAGCAATTCGCCGAAAGAGACCAGAAATCGTCGCACAGTGCGTCGAGACCGTCGCACAGTGCTATCATTATTCGTAATTTTTTGATGAAAAATGCAACAAATACCATCCAACAGCCACCGAATTCACCTGATTTGGCTCCCTGTGACTTCTCTCTGTTCAATCGAGTTAAAAAACCACTACGGGGAACGCGTTTTAGCAGCCGAGAGGAAGTAATGGAAAAATCGCAGCAAGCACTGATGGACATACCGAAAACCGAATATAAAAAATGTTTCGAGGATTGGATCAAGCGCTGGCATAAGTGTGTTGCAGTCGATGGGGATTACTTTGAAGGGGACAATATAGATTTAGATGAATAAACTTGTATTTTTAATTTTCTGAATAAATTCCGGGAACTTTTTGATCAAGGTAGTAATGTGTTAGCAGAGGAACCCTATCCCCATTAGCCCAGTGCATACAAGTTTCACAGCATTATTCCACGTGCAATGTAATTAAATGCCTTGTATTGCCTAGATATATTGCCTTTAAATGCCTAGATATTGTATACATTTACTAATTATTTGGAATTTTTTTCGAGTGCCTTCAAGGAAATACTAAAACTCTGTTGCATAATACTGGCTAAAAACAGTGTTATTATTGAAATTTGTAATAAAGTAACTATTTTCCATGCCTCATATGGGTATTTTCCAGCAAATCTACTTGTATATTAGAGGTTGATACTGTACACTCTCAGTCCATATAAGCAGGCTGATTTTAGAGCTCATTTTGGATTAAAATAGGCACCTTATGGACCAGGAAATACAGTGTGTATTATTCTTTAGAGTTGATATAATATGTAAACTAATGATGAATTTTCTTTCCCTCGTGACCCCTGGTATATGTGTTGGACTGCATTTTTGGAATGATGAAATTTGTGAATGGAAACTTCAATCCCTTCAACTCTGAAATTCCTTTAATGACTTGCTGTGTCCTGGTCTTACAGCCTATAAGGATTTGGCACAGACATCATACTTCATGGCTTCAAACAGGTTTGGAAATAAAATCCCTCTTTTATACAAATTCTGATTATTATATTAACACAGGCAAACTTGCCTCTTTGTCCACCTCCATTTGACTGACAACTTCAAAGGTCACTATTTCTAAAATACGTATTTTCCATGTGGTAAAAGTGAATTTTGGCCCTTGCCCTGGGCACCTTCTTCTTTGGCAATAAGCTCGATGTTGCAACAACAATAACTATCTACATTATAGATGGCCAGGTTTGTTTTTATGGTCTTTTTGAGGGCTTTTTAGAAACTCAGTAATAGTGATTGCAAATTCCTGCTAATTGTATCTAAAAGTTGTCTTCATTTTCTATTAGAATTTTCATAAAAAAATTGTTGTAATTTTTTCCTGAAATGACATCTGACTAAAAATGGCTGATCCTGCCTAGTTTCGGGCTCATGAGAGTGCTGACCTCTGAGGACTGCTTGAACATGTAATGCAATCACTTGCGCAGAAAGTGTGATACTTGCTAGGGCTTTATCTATGGTTCAGGCTGGATTTTTTTAAAAGGCTTAAGTGAGACATGTTAGGTAGCATTGTGTGATGAAGCCTTCCTTACAGGCTCATTATTTTAGATTCAAAGGGAATTGGAATAGGGAATTTTAGAACTATTCACAATGTGAAATTAAGGCTGTGATTTCTATATAGATATCAGTGTACTTCTGATATCTTGATCACAGATTGGCCCAGGGTTAAATTAGGATTCATGATTAGTATGTATTTTTATCTGGTTCATGATGTTGCACTTTTTTTATCTGGATATTATAAAAAACTAAGTACTAAAGTGTTTGGTTATTTTAAATATTTTTTTATATCTATTCCAATTATAATTTGAAAAATATTCAAATTCATTAGTGTTGCTCATAATTACTAATTATATGAGGTAAAATATAAATTTCTCTTTGGAGTTAATTAAAATTCAAGGTTTAGTGAGTGATGCGTTTAAAATAATGCCCATATCTTCATCGCTGTCATTAGATGGGAGCCAGCATTGTGGTTAGGGTAAATGATGCGGTTATGTTTTAGAATTCTTTTATTAAGGCCATGCATATGATAATCTCTTCGTAGAATTTAGTGATTATGAATGGCAAATATTAATATTTGAGAAGTTTTAATTTACTGTGAATTTTACTACGGACATTTGTTTATTTTTCCCTTCCAAAAGGATCGAATATACAGATTTAATTTCATTTTATTTATTAATTCTAAATAACTCTTATAATGTCTCAATTTATTGTAACAGTACAAAAATATGTAAGTATTACAGGTATCTGTATGAACTTGTTGTGTTTCTGTTATCTGAAGATGCCTTATTTGACCACTTACGGATATCTGTAATATTTGTTTTATTACATTGATAATTGTGCCAAGGGTATTTAGATGTCTTGATTTTTGTATCCTTATCTGAAAGATGCTTAAATCAGCATATTATACTGAGCAAAACTTACATCTTGGGCACACAATTTTGTGCATATTTCTTATTAGTTTCCCTTAGCATTTTGTGTCAAATCATAAGTCAAAGCATTTCTTTGATATCTCAATGAATGTAGTGAAATAGTGAAGCTGATAAAAATTGTTTAAATTTTGGAAGAAGGAATGAAAATGTTTGTGGAGAATGAGATGAGAATTTCAGGGATAGAAATTTGATGGTGTTTTGTAGTAGGATGTGAATGAATATCATAGAAATTAAGAGAATAACTTAGTCATTTTGCACCACTGCCTTATTTTGTCTGCTGTTAAATTGTAAAAGTGTTATCTTAATTTTTAAGGTTCCTAGTATAAATCCCATAAATTATTGCCAAACTTATGGTATGTGTATTTAAAAATTAATTTTCAATAGTGTGTGGCCATACACTCATTTTTATCAGGCTTTCACGGAGACCTTTAGAATGTAATGTTGAATTATAACATGTGGGAGTGAGTAATATCTGTTAGCATTATTTTTTCATTAGTATTTATGGAATTAAATATGGTGGCTTGGGCACATCATTCTTCTTTTTTGGAAGAACAAAATTTCTCTTGGCCACCTCAGGTTTGCATTTATTAGAAAAAGGAAAAAAAATCATCATTTATAAGAAATTATTTTTATTAATACTAATAAATGCTATTCATAGTATTAATTAAGCCCATTAATGACTAATTTTAAAAATCAATGTGCATTTGACCAAAAACAGTCTTTCAAAGCTGCCCATTTTATTATTTCATTCTCCTTCCTGAAACAATATCAGTTCTTGACAGGGGTTACTATTGTTTCTTATGCAAATTCAAGACTGGTTTCATAATTTTTTATTGTGTGCCTGTGGTTTTTAGTGGCAAAATTTAATTTTTATATAAAAGTATATGATAATTTAAAACATTGATATTGTACATATATTTCTAATTTAGGTTAAATGGCATAATTTATTTCTAAAAATCTCTAGACTAATTTTTAATTTCATCAGATATAAAATAGATTTTCCCACCATTTATTCCAAGTGGAATGGTTTCAAGAAATGATTACCGTAATTTCATTTATACTTTTGAGTTTCAAATGTTCCACCAAAACTAATGGAGTACAAGGTTTGATAGAATATCTATAGTAAACTCTCAACTATCTGTGTCCATTACCATTTCCCTCGCCTCTATTGGCTCTGAGGATTTCATATTCTCCTTTAGACCAAGCAAATGCTTAGTTTTAATATGCAACAAAGCAGTCATGAAATGTCTGCATTGCATAATTTTAATCAGTATTATGCAATGTAAATCTGCATTAGCAATTCTTTTTAAAATTTGTTTTTCCTGGTTACGTGATTGTTTTAGCTTTCTGAGGAGAAAATATTCTGCTATTCACTTTATCATCATTATGTATTCTTGTAAAATCTACAATTTCACCTATAATATTGCAAAAAAATGGAAAAAATTGGCTTTCCAATAGTAGAAAACTTAATATCTCGTCCATATTTTCCACAGATTTTGGTTATCAGTGTTTTTTGATTACCCGTGCTTCATCATGCATCCATTAGCATGGATGCATGATATCAAGAGTTAACTGTACTTTATATTTGAATTTTTGTGTGTATTTACCCATAGTTAAACTTCCTGTTTAGTGAGTGGGAAGTACTGCTCAGTGCATGGTTAATTTATGTTTGAATGAAAATAATTCATCCTAAATCTTTGCTGCATTAGTTTCCTTTTTCATCTGAAATAAACCATAGCGACTTACCATTAAATTGTAACCATTTACTAATTTGAAAATTTTAACTGATGGTGTTGCTTCTCTTGGCAGCTTACACTTGACCACAATGTGTCTGCAGTACAAGCCCACTGTTGTTGCATGCTTTTGTATTCATCTAGCTTGCAAGTGGTCAAATTGGTGGGTAAGTAGCTGTAATTGTAAAACAATTTGTTTATTCCAAATTGTTAAAGATATTTCATCTGAGGGTAATAGGTATAATGTGGAGGTACCCGTAAGTTGTTACTTAAAAACTGAAGGAAATCACTAGGATTGGTATTTATTGTATTTATATCTAATATGTAAATGTCCATAATATTAACTGATAAACCACTGAAAAATGTCATTAATTTTTGCCCAGGCAACTCTGATGAATGATTTATCATTCATGATTATGTTTTTCTGTCATATTTGAAATATGCATTATAGTATTTTGATAAATAAATAATTTTTAGTGATTAATCTTTTGACTGTGGTAGTGTAGTACTAAGTACATTGTACATCCATGGCTTAGAGTTATTTCATCAAATCTTAAAATTTTTGAGAATCCAATGTATTCTTGTTAATGGTAAGCACAATACGTTATTAGTACACTTTGTGATGGTCAGTCCTTAGTGCACGAATTATGTGCTCTACCTTGGTCTTGAATGAATTCCCAGATATTAGGTATTTCACCACTTACTTCGCAGTCAGTTCTCAATGACTGTCTGGCCTGCTAAATATTGGTCTCAAGTAGAATATCCTTAAGTGTATATATTTCCTAAAGTTTTCTCATTTTGGGTTATGGGGTTTCTGAATCCTGCTTTTAAGGCAGATATGACCTGTTCAACACAGTTCATTTCTATGTCATTGCCTACCTAATATCTTACAAGCTATTGCCCATTTGTGGCTTAAAGGGAGTGTTTTTGTGGCCTGAAAGATATGAGGAACAAAATTTTCAAATTTCAAGAAAATCTGTTGTCTGTGGTCTGATTCTCCCAAAATTAGATAATTATTTTGTGTGCAGTATATTTTTTTTTGAATTTCTTTAAATTTTATTTCTTATAAGCTTTGGTAAACTTTTGGGAAAACAATGCCTATTTCTGAAATTAAAATCTTCCATTTCTATTGTTTGATCAAAGAATCTCAGGAAAGGTATTGAAAAAGTCAGTCAATATTGAAAACTTGTAGCCAGCACATTAATTTCTCCATACATTTTTGCCTTTTATGATCAAAGACAAAGAAAGCATTAAAAATTAATGATAACTGAATTACATTACTCAGGAGTAGTAAAATTTTTTCATGTACTTCTGCAAGGTGAAATAAATGAACTGTCCAAAAAAACATCTCATAAAATTTATTCTCAAGTATGTAGTGTTATAGAAATATCTTTTCTTATTGGTATGGAATAGATTTGGTAACCACCATATTTTGGTGAAAGAGACGACACTAATGATGGATGAGGCTTCTGTGCCAACTACATTCACAAGGGTCAAAACGATACCAAAAATCCACTTTTGAATGATCTTTTATATATTTTGCGCAAAAGATACAGAAATTAGTGAACCAACTTAGATGATTTTATTCTAATAATATATAATAATTTATGTGGAGCTTTTATCAGAGTATAATCTATGTTGGGCCTGAATATTAAGTGAGACCTCCTTAGTGGGGATTTCTTGGTTTTCATGCATCCTTTTTTATGTTCTTGTCCAGTGCTATTCCTTCTATTACGTTGGTGTGTACTCATACATTAAGATGCACGGGGAATAGTTTTGTATAATGCATTGTAAAGATTTTTTACTGAATTATTTTGATAACTTTAAAGAATTCCATATTCTTCTAAATTAATTCTTTTTAATTAGAGTTATTGGTGTTAAATATGCCAACTGTGACTGTCAACTTGTGTTGTTCATGGGTAAAATTTGTTCTTCTTACAGATTCCTCAGTCTAGTGAAGGAAAAGAGTGGTTCTGGTATGTAGATAAAACAGTAACTCAGAAATTGCTAGAGGGATTAACTAATGAATTTCTAGTAATATTTGACCAGTGTCCTTCCCGGCTCAAAATGAAAATAAAGAGTGTGTCTGCTGCTGCTCAAAATCCAAACATTGCTCATGGGCTTGGCTACCAGTTGGTAAGCATTTTAAAATTTAGTTTTATTATATAAACTACAATAGATTTTAAATGAAAAGTATTTTCCATGTAATCATCAGTTGTTATGTAGTTTAGTAGGTAACAAATTTAGTTTTATCTAAATAGAGTGATGTTATAACTATAGTGCTATATTATGAATTTAATAATAACATTATGTAAGTTCATTTAACTTATAAGACAAGAGTTAATTGAATTTTATCCTGACTTTTAATAATCAAACCACTTTACTTTCACATAAACTTTTTAATTTTTACTACCCAGGTTTTATTTATGAATTTTCTTAAACGGATAAAGTGAGGCGTATTATTTACTTATTTATCATGAATTTAAAAATTAGTGATAGTAATATCATGCAGATCCCATTTTGAAAATGATAGCCACATTTACATATTATCCATCTTTATTTTATTTGAACTTTTATTTTAGTTAAACTTTGCTCATTGACAAAATAATGTTCAATTTTGTATACTGATTTGCATTTAGCCATATGGGATGAGTCCCACAATTGTAATATATTAAAATTATCTCACCTAAACATTTTGCTGTAAGATAAATGTAAAAAAAATAGTTTGAAAGGTTATATTTCTGTAAAGAGGCAATAAAAAATTTACATTTTGGACTTTTTTGATAGAGGAGCATTCTATGGTGGTGTACAATTTGAATTGAATTGCCTTTCTTGAACTGGATATGTAAAATTTGGTGATACTACTATCGTAAAGAGTATAAAAGTGATAATGTAATTTTTTTTAAATATCTCACCTAATTACATTGTTTAATTTAATTTTACATTTTGATTTGGTTATTGGATTTCATTTTACTTAGTTAAAAGCTCATGGATTATCTTCGGACTCTTATTATGTTATTAATGGAAGCAGTAGTATGCTCTATGTTACAATGTTAAATTTACTATTATTCATTATGTTTAACCATCATGCTGTATTCATTAGTGGTTAATATTTTTCTTTCAGGAAATGGATCCTAGAAAGAACAGAAATGCCCCCTCTTCAAAATCATTGACCTCTGCTCCTGCTGGTGGTTCCTCGAGCTCACAGTCTCAGAGGCCTCACCATTCTCATCCTTCAGATCCTTCAAAAGCTAATGCGGGCAAGTCGAATTGCAGATTATTTTTGTTTTACAGCATAAATAATATTTTATTCTCCTTTCCTGGTTGCATCATGTTGAGATAATTGTTCATGTGAGTCATTCGTCTGTTGTGTTATAAAGTGCTAGTTAAGTAATGAGGCATACTGTTTCCTGAACATATTACAAAGGGAATCAGAGGCTGTCTGTTAATGATCTAATTAATTTTCATGACATGCTTTTGATTTAATGGGTTGAAAAGATGCATCACTGCAGGGACAGATTTTTTACACTGAATGGAGAAATAATAGTACTGATAATACAGTACAATGGCTGCATTCAGCATTGATGTGTTAAAATAAAGTGTTAAACTGAAATGGTTATACATCCCAGTGTACTGATCCTATCCTACTGTCTCATCACTACTACCAGTCCTCTATTAAAAATATATATGCAATTGTTGAATTACTCCAAAAACATTACATGATTAATGAGGGACTCTTGTAAAAGTATATAATTAATAAAAAAATATGTTTAGTTCGCATTTCACCCTTAAATGAGAACTGAACTGAACATGATTAGGCTTTTTGGCAAAACATGCAAAGTTTTCCCATGACCGGTACATTTTTAATGGAATTAATATAAATAGAAATACAATGGACAGTGTATCCACCGATTAAGAAAATCTTAGAAATATACTAAAATGCTAAGAATTTTCCTTGTACGCCACTAGTTCTAAACCTCTCCAGGGGTAAGCAAGGCTTTTTGCACAGTAATCCTCCACTCTCTCATGGACTGGTATGTCTGTGGTTGGGACAGAGTTCCAATGCTAGATTCCTGATTCTCAAAACAGTGATCTCCTTCATTTCTATCATTTCCCTCAGTGAAATTTTGGAATGATAAGTTGGTAAATTTCAATCTTCTTGCATCTTTCCTGCCGATTCTGCATTAGCTGGACTTATTTTGTTGTTGTAAGTGTTATTCTTTAGTTATTCTACTCTAAGTTAGGCTTAGGATGGACACAGACTGATAGAGATCTTTGTCTTTTGTGATGAAACAATCTGACACTCATCTTTGCAATATATCTTTCTTAGACTCTTAATATTTTTACCTGTCTTCATTCCTTCCAGAATTTCTATCCTTTGCCTTTTGATTAATGTTCTTCCGTATATCAGTCTTCAACGTCTCTTCACTGATGAAAATTCTCCGAATCCACTTTTCCTGACTTCTTTAGATTTCTGCCAACAATCCTCTCTCCTCTCCCCACCATACCTTGTACCCCATTGTTTGTTTTCCTTTCTGTCCATTTAACCTTTTCCATCCTTCCCCATACCTACATTTCAAAAAGCCCAATACTCATCATCTTCTTTTTATTTTTTTTACTCTGTACCAAACATGCTCCATGTAAAAGTGTTCTCTAATCTTTTTTTTTAAATTATCTTACCTAATATCCCTGTCATCAATGATTTCCTCCTTGTGAAGGCATCTTTGCCTGATACAATTCTTCTAATTTCTCTACTACTTAGACCATTTTGTCATAAACACTTCCAAGATAGGTAAACTGTTCCAACTGTACATTTTTATAAATAAGTATCAAATCTTTGAATCTGTTTTTTCCAAAGTTCCTCTGGTACTATACATAAAGGCATGTACATTCATATGTACTAGTGAGATCCTTTCCCTGTGCCAAATGTGATATGTGATTTCCCCAGAAATACATGCTAGTTCTTATGTAGCCAGGGGCATTCAATGGTATCACTTAAGAGTTGCGCCTATGCCGTCTAGTTAGTAGCTGATTGCTCTACCCACTTAGCTACCATGATACACAGGGCTTCAGGAATTGGAAAGTAACTCTCGTGATAGAACTTTTTCAGAAAGTGATGATGATAGTTACATTGATGGTTATAGCAAATTTATTCATTGTTGCTCATCCATTAAAATATTATGGGAATATGAAAAGGAGAATACACAATTTAGATTTCCTAACATTTCCAAATAATACCCCTAAAGTAATAGAAATACCATTAAAGAAAAAAAAAGTCATTTGTTTGAATTCAAAAGCTCCAATTACCCCTTGGTTTCCGCTTCATGTGTAAATAATGTCACTCATTCCGAAGGCCTTCTGTGTCATTTTATTTGTTTCTGCACAACTCTTCAAGTTGAAAGCAAATCTTAATGCAAATTCATTGGTCACATATCATCTGTTATTCTCAGTGATATCGAAATCCAACAACGGCTAATACACTACTGTAAATAATTACATGCCAAGTGTGAATTATCCCATCGGTAACTGCGGCTGGTGGCTAGTTCATGAAGAGTAATTTGCATGCTTGCACCCCATAGAAGTCACTCCAGTGTTCTGGAATAGGCTTACGAGCAGTGGTCGGATACTTTCGGGAGACACCTCGTATAGATTTGTTTCTAAGATAACGTTAAATGCTCAAGACTTTGATTGGCCATGGGATGTTAAAGACTGTATTAAAGGGAAGAACATGAGACAAACAAGGAAGAAGATAAAAGATTGGCATGTAGGGTAGAATAAAGGGACAAAAGAAGTATGGAGAATGAAAGAACGGTCAGTTGTAATGTCAGGTGTCAGATTATATTTTATTAGGAGAGGCAAAAAATTTTGTTGTTTAGTCTGTGTCCATTGAAAACCAACCTTTAATGCTAGAATGCATAATAATAACAATTTCTAAATGAGAAGTCCTTTATTTTTTCTGAGATAGGCTGGTATATTTGAATTTATTGGTCATGCTTAAGTATAGAAATTATTAGTTTATGTTTTTTTTACTATAATTTGATATTTAATCCTTAGCAATGAGAGGTATGTCATAAACTATGCAAATTAATCTCTAAAACATGTCTCAAAACCTCAATTTAAGAGTAAACTACAAGTAGTTTTTTCTTGGCCCCATGAAGATGCATATTGATGTTTCATTGGAATTACAATGTGGGATATTAATTTTAAATTTATTTTGTGTCTTTAAGGTCTTACAGAGGAACAGAAGAAGCATAGACATGAGTACTCTCAGCAAAGGGTGGATTACAGAGAATATAAAGAGAAGAAGGAGAGGGAAAGAGCAGCAGCCACTGCTGCAATTGCTGGTCGGCCTCGAGGAGAGCAACATCAAATTCCTAATACCTCCCAGGCAAAACCAGCCGGGTTGAGTTCTGGTCAGCCACCAACATCACGAGAAGCCATCAAATTAGCTGCCAGTAATAAGCGGGAACAGATGGCCCGGGATGCCATTCGTCGAGAAGAGTTAGCTTCTGCAGTGCTAGAGGCTGACAACTTGATGGCATCATCAGATGCTGCAAATCACCTGCACATGTCTCTCTCCCATCATCCTAATTCACATGATTCAATACATCGAGATACAAAATTGGTTACCTCAAGGCCACAACTTCCATCAGGGTCATCTTCAAGACCTCCTCTCTCCCAAAGGCCAGAATTCCGTGATAGACAGCGGGAGGAGCGTGGAGGAGAAAGACAGCTTTCAGCAACAGCCACTCCTCTATTTCCAGAGAATCCAAAATCTCAACCCCAGGCTCATCAACCTCAAACCCAAGGAGAAACCAAACCGGAGCAGAGACCTTTCAATCACCACCATCATCACCATCACCATGGCAGAGCTGAACCTTCCCCAGGAGTTAGAGATGGTAGGCATCGGCAACCTCCTCCTGGAATGCCCAATGTTCCCCCGGACAGAAAACTTGAAGGCCCTAATAGACCAAGAGATGGGAGAGAAAGTAAAGAAGCAATTCCATCAGCAGCTAAACGGGATTCCCAGTCAAGGCCTCTCAGAGAAGCTGAGGAAGTAGCAATTAGGCCAGACACTATAAAGGTCATTCCCTCCACATCCCATCCACATCATACTCATTCACGAAATCAAGCCACACCAAAGGCAAGATCTAGGTCGCCTCTACCCCCTAGTTCTACTCTTCCTGTACCAGCTGCAAGTACTACTACTCCCACCACTTCTGTTCACCACCGTCCTACTAGGCCAAAGTCCCCCACTGTGAGTGAGAAAACAGCACGCAACGGTGCTCCTCTTCCTCCAACACTCAGTCTTAACAGTGCATCAGATGATAGCCGAAAACTAGAAGTGACCACATGTAGGATATCAGATTCTAAACCAGTGTTGGATACCACAGACAATCAACACCATCCTAGCCATGTGGCAAGGACGGAAAAGAACGAAGGCCTTCATTCAACACCAGAAAAGAGGCCGCAAGAAAGTTCTCAGAGGAGTAGTAACAGATCTCGTGGCACTCCTGATAAGCGATGGAGTCAGTCATCCAATGTGGCATTATCAGAGTCATCGGCTGGTTCAATGGCTGCCCCTCCAGCACCACTTCCCCACACTCCTGTGCAACCACCATCAACTCCTCCTCCTACAACTCCTTTAACTCCAATGGGTGGATTACCTACCACACCCACATCAACTTCTGGAACTCCAGGGCGGTTTCTCAGGATTAGACATCGGACAACTAGTTCTGGTAGTGAACCAGAGCTTGTACCTGTGGTGCAGAAGTTGGAAACTATTCCTTTGTATGAGGTAGAGTATTTGCTTTTATTATAATTATCTTGTTATTTTTTAAAGTTTTAAGGATAATTTGGTAAAAATATGGTGAATGTTTTTGTAGTTAATGTTTTTTTAATTTCTTGATTCCCAATTTTGAATGATTTTTTTGGTACTGTTGTGAATTTCCTTCCTTGTGAGTATATATTGACTGTAGTTTCAATATAAGTGACACTCCGACCTAGATATCTTTTGATTTAATCATATTTGTCGAATCTTTGAATCTTGAAAAATGAAAATCTGACTCAAAAGAATACACTGTGTTTCCACATAAATTAGATATTTAGGTGACCTAGGTTAAAATTCGTAGCGTTATTTTCAGATACACATACAGGGATTGCATTTAATATATACCCTTGGTGGATGGGGTGGGAGTTGTGGATGGTGATGGTTATTGGTAGGTGTTAGGAAGGGGTGGAGAGGATGACGTGCGAATATAGGAGGAAGAAAGTGTGGGAGGTCGACCCATGGTGTTTGGGGAGCAGGCACCCCATTGCACGCAGTAGTCATTGTAGAATTATTGGAAGCATGGGATGTTGAGAAGTGGTAAATTGGATGTAAACAACACGTCCTTAAGTATTACAACATAATAGTTCAAACTATCCATTATTTCTTATTGTTCAAGGGCATCAAGCGTAGGTCCCTTCTTTTCCATATGTAAAACTTTGGTCTCTGTGTGTGCCTGCATCCAGAACACTACGGTTCCTCTTCCTAACTTCCTCCTATATTCCTACGTCATTCTCTCTACCCCCGAATTCTACAGTTCCCCATCCCTTCCTAACACCTACCAGTAACCATTGCCATCCACAACTCTCACCCCATCTACCAAGGGCATATATTAAATGCAATTCCTGTATGTGTACCTGATGATGACGTTACTCACTGAAACCTAGGTCACCTAAATATACAATTTATGTGGAAATACTAAGTGGATTCTTTTGAGTCTTGGATCGCTTTCACATATTAAATCTGGAAACTACATCATATGGAAATCTGTTATATTTTGAAAATTAACCCGGAAGTTTTAAATTAGGGATCTCAGTATGCTAATTATTTACCAGTGTCTGGGATTATTGTTGATCTTCATCTGAAAATACTTGAAGTGTGCAGGTGTTACCAATTAATATATACTTAGCATTAAATAGTTAGTTAATTCTGAAAATTTTTGTGTTAGTTAAAAATTTTGAAAGTAGGTCAATTTATATTCATTTGCACCATTATTCACAGAATATACTTTTTAAAAACATATTACATTAATACAGTAAACCCTTGCCGTTCCATGCTCACACAAAATCTGGACAGTACTGCCACATAGTGCCAGTCGGCTGATCTATTAGACCATCTGGTCGGCATGGAATGCAAAGAAGGCTACAGGCCAATCTATCGGCTGGGTGTTTTTTACCTATCCTATTTTTGCCTAAACCTTTCTGTGCGTCACTTAGTTTTTGTAGACAGTGCTTGAGTATTTGTCATGCTTTCTTATCATTGGTGACAAATTTTCATGATTAAAATAAAATATATGTACACATTTTGGTCAGAAGAATATAAGGAGTTTTCTGCATTGCAGTATATCTTCTTTTCCTTCATAGCAGATGCCATAGAAATGTAAACTTGTATATAAGCTTACATTATATAATTAGTCTCTGTATTACTTATGAACACACCTTTGTATTACTATAAGGTTTTCTCTGTAGTCTAATTACCTGACCCCTCTTGTTTTAAACCATTTTCTAATGGCTCACATGATGATTTATCTCAATGGAAATGAAACATTTTATCTTTGCTCTGATATGGGATTATCCATATTTGCCCTTTTGGTGATTAGGAAAAACTAGCAGTGACAATGATGTCTAATTATCAACTCTGATGGATTTAATTAGGCAAAAAATCTAAGAATATCTACCTCCCATGTTCCTTATTTGAAGATTTGGGAGTAGGAGCTGATTTCGGGGAAGATATTTGGGAGGAAGTATTTGAGAACAAAGGTAACCCTCCCAAATCCCACTTTGTGTATCAAGAGTTATCAGGACCAAAACATGCACCCCCTTGTACCGCCACTCCGATCAGTTACTTTTAGTTTTTACTATTGCTCTTGAAAACACTAGTAAAAGAAAAAATGCATTTGCAAATAATTTTCTTATGTTTTGTGCAAATCTATCTCTGGAATAATGCAGCAATTGAAGAGTGTAAAAATTATTCGCCTTGACCGGTATTCGAACCCGGATGTCTCGATGTCTGGCCACAGATTCTTGGAATTTGTTAAAGGTAAAATACCTCTGGTGTTTAAAGTTGGCTTAAACCTGGTGGACTGTGGTGTGTCATGCACGACTATGAATGCCTGTGACATTCTATGTGTGGTGTTTTGTCACAACATCCTGTTCCTTTAAAGCCCTCAAAATTTTGAAGTTTCAGAGCCTCAAGCCTCAATTGCTTAACTGGCAAGTATTCAGTCAGGGATCCAGGTTAGAAACCCGGTTAAGGTTTATGATTTTTACACTCTGACATTTTACACCGTGCATTGTAATGCACATTTAGTGGATGAGTCTGTCAAAGGTTACTGTCATGCATCTCCTACAATTTCTTAGAAACTATCTCTGGAATCTTGTTCACATTAATGGACAATTATAACTTTGCCTGAACTGAAAGGTTTAATTGCCTGCATTACAAATATGGTTAACAATAGATTCATGCTAGTTTTCTCGTATGTCCCAGTGTCTCCCATGGTTCCATGAAATATTTCCAAGTAACTGTTTCCAGATGATGTTAAAATTTTTCCAACTAACCAATATATATTGCTGGACCTGTGAACCTGGGTAAGACCCATGTGCCAAAATGCAACCTGTCATTGATTGCGCTAATACCTTGTTTAGATATGATTACAGCATATGTACAAGTTCTATACAATTGAGTGTTAGTGGGAGCATGGCTGGAACAAAGAACTATGTACAACTCTTGCAGTATCCACTCTGTACTGCTGACATAACACTTGCATGAGCTACGTTATTGTGTTGCTGGTACCATCATCGAAGTAGGAAATTCTTACCCTAAGTACTGGTAGAAAAATTAGCTGTAGGAATGAAGGGGTATTTTCTCCAAGGCCCTATCCTCGATGCTGCCATGTGAGAAGTAGTCTCAATGTTTTCCAGTAATCTTATTATCCACCAATTCCAAAGCAGAAAACAGTAAACACTCACTCAAATGTATAGGTGAGAATAATGTGTTAGTGAAATCATCAATTATGCAATCATATACCATCATAGAAGTAGGAAATTCTTACCCTAAGTACTGGTAGAAAAATTAGCTGTAGGAATGAAGGGGTATTTTCTCCAAGGCCCTATCCTCGATGCTGCCATGTGAGAAGTAGTCTCAATGTTTTCCAGTAATCTTATTATCCACCAATTCCAAAGCAGAAAACAGTAAACACTCACTCAAATGTATAGGTGAGAATAATGTGTTAGTGAAATCATCAATTATGCAATCATATACCATCATAGAAGTAGGAAATTCTTACCCTAAGTACTGGTAGAAAAATTAGCTGTAGGAATGAAGGGGTATTTTCTCCAAGGCCCTATTCTCGATGCTGCCATGTGAGACGTAGTCTCAATGTTTTCCAGTAATCTTATTATCCACCAATTCCAAAGCAGAAAACAGTAAACACTCACTCAAATGTAGAGGTGAGAATAATGTGTTAGTGAAATCATCAATTATGCAATCATATAATGGTTACATGGGTGTAATCGACTCATCTGATATAATGCTTCACACATATCTTGATAAGAGACAGACTGTGAAATACTGGAAAAAAATATGCTTCAACATATTTTTATGAATGGTCTTCAACAGTTATATAGTTTACAAAGAAAACATCTCATCTGAGAAAAACCCTATGACTCATATGCATTTTACTGTTAGCATTGTGGAAGATGTTGGAAATGAATGGCTTCTAGAGGAAAATAACTAATGTGGAAAGTCGGATGAACATATCAGACGAGACAAGAAGCCTTTAAAAAAGATATCATGAAAAAAGGAGGGCTGTTGTGTGAGTAGCAAAAGGAGTGAAATAGGGAAAGGAAAGCGAAAAAGAATCTGTACAATATTTAGTAGGTGTAAGAAAGGTCTTCCTGGTGCATGTTATCCTGAACATAAGTGCGATTGTTAAATTATGCAGTACATATTTCGGTATATTCAATTTAACTATATAATAAATATTGTTAAAGTATTAAAAACTTGGTGTTAGCTTTGTAACAGTTGTAGAACTAATTCTGATAAAATTATTAATGTAAAAAATATTAAGATAAGTCATTTCAGTTTCAACTGCAATTTTTATATCCCAGCAGATGGTCTAGCTATAGGTTCCTCACTTTCACCTCTCCTAGCTGAAATATTCCTCATTTCGTTAGAAGAACATCTGTTCAATACTGTCAATAAACATGTGGAAAATATGGTGTATTGGTTCCATTACGTTTTTAAAATTATTTGCCTGTTGACAAGTCAAACCCACCTGTTAAACTCCTTCCTCAATTACCTTAACAATATCCACTCATTTTCTTCTCCATAGCAAAAGAAGGCATTATCATAATTAACTTCTTAGATCTGTCAATTACCATAAAAGAAAATAGACACGAGTTCTCAATTAACAGAAAACCCTCATATATAGATAAAATAATTCCCAATGATTCGGAGCACCATTTTTCTCATAAACAGGCAGCCCTCCACTTGATGATCCACTGGCCCTTACAAACTCCTCTTTCCCCCACAATTTTCAATAAAGAACTTAGAGAACAATTATGAATATAACCAGCAGCAATGGGTACAGCTCAAACTTAGTTGAAAAAATACTTCAGAAAAAGCAAAAAGCAATGGTCATAAGTAGAATTTCCTCCTCTCAATCCCTCGCATCTAAAAACTTCAAAGGGTGTTCGATCCCATTCCTTGGAGATATGTCCTATAAAATCTCCAATCATCCTCTTATTTAACTCAAAGTGGCCTTTTATCCACCTCTGTCCAAACTTTTAACTAATTCCAAAGAAAAACAGGAAATACTCTTTGAGTCAGACATCTATAAACTAAAATGTGATAGTTGCAACAGCTCTTATGTTGGTCAACCTGGGAGGAATTTAAAGACATTTGCCAAAGAACACACCAGGTGCCACACAAATGAAAACTACAATTCTCTATTTGCAAAACACCTCATAAATTGTAAGCACAATAGCAATTTTGTCCGTGAAACATTGTATCTCCTACCTAAAGGATTCGAAATTTAAATTCGAAGTTGCTCTTTAGCAACTCCAGTTGATTAAATTTATAGTTAAAAATGTGACGGCAATGAGAAGAAACAACTTCATATAGAATTAATGATGACACAACATATTCAGCACATTTTCTTCATCATCCAGGAATACCTCTACAATTAGCATGATAGCCTTCAGAGAGTAATAAAAATATGCTATAATTTCACATTGTTAGATTGTCAATATTCGAATTTTATTTCAGGAGCATGGGAAACATTGTCTTGTAGGATCTTGAATCACAAATATCAAAGAGCTTTCTTTAATTCTCCTTAAATACACTTCACATTAAATTGGATCCGATCTATGTTTTTTCTCCCTTTCCTATTGAATTGAAAAAGGTTTTCACTAAACACAGGGGACATATGTATGTCTAAAAAACGTTTTGCTCATGCTTTTAGCATGTAGTAGGAGAAATGAGCATTCCAGTGTTCTGCAAGAATTTTTGGTTCTCTGTATTCCTGGCATTCAATAGTGGCAACATTGTAGGTGTTCTGGCAGTGGACCGACCCATTGATCATTCATCTGCTAATATTGTCTGCTACATCGAAGCTGAATGATATCATCCAATTGTCTGGGATTTGCTGAATTTGAAGCTATTTACACAAAATAACAAATAGGGAAAAAAATAGTGTTGCTCTAATGGAGTCACTAGGTAGATCAAGTTGCAGCAACATGTGAAAACACAACTATTGACTGATTGAAGGTGATGGGGACTTAGTTAAGAACTGAGATGAGTAACTTAAATTACTGAAGTTAAAGATTTTTAGCATCAAACCCAGGACTTGAACAGCTGAAATCACATTTTCATTGGTTTTCTTGATATGGTCAACAGCCCACCTTACTCTGCACATATCTCCCTTCAGCTGTGTAGAGCTCTTTAGTATTGTATACCGACATAATCTTATCTTGATTTTCTATCTTCTTGGTTGAAGTATCTCATTGTTAATATACTGGTACACATCACCTGAGTACTAACTGATCCATAAATTAGTATTAAGTCTTAGTACCTAATATAAACTTTTTCCTAAGGAAGGACCAGGACAGAATCACACCCAATCATGAATCACTGAGAGCTAGAATCTGAATGAACCCTAGAATAAGAATAGATTATTTTTTGAAGTGCACATGTTGGATTCTTAGGCTAGAATGAAGGAATGTTAGAATCAACCAATTACTACTTTTTATAAAGTTGAGTATTTACACATCCTACCTCTTTAATAAGCTATATTGGTAGCTTTTTACTCTGTGAAGAAAGGCTACAAAAAATTCATTAGTCATTTATTTGGTCGGAGGATTTGCATTAGTAAGGGTATGTAACTCACCGACTTTGGAACTGTATTTCTCAATTCAAATGGGAAATTTGATAGAATCTATCATCTGTAAAACTGATCCATTGTAGTGGAAAAAACTAACATGGTTTCTCTTCCAAAATTGTTTCTGCATATGTAATAGATTTAACTATTTTTTATGTATATAAGAAATATCAGAAATTAATTTTCGTCTTTGTGATTCTTTACTTAAATACAGTGGTATACAAATGTTAGAAGCTAATCATTATTTAACCAGATTTATGAAAGGTATTATGAGAAGTGTATACACAGTGCATGTGTGTACGTATATAAAGTTTTTACTATAATTTTTTGTTGAAAAAATTAAAAAGAGGCATTAAAAATGCATGTAAAACTTGGCATTAGGATTAAATTTCTCATGAACTGTTTATTTAATCCAGTTAAGGTGATGATTTCTGTGAAGGAATTGAACTTTCATTTACCATTGCAACTATTGATAACTCAGTGTCTGTACATGCAAGTTCTGAAATTGAAATCTGGAGCTTAGAAACAAACTGGCACCAGAAAAAAGAATAGAATCAACCCGTCATGAGTTATGGGACACGAATCAAATGAAATGGTGGCAAAAAATTTTGGGGAAATGTTTCATTTGAAAGTTAATCTAATGGATGTGGAAGTTAATCGAATCTCTTGAATCTGAACTAGCAAGATGAAGCAATTTAGGAGCGAAGATATGGGTGACTTTCAGTTACTCTGAATTTTCATCAGCAATGGCAGGGATGGATCGTGATTGCACAAGATTCTTGAAAGTGAATGATGTAATTGCCTGCTACAGAGGTATACAAGGTCTATTCAAAATAAGATGATATTTAAATCAGTACTTGATTTTATTAGTAACACTTCAATCATGCTTATTGTCTTCAAAATAGAGCTCTAGCTGCCAATGCAATGCTCCCCATGATTTTTCCCACTTTTGAGTTCCATCTGGAATGCTTCCTTTTGGAATAGCCTCCAAGTCTGTGCTACAGTTTTGTTGAATGTCTTCAGTAGTTTCAAATTAACATCCTTTCAAGGATGATTTCAAATTTGGAAATATGAAAAAGTCTGCTAAAGCTAGATCTGGAGAGTAGGGTGGCTGGGGGATCACCAATGTGTTGTTTTTGGTCAAAAATTGTTAATACCCAATGATGTGTGCATGGGGTATTGTTGTGATGAAAGCCCTCAGGCTTGTTTTTCCATATTCAGGGTCTATTCTGCAACATGGCATGTCTTAGCCATCTCATCACCTCTATGTTGTGCTGGCCATTCACTGTTTGTCCTTTGGGGATCAATCAAAGAAAACCATCCACGCCACCTTCACATTCCACCACGGCATCAAAGAATTTTTGGGTTGTGGAAAAGTATTACTCTTTCAGGTCAGAAAGAAAGAATAAGTGGAACAACTAAAGATTTTAGACCAGTGAGTTTTGACATTGGAAAAGAATATGAAGTCAATCATGACAGCTTAGGCTTAGAAATTCTTGTTGGTTGATAAGGGCTTAAGGAAAATGAGATTAAACCAGATTAATATAATATCCTTGAAGAACTACTCATTTAGGAAAATAAATTAGGGAAAGTTTTTATGGGGTCATTTTTAGCATTTATGAAGGAGGAAATTAGGCTGAATAATTAATTAGAGTGGTAATTAGTCCATCCCCAAAAGGCCATAGTATATGAGGAATAGGACCATGAATGGAGGCTCAGATAGACATGATGGAAAGAAAGATAAGAAAAAGGTTGGAGGTAGGAATGGAGATAAGTAGGCTCTTCATGAAATCAAATTTGCTGATGGTAAAGCTTCAGTTAGCCAGTTAACCTATGGGTGGCAATATTTACTGACAGCTTTGGGTGTATTACAGAAACTGAGGCATAGGATAATAACCAATGATAAAGTTAAAAAAGTATTGGAGTTTTCCAAAAATAGAAAAGTGAAGATTAATAATAAAATTGCAGATTATAAACTTTCACCTAACTAGTTCTCTTATCTGGAAAGTGTTTTAAGGTGTAAATGACCAATGTATTAAGGCCATTAACAGAAAAATTGTCTGGTAAAAAAGTGTTTACAAGGAGGAAGAAGCTGTTGAAAGATATGTTAAATAAAGATGTGAAGAGATAATTAGTGAAAAATTTGGTTTGGAAGGTAATTTTGAGTGACTTGGGAACTTGATAATTCGATTAAGAGGATACTTATAGATGAGATTTTGATGTGGAGGAGGGTGGAAAAATGGAGTATAGGGAATTTTGGGTAAGCAAGGAATGACCAAAAGCCATACTGGATGGAATGATGGGAGGCAGAATGTATGTTGAGTTTAAAAATATGACTTATTGTAATATTGGGGTTTTGTGTCTTATTTGGTAGAGCTTAGAATGAATCAGTGTTATGTCTCTGTATAAAAAAAACTACCTGCAGTGGTAGACTATTGAATTAAAGCGATTATGAATGACTTTCTATATAATTTTCTACTTCAAAAGTTTAATCTTTTCCATATCCCAGAGTAAAATTAATATCTTTTCACCTTATATGAATACTATACTATAAATAACAGCTGTTTCCAAGGAAAAATCAATAACAACCAAAGACCTCCATATCATTTGGCAACTCCAGCCTAATTTTAGAGTTCGAATAGTTAACTTACATGATGATAGGAGTGCATTGATTACTTAGAGTATTTAGTAGTTATTTTTACATCTGTATAGATAATGCTTGTGCTGACTGCTATATTCTAGATGCTATTCTTCAAAGTCATGGAATTTGAATCAATGCCTTTTGGAAAACTTGTTTTGTTTCTTCCTTGATTCCATCCTTCATTTAAATCCTTTTGACAGCTAGAAATTTTGATGTCCTTAACTTTTTCAGAAAAAGCAAAGGTCAAACAATGAAATCAGATTCTCTTAGTGGTAATCTTGGCAACGTGCTAAATAAAATAAACAAGCATTGATATTCAACATTTTTTACTTACAAGAAATAGAAACTCTTTCATTTAAAAAATAATACTTGTAATCTGTAATGAGTTTCTTTCTCATATGGTTAGATTATGTGGAAATGAATGGTGCTGGAGAAGGAAATAGTATCATGATTGAGTGACTCCAGCTAAAATTTTTCCACTTATATTTTTAACTTGTTTTTCAATAATTTTCCTCCCAATTTTTGTTTCCCTATATTTGTTTAAATGTATTGGGAGATAAGTGAAAGTGTGTTACTGTATCATTCTCTGTGTATCATGATGGTAAATTTTAGAAGTAAATGTGGATCCTTCAATCCATTCAATCAATAGTACATTATACCTCTCCAAATGCTACCTCTGTTAAATTTTTATCAGTAAGATCTGCTTTAACTAATGCATTTGACAAATACAGAGGATATTTGCATTATCACTGTAGTATATTAATTACCTTTCGTAAATAAGCTTTATAAAATTAATATGTGTTCTAATTTCCATGTATGGAAACATTAAGTAAGGCCTTATTAGAATATCAGTCTTTAATAACCAGTTAATCTTCATAATCTTTATACTTTGATTTAATTGAAATAGATTTCTTCTTGTGAATATGAAAGGTTGAAACGCCCACTCCTGAAAATGGTGTGGGTGCTGAGGCCAGCTAGTATAATAATAAATAATTAAAAGTTTTAAATGGCTGCAGGACCCCTTACGTCTTTTTTGTGCAATGGTGCTGCCCTATATCTTCATGTAAGTGAAAGAATTGAAACCAACTGTTTATATGCAAGTTGTCAACTGATGGATATCCACCATCTTATCATCCCAGACATCCACCAATTAAGATGTTCTTGAGTTTTTTCATTAGTCTATCACTAGGTACTGATCCATGTGAATTTTTTTCCCTTTAGGCCTCATAGGTTCCGAAATAAAAGGGTTCAAAGTTTTGTCAAATTTGCAGTAAATGCCATTTCTGTATCACCACTTATTGTGTGTGGTGCATAGGGAATGCATAGCTCAGTGAGCAATCATATCAATGATAGATTTTTATCACATCCCAAAATATGCGAATTACTGTAAAATATTTCTTCCGCCTCGCCTAGGTATGTGTGCAAATTTTAATTCATTGGTTTTCTATTAGCCCTTTTAATGGGGACAGATTTTTAATAGTTATCTATATCCACTTTGTGAGGGCTTTTAATCTGTTGATAAATACATTTTATTTTTGGTGGATTATAATGTTATTGAGTGAAATTGTGAAAAAAAATTTTTATTCTCAGCTTAATTATTTGACCAATTTCGGTAACAACAATGTACTTATTTCATACTATGAAATTGAAAAAAATGGTCACTAACCGATATGGCTATTTCTTTATTATTAAACACCATTGATTTTAGTTTGTTTTTTGGTTTATTTACTCTATATACACACTTTCATCTCTCATCTAGTACTGCACTCAAGTGTGGTATGCCGAGAAGCACGGAGCTGCACAGAGTGGAAAATTACACTCTCTGCAGCAGTGTATTGTTTCCCTCTGCTTTTGTGACAAACGCACTGCACATCTCTTGTGTGAATGTTTTATAGTTTCAGCTTTTTCAGTTTTATAGTTTTATAGCTACTCCCTATTTGTTGAATAACCAGTAAATTAGATCTAAACAGAAATTTGAGTTTTTCCTTCCCTTCATGCTTTCTATTTAGGACATAAGAACTGAAAGCGCATAGATCAAGAAGGTGTGGGAATATCTTCTGATAATATTTTTTCATTTTCTTCTTCGCCGTACTATACGCGACCGTATACTGGTCTGATAGATCAACTCCTCCTATGGAGTCATTGTAGCCCACAATGGAAAGAGGTTTCTCTCTTGACTTCCCTTTCCTGACCCTCACTGTCTTTGTGAATGAATGCTGCTCAGTACACAAACATCTTCTTGTCCTTCCACTTCAAAGCCCTCAATTTGTTTCTAAAGGTGGCTGCAACTTCTCCCGTTTTTAATTTCTTTGTCATGATAAATCTCGGCAATTCTTTCTGGTTTGACATTACAGTATCTAATGCATCAATTTCCATCATATTAAGAAGTTCTTGAAGCTCAGGACTGCTGTAATAATTGTCTAGACCTATCAGATAACCTTTATTCAGCAATGGGGGTTTGCTAAAAGTGTCACACATCAACTCCTCCCACACAATTTATTAGTTCCGTATCTTTCCCTGTGTACATTTTCATATTCCAAACGTATCTACTTGTTGCTTCACAAGCTTTAAAGATTCAATGCCAAAATGCAACTTTTTTTTGGAATGAATACCTTCCACCCTAGATGACCTTTCCAAAGTAATGAACTTCCATTGATAGAAATATCTCTAATGAGAATGTAGCTCTCCAAAAAATTTCTAACACAATGATTGAAGAAAGGTTTAATTTTGTACAACTTTGAGGATACTTGTCTGGTGTCACTAAATGATTAATTATCTGCAAAATGAAAATCTCAAGAGGAGAAAAAAACCTCTCATAACTTTATAAAAAAATAAGGGTTGCCAAGAGCAGGTTTTGGGGATAATAACTGCCTATGTATAATACCCTGCAACAGCATCATTGAAAAAAAAACTTCGTTTCCTCTCCACTGGTGTCAACCCAGTCTTTATTGTAGCTTCTCCTTTTCATTTTCTACTTCAAAATTTTTTCGTTTATTTGCTGTGTGTACAAATTTGTTTGCTGTTCTATTTAGTTACATACATACTTTTGGAACACACCCTGTATCTCATCTTCGATAAAATGTACAATTATTTTGTTGCCTTTGAACCAGCCTCCTCTAGCTGGGAATCTAGATCTTGGAGTTACTCTTTCAACCCAAATTCTGGAATATGATTGCATGGTATTGCCATCCTCTTCATCACCATCATCAACTTCACTTGCTGTTTTGCTCTCAGAAATCTGGTGCAATTTTTGTAATCTTCAAGGAATCTCTGTTGCTCTCCTACTGGTACTGGCAATTGTTCCCACAGACACATTTAAGGGTTCCTCCTCTGATTGTGAGCTGCTTTCACTAACACTTTCCTCTTCTTCACTAAACTTCCAAATTTTATTTATGAAATCATCAGTTAGTGTAGGTACTCTTTTAGCCATTTTATAGATAACTTAGGCAATGGACTAAAAATTATAGACTATACACTCAGAAAATTCTATGAAAGAAGCAAAAAAACTAATAAGAGTTCTAAAAGTTATAAGTTGCACACTGACGTAGATGAGAAAGTTACACAATCACTATAAGGAGGTTTCCAAAACTACTCACTGTCGGAAAGTGTCATGACAGCTGCAGAGAATGAAGAGCACACCCAGGGTCAGATAATTCAAGACCAAGGTATCACAAGGGAATAATACTAATAATGGGCAACACACATCTCTCTGCTACATAGAAGAAACAAAACTCAGAATGATAGAGCAAAAAAAACACAAAGCACTACTAGAACCTAATTTCCACTAGAAGAGGGAAATCAAAGAAAATTCAAATGTTTTAAGTACATTCGTAATTATTTGCTCGAAAGAACTGTGAAGGGACACCAAAAAAGGTCAGCCACTAAGAATACACTCCAAAACTAAATCCATGTCTCTTACAAAGGTTACCGAGGGTAAGTGAAAGGAAAAGTACCATAAGGGATCCCTTTGTTTCCATAAAACTTTCACTGAAGTAAAGAATCTAATTGTCTACTGCTAACACCATTTTGATCAAAAAAGTTAAGGCAGAACCATGCACACCATAGTTCCGAAAGACTAAATATATCTGCGTCTATAGACACATTCCCCAAGGAGAGAAAAATCATTATTTCTGACCCATAGGTTGACTTAGTGGACAACATTTTCTCCCCCAGTCCTGGAGATGGCCTGAAGACCTGATGATGTCACCAGGACTGGAAGTGAAACTGTTGTCCACAAAGCTATTGTTCATGATGAAAACTCCCAGAAGCAGCATGGAACCTTCATTTAACAGACATTAAGGAAACCTTAAGATTAAGCCTAATCCATGATCACTTTGATCCTGATGGCACTGGATTAAAGATGCTCTACTTTACTTTTTTGAAAATATTTTGTTTTGGTGATTGTGTTGTATCCAAGATTGGTGTTTTGCTTTTTCCCCTTAAGGTAATTGTTTATTTGAAATATAATTTTAGCAGATTAGGCAAGAACTTGGCTATCTGTACTGGGTGTTTGATGTTGACTGTTTCATTTAAATAATTACTGTTATTACATTAAAAAAATAACTTTCTCTATACTTTGACATTTTTTCCCATTGGTGCTTTGTTGTTTTAGAAAATTTCAAATGGAGGACCTGTTTGTAAGCTGAGCATAAGGACTCTGAAACTCGTTTTATGTTTTAATCTTAGAAAGTGTTCCTGTTTACCACCTTGAGATATAGTTCCAATATAATAGAAACTTTGTGAATGATTTACATGATTACCTCAAGCATTTACAAATTACATTGGGTGAAGGGTAAAGAAAAAAAAGGTTAGGAAACCTATATGGTCAAAGTATGCAAGGGATAAGTAATTTTGCATGGAAGCACAAGAAAATCCTTTAATGAATGATGTTGAGAAAAAGTAGAATAAAATACCACATAATGAAATTCTGTTTTCCTTCTAGGCAATTTTTCGTGAAACAAGTGGTACTGCTGGAAATAGTTCTGTAGGGGGCATCAAACTTCCTGGACGTGTGCCTGAGTTGATTCAACCAATTCGGGATCGTCGACCTGCTGCCCCTCCCCCAGGAACAGTTCCAGTTGGCTCCAGGGATTTGAATATGACGCAACCCCCTGCAAATATCTCCAAAGAAATGCAGCCTCCAGACCTGATTCGTCCATTTGTGTCTGAGACGAGAGACTCCGATGCCTCTTCTGCTACAGATAGCTCATCTACACTTATACCAATACCTGACATAGCAGAATCAACCACAAGTCCTGATGCTCCAACTCCCACCCCTACTCCCACCACTGCGACTGCAAGTCAGCCAGTTAACCAAACTCACACAGCATCTCCTGTTGTTGCGGAAGTACCTAAAGTGTCTGAGAACCATAAAAGTGAAAAGAAGAAGAAGGAAAAGCACAAAAATAAGGAGAAGGAGAAATATAGGGAAGACAAAGAAAGAAAGCACAGAGGGCACAGGCATCGAACCAAAGATAAAGATGGGTCACACTCGGAAAGTAACAACTTTCCTGTGGGTGATGCTCCTTCAATTCCTGCCATCCCTATTCGTATAACTATCCCTAAAGATAAAATTAACCTTAGTTCTACTCCCTCATCCTCTTCCTCGAAATCCTCCAAGGCCTCGCTATTGACAGCACAAACATTAATTACCACTGATCATTCAACTCCTAGCCCTAGCTTAAAAATTAAAATTCCTAAAGATAGACTTAAGGGAACTTCTGCTACAAGTTCCCCACAGCAATCACCAGCCCAGATTTCCACCCCAACAGGTGGAATAAAGATAAAAATCAGCAAGGACATGATTAGGGACTCAAGTGCAGTGACTGAAAGTGGGAATATATCCTTCGGAGGAAGGAAAAGGGACAGAGATAGGAGTCCAGCTAATGCTTCAGTTTCTTCAAAAGTTCCACGACTGGATGTGGCTGGTCCCACATCCACAGTAACACCATCTTCAACCCAGAGGCGAAGCTACAAGCAGAGTGGTGTTGAGAAGAGGCACCATCAACAACCACCCATGACAGTCCCACCTCCTGGGTCAAAGGTATGTGGATATAGAGGTGGCATGGGCAGTGCAGGTGATTATAGGGGGAATTCCAGAGGTTCTTATTATCGGCATCACCATCATAACCAAAACCATCACCATCTGCCCATGCACCCACTACACCATCCTCCACTTCCAATGGAAACCTCAGACTACTCGTACCACCACCACCACCATCGACAGTACTACCCTTACATGCATGCTCCACACATGTCACATATGGGCATGCAGCACCAAAATCCTCCAAGTCATCAAGTCCTGATGCATCCTCTACAGCAGCAGCAACATGCTGTGCCCCAATTGGGTGTTTACATGTACCAAGAGGAATATAGTAACTACTATCTTGAAGGGCATCAACAGCAGGAAAACTATCCTTTTCCGCCTCCAATACACATGCCTCCACCTCTCAATGTTTCCCCACCTGTAGAGCCTATTCCTACCAACCCTCCATTACCAGAAGGACCTCCACCAGAAGATCCTCCTCCACCACCACCTCCTGAATAAAAGGAGAAGCTTAAACTGTCCAGATTTCTATTGCTTAGTCCCCAATACACAAGTGTAGAATACCAGATCCTGCACAACCAGATGCCAGTTCTTAATCATTAGAAAAAGCAACATGAAGTATTTCAAGTGACCCTTGCGTAATCTTGTATTGCTTGTGATAGGTATAGGTTGTCAAAGCATGGATATTTTTATGCATTGCCATTTGTTTTTTTTTATGTTTGAACTAGAACTAGGTACTTTGTTGTTTTAAAAAAATATATTATTGTTTTATTTTGTGCTCGCTTATAGTTATCATCATTCTAATATGGCTGTTCTTTTCCACAAAATCCATCTTAACTGTGTACTTCAACATGAAACTGTCTCATTGAGGCTTTGTGCTCTGGTATATTGTTCTTAAAGCTAAAAATGAATGCATCCCATACAAGCATGCATGTAGATAAAGCCTTCTATGTGGCTTTCTCGAGCTGTCTTCTAGTCACTGCTGTTTCTTTATTATTTCCAAGTGTTTTTACTCATCAGTTGTTTTTTTATGGGTTAATTGCTCAACAGCCAACTGGTTGCTAAATATTTTGTTCAGGCTAAGAAATAATTTTATTTAAAGTTGTGTAGGTTAATGGGAAATAGATTTAGTTGTACACCAAGTACACCCATTTCTTTTAATCTGACCATTATGGATTGGAAATGGGGATGGCGTTTTAGTTAATGGGGTATTTTTTAAATTTTTTCCATAATATAAATCATTTGTATATGAAACAGTGATATTCCTTGAGTAATTAGCAATTTTGTGGTAATTGCAAGAGCAGACACACTCATTTTTGGTGCTGGTTTCATAAAAATGGAGTTGTTTAAAGTTAAATTTTATTTTGCTATGGTGGTGTGTTTCTATTGCTTTGCCACATTTGTCATGGTTTCTGTTATTCATTTGCCTTATTGACACTCAAAAGGTCATAAAGTTTCAAATGTTCAGCCACTTGGAAAAACATGTTACTCATATATTGTTTTAATCAGAGAGAATAGTATTTTATCTGCATAAGTAATTAACATCAAAAGCATATTTCAGTAATTAATTTCCCTTTAATATTTGACAAAATGAGTTGAGTTATGATGATGCATTGTACACATGACTGGAGCATGCTTCAAATGGCCTGGCAATGAGGGTTTCATTTCTGTATCAGTGTTGCTGTCCTTGAGATCTCTGCATTGCTATATCCTGCATTGAAATGTGCTCATTCTCTCCTTTAGGTGCATATCTGAGTACACTGGTAATTAACAGCTAATGTGACAATCAAACTATTCCTGTTGCTATATTGCATAACCACTGTGTGACTTCTGGAGTTTTATGTTTCATATAAATGACATTTGAAAATATTATGCTCAATATTAGAATGCTCTGGCATATTGTTGTAAAATATTGTTAAAATGAGATTTTGACTCGAAAACTGTTTTGTTATGATTTTGGTGCATTTATGTATTTCATAAACTAACAAAATATTTACCACTATTTTAAGTGTTACTGAAAAAATGTTTTTGGTTATTTTTTATGTACACATGAGAAACGTGTTATTCCACTGGTGCATACAAAATTTTTAGGTGAATTTGTAATGTCACATAATTTTCTATGGGGTAATATTTTGATGTACAAACTATTAAATCATAATCCTCTGAAGCATCAATCAAATTTGAAATGAGTGATGATTACATATTTAGAAATTCACTTAGGAAGTGCGTTTATGATTTTTTTATTACTGAAAGGTGTATTTGTTTTGGAAGTGCATTTGCTTTGATATGCTAAGTTTTCTAACAGTGGGATTGGAATCTCAGATGATAAAAAATTGTGTGATGAACATGATTCTTAAAATGTTTTGCATGGCTTTTTTTTACTAAATATATTGCATGAAATTTATCTTGGTTGATTCCTTAAACTGATCATGCATTAACATTAATTGAAGTATTTCTATGAGAATGTGCAAGCGTGTTGTGAAATAACCCAATGAAATAATCCTTATTATCATATATATATTGGTTTTGTGATAACTGTATCTTCTCTGTGCCATATGCTTTTGGAATGATTTCATGCTGGTGTAAAACACTTGGTACAAGAAAAGTAAATGACATGGAGCATGAGAAAACTGCATGTATTATGAGACTATTTTCATTTGATTTTACACTATTCCTTCGGTGAAACATTCAAAACTCTTTTGGAGGAATTCTCATCATCTCTGGCTGTGTAAAATTTTAAAACACTCAACTAATAAAGTGAAACATAAAAAAATCTTGTGATCATCACTGAACAGAGTCACACATTGTCTTGCTCTTTATTTTGGTAGGACTTAATTTAGTGTATTGTGTAATCTAGTGGGGATTCGTAAACTGAAGAAGACTTTGACTTCATGGTATATTGATTTAGATAGCAATGAATTTAATTATTGATTTGGAATAATAATTGTTTTAATTCTTTTGTAATATGGATTAGTTTTTACATGAAACTGGAATTGTTTAAAGCTATTTCACTGTGATTTAAGGTACTTATTCTTGTGACATTATGTAGTTTGGGAGCCTCAATTGATTCAGGTATAAATAGGGCATTTATTTATAGTGTATAAGATATTTTGAGCGATTCCACTTCCCACAGTTATTTAGTGGGTACTACTGACAAACATGTTAATGCATGAATAGGTTTACTTTTTCATATTCATATTCCCAAAATGAAACTGCAGTCTTGAACTATTAGATTGCAGGTTAAACTTGTTTTTTTTCAAAGTGATTATTTATGTGTATCTTTTTGTTTGCTTGATTGATTCCTCCTTTTTATGATTTTAATTGTAATTTGTTTTCTTTATCTGCATGAGCTTTGTTTTCCCAAAAGTTTGCAATTTTGGTAGGTGTTCTATTTTGGGATTCATTTAAGTTTCATGTTTCATCTTGCCCTTTTTTACTTTTCATAGTCAAACATTTCACCATACCTTTGAGTCCACCTTATGCTTAAGGAATTTAGGAGGACCTTTCATTAAAATTATTTGTCACAGCTTTCAAGTTCTTTTGCTGTGAAATATTTCCTTAGAGACAATAGGTGGCCTCAAGGATGCTGTTTACATTATGTTCCAACTGTGCTTCTTTGACCCCTGCCCTATAACCTCTGGTGTTTGGTGTGCTTTGCAGGTTCCGCAGAAGTTGGACTCTAGCTATCAGTACAAGGGGTGCCTGCAGTAAACAAAAAGGATGAAATCCATTGAAAGACTTAGATAAAGAGCAGAATGGACATAATTATATATGTATTAAAATGTCAAGAATAAAAAAAGACAGTGCCATGCAGTAGGATCTAAGTAAAGTGGGAGTGTGGAAAACTGGCAAGCACACGCATGCACCCTTATCCTCTATATTTCCGCCAACATTGTCCACAGTTGCTCTTATAAACCACGTCTGTGATTGATTATGAGGTTAACAAGAAGAAATGGAAGGAAGAGGAGTTTAAATGTAATCACCTATGAAAAGTACTGTAATAGCAGGCACACTATGTACAGAGGGGGAGGGATGTGGCTCCTAATTCATTCTCATATCACCATAGTATTTCTGTCTAAACATCATAATCAAGTTTTCTTAAGCAGCCAGAAAGTCTCTTGGATTGGAAAAATTTCTCACATCCACATTGCTGTTGTTATGTGCCTGATTTAGAGTCATTAATATATTGTTCTCGTATTTAATTTATGAAATGGTTCACTGTGAATCCACTCCCATCTTTTCATGAATAATGAACAAACACTGTGCACACATTATCTGTTTTTAAGAGTGGCTAGAAATAATACCTTTGCTCATACAGCACAATTTTCGTGGTTGTGGGAAATCCTTTTTCCAAATTGGATTTAAAAATCATTAATTATGTCTTACTCTTGCTATTTATCAAGGTGTGGTGCTATTTGAATGTGAGCAAGGGATAAAGGAAATGAACATAAGGGGTTCTGTTGGTGGGGGTCAGTACTAAAATATATAACCAGGGTGATTTCTGCGAGTGTGCAAGTTTTGCGCTGGTTGCATGAGTGCCTTGGGGTAATGGATATGCACCTGACTGAGGGTGGCTGCGTCATCCATTGTCTAAAATTTTGTATTATTTATTTCCTAATTGTTTATCTTACTCTATTATCTAAGTATTCTATGTTGATGGAATATCATAACTTGATATCCGTTGATTCTACAAGTCCCAAAACAAATTGCTAAAAATTCTAAAACTTAGGTAAAATAGTGTTCACCCTTTACTACACCCTCCGCTTTCCAGGGTGGGCCCTTTGTTTTGAAATCACAGCGCCCCCATTTTTAACTTTTTTTCATTCATAAAGTTATTCTTTACATATCCCCTTTTCTTTTTTAGTGTTTGCCAGTGTATATGTTGATCATAGGCAAAAATTGATGCTTTTTGAATTGACTGTTAGTGTTAAAATGTATTAGTTTAAATTTTAAAATAGAGTCATTTTCCCATCCCTCTTTTACTCTGGGCCTACCTTCAATTCTTTAACATCATGAATTGTTATAGTGAGTGAATAGGCATTTTAATATTACTTGGTGCAATTTATAGATTGAAATATGTAGTAGATTGGTCCACTGGTCTTTTATAGCTTCTTAAAATGCTGTAAGGCAGTCATTGTAGCTTATAGCTGCTTTAACTCTCAAATTTGGGTAAATTGTTTTTAAGGGCTAAATGAGTAATGGTTACCATAAATAGAGTTTGAAATCATTGTTAATGTTGTTCTCCCAAAGTCCTTGCTGCTGCTGCATTAGAAGAAGCTTTCCATTTTCAGTGAAACTTCCTTTGGTTTGGCTTGTATGATCAAAAGTATCATTATTGGGAAGCTGAGACCAAGAAGGCAATGCATTGCGTGTGCTCTGATATATTCTACTTTGAAGAAGTTTACCAAGTTTATGTGCCTAACATATAAAGGTGATTTTATTGATTATGCTCCACTAGACATGTTTTAACAGAGAGATCTCAAGCAGTACAGTGAAATAAGCCTCCGGAACTAATATGGATGATAGGGACGCTCCTATTTAAGGCTTTTTGCCATCATATGTCATTCCCTTGGGTGACCAAAGGAGGCCATAGGTTGACAAATTATGTATTTTAGAAAAAATTAATTTTCTGAGTAGGTAAAACTTTTTGCGTGTACAATTGCATGTGTTTTGGGGACTTAACAATTAGTTAAAATTGTTTACGTCTGTATTAATTGAAGAGTTAAAATTTGTACAAAGTCCAATGAATGAATTTTTATAGTTAAGAACTTCTCAGTGCTGTAATCTTTCTCAGCCTGCATTGTTTCCTTAATTCTGTCATTGCTAATCACTCAAGATCAGGTCTTAAGAAGTGAGAGAGTAGTGGCTGTGTAAATGAACTTGCTTACCTCACGTAGGGTTGCTCTAGCAACCCTATATCGTCCCTAAGAGCAGTGAAAACTTAAAAAAAATAGCATCCACACATTATTTGAGTGCAAAGTTGTTGTACATGGCATAAATATGCAACAAGGTTTTTGTAAGTTATTATGTATTTGTTTTACCCTAGTCCACCTTCCTATACAGTTTAACCCTTCTGTTTGTACTTTTTTATGACCCAAGATATGGTGGATTATGTAATGCAAGTAGTGTTCATTGTTGATATTGGGGTTGAAAGTTTCGACAGATGTATGGCTTGGCAGTGTATCCTAAGTTATGTGAAGTTGTAGTAACAAATAATATTTGTTTATTACTTAGATGACAAAGCTGTGATGTTTTCCAATGTACACTCGGAAATGGGCCTACATGCCAACCTATTTAAATTTGTGCTCTCATTTTAATTGAGGCCACCATTACTGTGGGAGTTTTGTGAATAAAAATGTTCAGTTTCTGTAGATTTATATTATTCCTATTTTTTCTAAGTTATATTTCCTTTTAAGTTGTAGGGCAACTTGTTGAAAACTAACCACATGTGCAATGAAATCCTGACAACTAAATGGAAGTTGATGATGTGAATGAGTTCACTGAGATGTGAATGTTTTAGGGACATCGTTTGAAGTAAAAACGATGGATATTTAATGTATATTAATATGCCTCTGAATTTTCCCGTGATGATGGTTGTGAAATCCACGTAAAATTCTTTAAAGTATTCTAAAAAGATGTTCAAGATGACATATTACTAGTGAAGTTCTAAATTTGTTCCTTTACGCATTTAAAAGTACACTTGCGGTGTTTTGTATTGTAAGCTCAAGTTGGCAGCCTTGGCTGCAGCTGTCTTTATATGTATATTGTTAAATCTATGTACAGTGTGCTCGAACTGTATATCTCTCCATTGCTGCTAATGATTTAGGAATAGCAGTTTCATAATGCTTTTTTTCCATTATTAAAGTGATTGTACGTACTAGGAAATTTTGTGTTTTGGGGTACTTGTTAAATGCCGGAATATAGCCTGTAATTTTTGTATTGTGACCGGCTCCAGGAATGCATTATTTGTTTCTTATTCTAATCAGAGTTAAGTGTAAGTTATTGAATGAAGTAAGCTTGAATAAAAAGTGAAATTACTTTTTGATAATGGAATCTTTGAGTCTTAGTTACATTTTATATAACTCTTAAATCGGTGCCCCTGTTGTCTACAGCAAAACATTTGAAGTAATATGGAAATGTGTCTCTTGGGTTTAAGAAGACTCGGTGAATTTTCAAATGATCTTGGTGAAGTGTTTGAAGCATAATTTGACATGGATATTTTTCATTTTTATTTTAAAAGAAGATTATTCATTAGTATACCAATCACTCTACACAAGTTAATTTATTACTATGTAATATACAAGTTGTGCTATTATTGGTTTCATGTCAATTAGTTTTTTGCTCTTGTTGACAGAACTCAAATTCTAATTTAGTAAAGGAGCTAGTGGTTAAGCAAGGAATAAAGGGCTAGGAACATTTTTCCAAAACTATTTGTGTTCTTCAAAATTACCTGGTGTGTTCCACATCCATATTACTCTCTAGAATAACCTTAAATGTATATTTTTGGTCACCCTTGTCTGCTCTGTAAACTTTTAGAAGACATTTTTGCAAATGACCTGCCATTTCCACGGTTATCTTCATGTTTTTCCTGCTTTTTCATTATTTCAAAGTATCAACTGTCTTACGATCTAAACCCATGCACTATTGTGGTTTTATAGTTGTCAGCAAAACATGTTTAATTCTTGGGCCATCTAAAAAGTAAGCAAACTAAAGCTAATGACATGCTGAGTTTTGACTAGGTTGTGGAAGTGTCATTTTGTTATATGGGTTTAGTGAAATTAAAAAACAGGCAAGGTACATACACTAATAACTCCCATGAGTATTGTGAACCCATTGGGTGGCCACTTCAAATGGTTAACTGTCTTAAGAGTTTCCCAGACAACTTTTAATGTATGTATCTTACTTGCTTCCCCTGCATTTATTATTCTATACATGAGGTACAATCTGTCATAAAGTCTGATAGGCATGGAAGTAGGATTTGGAAGCATTTAAAAAATCCAACCAAATACATGTTATTTATATGTTTATCAGTGTAAGTGATTTTCAATTTGAAGGAGTGGTGGGCTGCTGTGCTCTGCCCATCCAGATGATTCATGTAAGAATGCTACATTTCTTATGTTATACACATTTCCCTAATAAGAATGAAAACTTACTAGAGCAGTATTGTTTATAGATGAGAGCATAGGTTGAATAAAGTGGAAATAAAAGAGAATGGGTGATTGATGGTATGAACAGATATGAAGTCTAATTAAAATATTAATTGATGTAATAAATGTTGTCAACCATCTCAATAATGCCATAATTTGGGGTCACTTTTATGTTCTATTTTCATGACATTAGTCTTTGAGACATATGGAAATTAAACCGTTGTACATGGAATATCTATTTAAATTGTACTGCTAAACAATTTTCTTAATGCACATTCACTATTATGCAGCTGCACTGTAGTACATTGTTTGGAGGAAATGGCTATGGATCAAGTCAATATGTGCCAGGAACTAGATGCGACTTGATCTTTTAAGTTTTTAAACTTCAGTGCTATGGCCCAATCTGGTGTGGGTCGAGGTGAGTTACCCATTGTGAAACTAGCAATTTAAATAAGTGCAGTTGTACACAAAAGGAAGGCATGATAACAATCCCCTACCCAAATCACAAACGTAATTGTGAACTCTCGTTTTCTCTTTTCCTAAAATCTGCTATTTTAAAGTTACTTTTAATAAGTCTTAGGTTTAGTTTATTTACCTCCGTTCATAGGGCATTCAGTAAATTTATTACTTTGAAGTGGCATTTACAATTTACAAGTTTCTTCCAACACGGATTTTAGGAATTTTTACTGCAGTCATCGAAGAAATAGTGCCATAGAGACCCAAGGTATCAAGTAAGGTGTGATTTAAGGCGTTTAGTGTAAATTAAGTTCCAAATGTACAACCTAGCAATATCGTGAAAAAATGAGACAATATTGATGAAGTTCAAAGCATGCGGTCCTCCAGTTAACAAATGACAAGCCAAAGATTAATGTTACAGAGAAAATTAGTTCCGACGGAAGAGAGTGCACTTAAATTTTTTCTCGCCGAAGGGAAAATGAAAAATCAGGAATATATGGTATCAATTTAATGTTTGTCACTTCCCTTGATGCTCGATTACAACCGGGTTAGTGTTCAATCACCGGTTATATTAACATGCCCAAAAACTGACTTTCTCACTGTTATAAGCTCGGGAAAAATGTTGACGGCCCTCGACTTTGAGTTTGAAACAAAACTTCACGCTATTCCTTCAACTCCTTCATTACTGCCGTTGCAAGCGGCGACGAACACGCGCACCGCTGCATAACGACTCGACCTAAACAAACGCAAAACATCTCTTTTTAGTCAACGGATGTGTCGCTAGATGGCGCATAGTGTCTAGTTTTGATCCGTTGAACGGTTGGCGCGAAATAAAATAAGTCCTGTATTTTTTTGATCAGACGTTGTATTAATGTTCACGAATAGTTTCTTTCACATATCCGCGGGTTCTCTTTGAAGTTGTATAACTCATATTTACCTCGTATTTTGTAAGTATTTTAAATTTTTTATCATAGCTTGTGGTGGGTAATACAGTCTGATTGCATTTAAAAGTAAAATCATTATAAGAATAACGTGATAGTAATTTCTTTCAAATCGAAACTCAAGAACCGTCTAATGAAGTGTTATTATTCATGGAACTGATTTTTAAATGGCAAGCAATTGTAATGCATTGTGTTTCTTTTACATACTCCCAAAATTAGTAGGAGCAATTTGTTCTTGGATAGACGGGCGACGGTTTCTCTGGTTGGGTCCGAGGGAGGGGAGTCTCTGGAAAGGCTTGAGGCAGGTGCCTCCCAGGCTTTGCGGAGTGCGGTTCGTTTGTTTGCGAAACCTCTATAACGTGACCTCATTACGTTCCGTCATGAACCAGTTATTTGAACAGCGCTACGCCATCAAATTTGGCGTGAAACTGGGCAAAACGGGAAAGAGACTCGTGACATGCTCAAAGCAGCATATTGTCATAACGTCATGGGTAGATCGGGTGTTTTTGAGTGGCTCAAGATGTTTTGGGAGGGTAGAAGAGATGTTGAAGACGCCGAACGTTCAGAACCGCCTTCGATCGCAAAAAGTGACCAAAATCTTGCAAGTGGGGAGGCTTTGTTGGAAAGGGATCGCAGATTGTGTTGGCATTGTTTCTGAGTGGGTCGCGGTGGCCCAGGGGAAAGAGCGTTGGACTACTGACCGGAGGACCCGGGTTCGATTCCCGGACAAGGCACTGGACACCTGCAGCTACACCCAAGCTATGTGATTTATCGGGTATCAGGTCTTCCTGGGAAACCTTAACCGGCACAGGGAAAGGAACTGGCCCCCCCACCTTGATGTGTGAATTTCACACGCCGTCGGGCTTAGTAGTGGGTGAACTCTACCATCAGCTATCAGACCAGCCTTATGGTTGAATACTGTGTTTATGTTTTTTTAATTGTTTCTGATGAACTAAGCATCCCAAAAAGTGATATGCATTGGCTTGTGACCGAAAGCGTGGGCACGAGAAAGGTGTGTGCGAAGCTTAGCAGCATTCCGGGTAACGACTTCCAAAAGGCGTAAGAGGCGTGGAAAACCCACTGACGGCGGTGTGTGAACGCACAAGGGTGCTATTTAGTAGGGTTTTCGGTGAATGTTTCCATTCGAGCAATTACTTTTTTCAATCGACTCAGTCCAACTACTTTTGAAATAAGTCTTGTGTCTGTCTAATGTACAGGGTCTGTCCCAAAAATAAGTGGAATGATTTTTACCACAAATACAGATGGCTGGAGTGGGGTGATTTGTGGTGGGAAAGGTAATGGGAGATTTTGGGAAACCAATGCGACCCACGTCAGTTAACTGTGGGTATTTATAGTGTGCGGATTGTTGCTAGACTGGACCCCTGTTCGACGATCATGTCACGAATTCAGGATGCCACTTTCAATGGAGCTATGATATGCGATAAAATTGTGCATTAAGCTTGGAAAATTGGGTCCGAAGACCATGTCCATGGTTAAGGATGCTTTAGGAGATGGAGAAATATTCCAAGTGATGATTTTCTGCTTCCACAGGATGTTCTGGGAAGGTAAAAAGAAGGTTCACAACTAAACTATTTACGTGAGGATCTCACCATTCAAATATCTCCGTCATTCTCATTACTCAAAACGTTTTTTACCAAAGTCCTCAGGCCCGCAACATGTCCCTCAACACTAAATATAAGATATAACGATTTTCAAAAATCCCCGGAGTGAGTCTCATTTTCGATTTCTTGCGGCACAGGTTTATCCAGAGCATCCCAGGGAATTTCTTAGGGTTTACGTATAAGGAAGTGACAGCTGCACCGTTTTCTTACTTTTTCCTTGATCTTTACCAGGAGACGGACGATCGAGTGCGATTTGGGACTCAAATATTTCCGGGAGAAGTAACTTCCGTGTTTGTTCCAACTTATGTAGAAAACTATGAGGAGATTGAAGCGTTACAGGCATCTCATTAGGCTATTAAAAACTACCGATCCAAAGTTGCGAAAATCAATTATGGAATCTGTAAACGAAGACGGAATAAAAACTGTTTGCGAATGCTGTCTAAATACAATAAACGGGAATCATAAAATTAGTGGAATAGTGAAGAAAAAGTTGAATCACTATAAAAATACGCTTCGTAATTGAGTTGTTCTAAAGTATCAAGAAAAAGCGACAATTATTTAAACAGAATGGAGGTTTGTCGGCAGTACTTTTGGGATCTCTTTTGAGTAGTGTATTTGGTAGCCTGATAGGCTAAGCTTAAAGAGAATGTTCCTCATCGATCCGCAGAGAATTGAAAAGCAAGATTAGACGAGGGAATGCAAAACGTGCTTAGTACGAAATGGACGGTTCCAAAAATTGCATCAGTGCCGCAGGGTATTAGATTCGTATTTAGGAGCTTTAAAGAGCATGAATAACCTCATTACCATACGAAGTTGAAGATAGAACAAATTTGGAAGGGGACAAAGAAAAAGATCACGAGGGGAAATGTTGGTCACGCAGGGGGAGAAGCTTTTGAAAACCGAACGTAGGATTGGTAAACCATGGTCTTGTCATCCTTGGCAGTTTTTCAGTATTTATCGTATCTTAAAAAAAGTTCCGACGATAGCGGCCTGCCCTGTCACACTTCTCTATCACTGCTCAAGCCATTTTTCTGCCATCACCTTTACGTATGCCGATTCATATATAAATTTAGAATTAGTTATACACCTATATTCCTCCAATGTACTCCAAGATCTCAGTTACCTCTGGTATACATTTTTTTAAGAAAAAACCCTAAAAAAATTATTTAGCAGAGTCGAATCTCTTCTGCTATACCTGTATTTCCGAAATATTGTTTTAGGTTACTCTGAAGCTTGAAGGCGGGGATCGGGATGGTGCGGTGGCTGTCGTAAAGGCTTCTCACCTTGAGGGTCCGGGTTTAAATCCTGGAGACAGCAAATATTTTTCAGTGGTATCTCAATCTCTACTTGAGGTGCTTTGTGGAGAGCGCTTTGAGTGAGTACGACTTCCATCGGATGATACTGTTAAGTAAACAGTTAAACTGCGGACCCCTTGCTATTCGACAAGAGTAGCATAATGCCGACGCCGGGTTTCTCTCCACCCTTTCTGATGTCCAATGTCTCCAACCATCCCTGATGTCGCAAATGACCTTAGCTGTCGGTCGTCTCTTGTAAAAACTACTGAAGCTTGAAAGAGAAGTTTACTTTAAGAAAAAATGGACCGTTATTGCTAATTGCAAAGAAGTGAGTTGAAAGGCAATTTGTTTGTCTGCATGCTCTTTATGCTCTGAACCTTAATTTCGACACATTTAGGTCCCTCCTCGAAGGTACTCGTGGACGATACAATCAAATTGTTCAAAAAACTCTCATGACTTTATCTTTTATTCGATGAGTAAGGGCCGTTTGGTCATAAAAATATTTTTTCGTTAGATAACGGTTCTATGGTTTTAGTTTCCTACAAACCTAATTCACTTTTCTACATAGCTGCTATTCACTTCTAAGCACTTTTCGTAACGTTGCACCAGATTCTTCAATCCCTCAGCGTAGAAGTTAGCCGACTGGGAATTGAACCAGTTGACAAAGGTAGTCTTGAGTTCCTAATCGACATCTGCATCTATACAATACCCTGTAGACCTCCGTAAGGGCGTGTGGCCGGGGGTGATAGGTCACCACGCGTCTTCAAACTGTTGTTCACTCAGTCACTGTTTCAAGTGCAAGAAGATGAAATAGTCGCTAGGTCGGAACCGGGGATAGTGATCGAAAGACGCTCGTTCACTCAAAATTCTTGCTCTGTATGTTGGTCGGTAGGTATTTTCGGTAACCACCTTGCACACGATTTATTGTATCTGAGCTGGTCCATAATAATCATATTAATAGTGGTGCGCCCAAAAAAAGGAAATTTATTAATATTAGTAATATTCAAGTAATCATCGTTTTTTCCTACTAGTTCAACGAATCCATTTTTCTGGATACTGGGCCTGCCACTCCATTCTTCATCAGGCATGCAAGGCCATTTTTGAAGTCTCGACATCATTGTCTAACTTTTCCTTCACTCATTGGCCCTAAAAGTATTGTAGGCACAACTCCCGAAGAATTTGGGCCGCTGATGTTCCATTTGAGTGGGGAAATTGAATCACAGCAGGCAGTTTCCTACTGGCGGGAGCAACGATTTTTGCCGACATTTTTATCTGTGTTAACCGACAGGTAAATGACTACCGAATCAAAACAATATGTTCAGTGGCAACGGAAACAAACAATAGATGGAACTGCATTTAAAATACGTACATATTTTTTCCGTCCCGCGCATATTTAAATACAAGAAAATAGCTCCCACTTACCAAATATGCCTCGTATTTTGCGTAGTTTAATAACTGATTCTAGCATGGAAAATAACCCAGCCATTATCGGTGACATTGCTTTTTTAAAAATCTAAAGAGGTACACTTGCACATAAATGTCCCCACATCTATACTTTTCTCGCGATGAATTTAAAGCTTCGTATGTTTGATTTGCCATTTCGGAGAGGACGAGTGAGAATGGAGAAGGAGGGAACAGAATGTGCGCTTTGGATGAATACAGAAGGTAGGTGGAAGAGGAATGACCTGGTGTGAAGAGATAGATAGGTGCGTTGGCGTTAAAGGTGAGTGAAGGCGGTTCGTAGCAACGGGGGTAGATTTCGCCGAAGCTTCCCCTAATTACGGCCTCGTTCCCATAATGCTCTTGATTAAAACCGGATGTCGTTTCTCCTCTCCCTCCCTCTCTCAAGTTCCGCATCCATGTGCCTTTCGCCTTCCACCCGACAATACGCCATTCCCCTTTTGCTCTCACCCCATCCCAGATGCTTCCTTCTCCCTCCTAAAAACCCCACTTCAAACCCTAGCTTCCCCCTCCTCATTCCCTCTTCGGTCCCTGACCCACCCCATCGTCGGGGAAGGAAGGCCAAAATGGGAGAAATTAGCCCCAGATTAAACTTTTCTGCGTCCCTAATTAGTCCCAGATTAAAGTAATGTCAGGGGAGCGATTAGGCGATTTAGTGTTAATTAAAAGTGTAGCTCGCAGTTAAGATTAATGATCGCCGAGGGAGATCCGGCGATGGGCTTTGGGACCATTTGCACGAGGGCAGAGGGGTTGTGTGGAAGGGAGGGGAGTGGAGGGGGCTAAGGAAGGGAAGGGGTGTTAGTGACAGGGGAGTGGAGTGGAATTAGAGGAAGTGGAAGGAAAAAAAGGAAAGGATTCGGGATAATCGATGAAGGAGTTTATAGAGGGAGGAGAAAGGTTGAAGATGGAAGAGATGGAAGAAAGTGGCAATTGGAAGGAACACGGAAACAGCAGCAGATACGTCCGTAATATTAACTCACAAGGTTACTCTTTACTACATATTAGTCACTCCGTAGGTTGGTATTGATGGGCAAGGATAGTATTCATCTAGTTATGTAACCCAATGGGATGTAAACTTCTATGTGATAGGGAAAGGGCAAATAGTTCATCAGAATTCACACAAAGATCCAGGTAATCACAACACTGGAATTTTGGCCAGGGTTAACCAAATGCATCTCCTTGAAAAAATTCAGAAATGATTCAATCAATTACTAGTTATAATTATTAGTTGTATTTGAATATGTACATCCTTCGCGATTTAACGTGAATTTTTTTTCAAGGATATGTTCGTTCAAATCATCTTATTAAAGTTAGCTTGCGAAGTTATGGAAAATACAAAATATTTATTTCCAATGAAGTTTTATTCTGATAGAATTACTCGTTTAGGAGTAGGAAGACCGAAGAATGAATTAGAAAGAATTGAATTGAATGAATTACATTTTAGAGATTTTTATGCCTCATAAAGTCATGAAAATGGATTAAGTAACTGTACGAGACTCTAAATTGGACATTTCAACAACTTCAGGATTAAAAGTCAATGATGGATTTAGTTCTTGATTTTATAATTTCATCTCGTGTTTCAGGTAAATCAATTTAGTAATCTAAGATTCCTGCATTCAATGAATCTCACATAGCAGTGCATATGAAATATTTTTCATTGAAACTTTTGTAATTACCCTATATATAAGTTATTTATGTATTTTGATGCATGGTGCCTAAGTTGTTTTGGTTGGTATCTTGTCCACCCCTTTTCTCTCTCTCTCTTTGCTAATGCAATTTTTGCGGCAAATGAAAACTTGGGGAAGGTGAGAGGGAGGGATATTGGGATGAGGAAAATGAGAGACAAAAAGATGTGCCGATGTAAGAGAAGTGCTGGAGAGAGGAAAATGGGCAGTCTGGGAGGGGCTGATGCAAGAGAGCGTAAATGAAAGAGGAGGGGAGGCCGGTAAGGGAGATGGGTTGCCCGAAGAGGCGGACCCCGTGGGAGGGAGGGGATGGCGAGGTTAAGGTGGGCGAGTGGGAGGGAGGAAGAGAATTGCAAAGAGGTCGTCGGTTGTGCGGGATGAGGTGTAGGAGGTGAATGCGCAGGGACGTTGGATTCGATGTAGCGGACTGAGGTAGCTTGGATGTCCACGTGGGGCGGGACAGCGGTTGGAAGGAGTGGGAGTACGCCATGGGGAAGGTGTGCTTTTGCGGGCTTAATGGCAAATGTTCCTTAAAAAAAGGACGGGGAGATAATGCGATGAACGTCATTTATTACAAAGGAAGCGGTTTTGCATAAATTAATTCCAACAGCAGTTTTTACCCGCTGCAAAACATCGCGATCCATATATAACATTCCACTTCACTACTCGTGAGGCACAAATACACCGTTTGTGGAGAAAAATGGAATAGCCTTGATGTTTCCGCTCGGAATATAATACTTAAATTACCACTCAAAGGTGTTTATTCTTATTTTTTATTCTTTGGTGCAAATTTGTTGATTGACGCAGGCAGGGAACTCCAAATATTGGGGCACTAAAGGAAGAGTTGCGTTAGATATCTCATACTTGCTTAATATGCCATTTTGGGTTGTTTAAATGAAATGCTTTATGCTTTGAAAAATTTTGAGAACTCCAATTGATGGTGCACTAAAGAATGAGATGAATTATCGATTTATTAAATTCTAAATATGGCTTTTTGCGTCATTTAACTGAAATGCTGTGTACTTGAGAATTTATTGTTACATTTATGCGTTTAAAAATTGAAATTTCGTGTCATTTTATTTTTATAAATCTATATTAATGAAAAATGTATACTTATTTTACTTACATGGAAACATTTACTTTTTAATCTCTCTCTCTTTATATATTCGTTTATCTCTCTCTCTCTCTCTATATATATATATATGTATAAATATATAAATATATATATGCCCGGCAAGTGGAAGGCCCGTGGTTCAAATCCCGGATAAGGAGATATTTTTACTTTCGTGATCTGCTCAAAAACCGCCTTCCCCACATGTCCTGTGTTCGCCTTTTATGTGTTTTCCTATCCCCTTTCCTTATACCTATTTCTATGTTTGAATGAATATTTGTGCGCCGTATGGCGGGATTTTCAAGTTTGAATATATATATATATATATATATATATATATATATATATATATATATATATATATGTTTTTTACAAATTATAAATAGAGTAGTCAACCCTAAGCGTATTCGCCCAGTATTAAGCCCGACGGCTTAATACAGGGTGTGAAATTCTCACATCGGGGAAGGGGGGCCAGTTCCTTTCCCTGTGCCGGTTATGGTTTCCCAGGAAGATCTGGTACCCGAAAAATCACATAGCTTGGGTTGAGCTGCAGTTGTTCAGAGTCTTGCCTGGGAATCGAACCCGGGCAAGCCTCTTCGGTCAGTAGTCCAACGTTCTACCCCTGGACTGCCGCGACCCACACACACACACATGTACACACAAAAATAAAAATATATATATAAACACATACACACCCCTGAAAACCGTGACCCCCCCCCACACACACACGTATGCGCACGCACACAAACACACACATATACAAGTTATATCAGATTATTATCGAAAGTGCACATCAAACGGAACCATATTTATATGTAAAAATGTTTATAAAAATGCTAAGTAGGGATTAACAAAGATTCGTAATAAAAGCGCCATACATTGACGAGTGAAAGTAGTTCGGATAGGGATAATGCGACGGTGAAGTAGGCGCAAGTGGTGAAGGCTGAGGTGGGGAGGACGAGTTGGATGGAGGTGCATTTGATGAGAATGATGTTGTGCGGATGCGCTGCGTATGCGAAAAATAAGGTTAATGGCTGAAAAGGTTGGGAAGTGGTCAAGGGTGGCATTTGAAGACTCTAACGAAGGCCAGTGAGGACCGCTGCAGGGTGAGAAACAGATGCGATCATGGCGCGCACTCCGTTTCGGGCTAATGCGAATCCTTGCAATGGTGCGGTGTTAGGGAGGGAGTTGGCTGGAGGGGAAAGAAGCAGCGGAGTGGATTTTGTGTACATGTAAAAGAGGGAGAGGTCGAGGGGGAGTTGGAAGAGCAAAGGGTTTCGAACGAAACCCTCGTTTGGTGCTGAAAATGCCTCGGGAGCATCTCATGTAGCGATCCCAGAATTTCATTCCTGGGTCCTTATGGTTTCCTTTTTTTTACTAATTAATTTATTCTCCTTAACTGCCTATGGGAGTGGTTGTGATACTCCGGGGTGAGAGATAAAATTGCTCCAGTAACATTGGGTGTTTCTCGCCAAATTGTTTGCTGACCAGGAAGATACCCTCTTTTAACACGAGAAACCTTTATGCCTGTAAATATCCGACTGATATACGCTTTTGCTTTCGAAACTGCTGTACCCTATGAACTTGCGGTTGGTAAACTTTTAACACGCATGGGTAAATTAATTTACGCATTAAAAATCGGGCAATGACGTCTTTGTTGACGCATCGATGATCTGCTAAAAATCAAATATCTCCTTCCGTAGATAAGACATTTTTTTTACTTTGCGTATAAATGCAAACTGGGAAATCGAATGTCAAAGATTTTTAAATTCTAATTAGGCATATTAAAATTTAAAAATAGATTAATTTCCTTTTTTTCTAACACTATACTTGTAAAATCTTGAAGAATATACATAATCCCTTAAACTAAACATAAATCAATGGCAGATTTTCATTAATTGGCGGTAAATTAAATTTCTGGTGAATTAATTAAAAAAACGTAATTCTAAAGATTCGTAACAGTTTATCACTCATGCAGACAATGGTACACATTCATTTGCTTATAATTTTCTCTTGAATAACCTATACACGTAATTTTGAAACGATGGAACGTGAAAACTCTATTATATTTAACTCGAACAATTGAAAGTCTATTTATATTTAACCTGCTCGGGATTGCTTCGAAAATATTTTTATTTTGTATAAATATTTGCTAATAATTTTACAAAGATTTCTTAATCTCTATATGGCTTAATTTTTAAGAAGAGAACAATAATAATATGATTTCAGTTTCTAAGATATTCGTAATTTTTGCAAGAATAAAGAAAGCTAATTAAAGGTATTATTTGGTCAACTGAGTTATGGTAGGTTTTTGTTGACGACGGCACTACACACTATTGTACTCTTAAACCCAAACAAGCATGACAAAAATTATAATTAAACCCCATACTTCATATTATAATAATTTATGTTTAAAAAATTAAATTCATTCAACAGGACTTAGAGACAAGAAAATCAAGACAGAAATCGCATGATTTACATCTTTCTTCCATTTACCCTGAATACTTCCAAGAAAGAAGTAAAACATCGATTCATAAACAATGGTGAAAACTGCAAAATCCCCAAAAATATGAAATACTCGAATAAATATGCCAATTTGGAAACATTATTTTTTCGTATTTCTTTATGTTGGGTGTTGTTGTTACTTCCCATTCGTTGAAATTTACCAAGGATATTTTTACCCAGACAGATTTATGTTTGTCTTTTCTAACGTTCATTCAATAAAAAATATAGTAATTAATAATTTATAATAACAGTTTCAATACTTTTAGATGCCTCTCCGGAATGTTAGAAACCTATAATTTATGCTATATGCGAAATATGCTAAGTTCACGAGTTATTTCCAAGAAAAAATAAAGTATATAAATGTATTGAACAGGTGTTTTAGTGAGATGTATAATTATTCTCATCCAACCCGACTACAATCTGATCCAGTGCAGTCTGATCGTCTGCAATACTATGTAGTCATTGCAAGTCGTCTCCAGTGATGGAACGTGACTTTGAAATTACAAAATCAATTTTGTTCAACCTCCCAGTTATTGTCTCTAATAACATTATAATTAAACGGCAGCCTCATAGACCAAATATTTTATGGCAGTTGCGCCCAGCCTGAATAAATCCAACGACGATTTTTTTATGGAATGAACTTCTGCCCTATCTGGCCGTATCTTATATATTTATTCTCTTCCACCCACTCGCAATAAAACGCAAAAGAGTAATCCTTTTACTTGCAATGCTTTCTCGAGGATCTGCTATTTAAGATGGGTTCAAACATTTCCTTCGCATTGGCGTCCTGTAATGACGCTTCACCCACTCTATTTGAGGCATTCCTGGGTCAAACTGATGCTCAGATTTCTTCGATTCAAGTTCAGGCGTTTATTTCCACAGTGAAGGCATTTTGTAAAAGTCTAGATTCATGAAACAGTGTAACATACTGAGTAACTTGACTCAGTAACTCGTTTTTGAGTTGTTTTCTTACTGGGGGGGGGGATAGGAGCGAGGGAAATAGAGAACGCCTTTAGGGTACGTCTTATTTATGTACGAAGAGGTGACATGAGGGATGATCGGCCTATCCAAAAATGATTTAAGTTTGGAAAAGACGTTTTAACGGATTGGAAATATTTATTCGTCCATTTCAAAACTATCTCAGGGTCCCTTCGGCAGTTTCTTGTTTCTTTAGGAGTCCTGGAGAAGTACTCTTTTTCCCCTGCTGCATCAGTTCAGTTCAGACCTACGTAAAATAAATCCTTAATGGAAGGCTCAATAGAGTAGGAGAAGCAATAATTTATGATAGTGTGGACTTATAAGATTTTCAGTGTTATCTTTCTCCAACCAAGTCTACCTTCAAACGGACTTTGTCAAAGAGGTAGCAAGTGTAAGGAGAGATTTTAATGCAATCAGCTAAGAATGGGTGCACGTTGGCGAACATATCTCGGTGGGGAGAGACTATGCGACTTAGCAAGGCTGAAATGTAAAAGATGTGCATTCCAACAGCCCGTTCGAATAAGATAGCTGTGGCCTAACAGATTTAATTCCCAAGGTTGGTGGTGAACACTCCAGTCGTCACAGGTATTTGAGGACGACCAAAACTCATTGAAGAATGTTACATAATAGTGCAAACAAATAACTAACATAACAAATAACATCTAGGCGGAAATCCGTTTAGATTTAGGCAGGGAAGAGGAGCAAGTGGTACCATTTCATCAATGAGAACATTTGTAGAGAGGAGCAAAGAATATAAAGAGTAAGTCTGTGCATTTCGTAGGTTTCGAACAGACACTTGACAATGTGACAAGGCTGTCCGTTATCGTTGGTAATCTTTAATATATATTCTGAACAAATGCTAAGGTGCCATGGGAATGGCTTGAGTTGGAAATGAAAGCCGACGGCTATGTGATTAATTCAATTAGACCCGGAGGTGATAAAAAATAGCTAGTCAGGTAGCCATAGAATTGCAGTTGTTAATGATTGTTTTAAGGTAGTATTATAGAAACGTGTGTAAATGTAAAATGTAAATACCTAAAGTGAAATGTAAATATGTAAAGTGTAAAATGTAAATACGTATACTGATCGATAGTAATATATGAAGCTAGGGATAAAGGTTAACAACAAGGAAACGTATGTAATGAGACTCTTAAGAAGTATTAAGACAAATTGAAACATAAAAGTAGGAAGGAATAAGCTAGAGTAGTTGGAGGAGGTATTTGGGCAATATTTTAAAAATGAATTCAGCTGCTCTCTTCTCAAATCAACTTTATCTTTGTGTATAGACTTTTTGAGGACAATGAGCGTAGATGCAAGGATATTAGAAAAATATTAGCGTCGACAAAAGGAGAATTTTACAAGAAGTTGGGAAATGACGACAGGCATAGATGCTAAGTAAAGGCGTGGAGATTAACCAAGATTTTAATAAGCAGCGTAGGCCTGTGTGCATCCGATACTTTGTCATTGAAGCAGAAAGATCAAATTAGATTGGAGACTTTTAACACTTGGGTATTGAGACAGATAGGTGGGTAATTGCTTTTCATTTGGGAAGAGAACGAGACTTTTTAGTTTCCTCTCCTACCTAAAATTTTTTTAAAACCTAGAATAAGGAATATTTTTCAATCCACATGTTATTAAATTTAGACTTAACGCCAAAGGCTTAAGGCTAAAGATACGGATTGACCGAAGGAGAATTGAGAAAATAAAATGAACAGAGACGGCTGAAGATGGAGTTTTAAATATGGTGGAAGAAGAGCGGAAATGGGCAGGCAAAATTTGAAGTAGGTAGTAAGGTTGCGTGAAGGAGATCAAATAAAGAGATGAAAATCGAAATGAGAATTTTCTGAGAGAGTATGGAAGAGTAAGGAAGAAAATAGACTTTTTTGTTCGTATGAAGACAGGCATGAAGAGATGAAAAAGGAAGGCCAAACAAAGGGAGTTCACGCGAAACTTATAATGCATAACAGTTGTTGAGAACCGTCCAAAACCTACCGTTAGAGGTCAATTACGAATTAAGATTGGTAATTGACTACTCTTGACCGTTCGTAGACAAACATTATTCCAAATACTCGTACATGTAATCATTCACGAAATCTCGGACTGATCATGTTAGATATGCACGTACATGTATATGTTTACGGCGCGCCTGAAGTTACCATTCATTGGGCTAAATACGTATACTGATCGATTCAGTTGTCCACATTTAGATCCGAAAATGAAACCAATGGAGGTGAATGTCTCGCATGTAGCCGAAGAGGGTGATCATGGAGAGTCCTGGGTGAAGCGGGGAATGGCTAAGAGTAGGAGTTCCCTCTCTTCTGGGAAATGGACGAAATATCGAGCTTAGAGTGATGCCCTTCTAATTTAGAATGTAATGGAGGGGAGCGGGGGGCAGGGGTTCATTGAGGAAGGGGTCATCAGGGAGGACACATCTGGGAAAGAAGGGAGACCGGGAGAGCGGCATGGGAACGAGAGACGAAAGGGATACCACTCTTCCCCGTTCCCGCGAGACATGGCTGGGAGGGCGAGTTGTAGGCCACTGAGGGAAACGCAACTGCACCCCCGGGACCAACAGATTCAGCGCAATGGGGACTGCCGTGTACGTGTTTCGGTCCTCGGAATCTCGAAAGAGGTGGAGCAACGAGACGGGAAGCTATAGGAAAAGGAAGGAGAGGGCAAACTCGTGGGCTAAGTAGAGACAAGGGAGACACGACTACAAGGGAACATAGAAATTTGTCCTAACTGGATTCGGCACTTGCTAGGAATAGGGGGGGACGAGTTGGATGGTTGGTGTTATTAGAAGTCTAAAACCATAAATATTGATTTCTCAGATTCGTAATAAGTATGCGAATACTTATATTCGGTTGCGGAAAGTACATCTATTAGAATTATTAGAGATTAGAGCCAGATTGCATTGGAGTGTACCAGAAGTTAAGGAAGAAATAACATTAGGAAATTAAGACGTAAATACATTTCCGGGGAAATAAAATAATTAGTTTGAAATAAATCATGGATGTTACAGTGAATTATTGGTGGATTTTCATCTGCTGTATCGAAAAAGAATACGTCTCTCCGGAGTAACGTTCCTATTCGTCACGTGATTGAGTTCACGGTGAAGAGTCAATTTATTCTTTGGGAAAAGGGGTGTAATCAATTGGGAATTTTGCCATTCAGCCTGACTTTTTTTTTCATCAGATTAATTTTTTTGGAGAAGTACAGTTTCAATCTCCTTAAATGTTTCGACCCCATTAGCGATGCGAGCTGTTGATAGGACGAAGTCATTGTTCTTGGAAATGCCCTGGATATTTTCACCACTGTCCTTCCGATCCTCACGTTTACACCCATCCCCTCCTCTCCCACCCTTCATTCGTCTTTCTCGCCCATGCCTCGCCGGTGCGTCCACCCTCGCCACCACTCCATGCCGCCCTGCGGTCCCCTGTGCTCCTCCCCAGTCGTCCATTCCTCTCCCTCTTCGTGTGTCTGTAACTCCCTCTCCGCGTCCCTCGCTTCTAGCACCAATCTCTCTCTCTCTCTTTTCTCCCCCGGAGTGGTACCCTCGCCCTCTTGTCCTACCCTGGTTCTCCCTCCACCTCACCCACCGAAAAAGCGTCCCTCCCACCTTCAACACCCCCCCTCTCTCTCTCTCTCTCTCACGCGCCCTCCGCTCAAACCACTCTCTCAGCACGCGAAATTCCTCCCTCGGGACACCTGCATTAGTTTAACTGGAGAACTCGCTCGTCGCGGGAGTTCCGCAGCCATCGTTTTGCTAATGCTCGCTCTAATTGGTTCCCTTTCCACCACCTCACACGTCCTCCCACTCTATTCTCTCCTTCTCTCCCTCTCCGTCCGAGTGTTTGTGCGGGGGCGGAAATGGGTGGGAAAGAGGGAGAGGCGCGGCGGGAGGGGGTGAAGGGGGAAATAAGTTGGAGTTGCGCGTGTTTTAATCAACCACTCTCTCTCCCTCCCTCCGCTCCCCACCTTTCTCCCCATTCCAAAACCTCCCCTCTCCCGCACACACCCTCAGCCTGCCAATGTTTTTTTTCATCGGAGATGTCTTCTTCTCTGTGCTTCATTTCTTCTATCCTGGAGGACGTAATCGGAGCACTTCCCTGAAATAAAAATAAAACTTGATACAACTTCGTTGAATGCAATGTGCGTATCTTCTATGCATTGTAATATTTCGAGAGGTATTTTAGTTTTCAAGCCTGGCAGTGAAATTTTGGGGTTTGATTCCTCCCGAGGCTAAGGCAGGCAATTGAATTGCAAAGGAATGAGTCAACCATCGAGCACTCCCACAAGAATTATTAGGAAAGTTAGTACGTCACGACATGGATTCACATTCCAAAATTCATTTGGGACATCCTTTGTAGTTTCATACGGTCTCATGGTAGTGGCTCTGTTCAATAAATCTTAAAGAGTGGATTATACCTATCCGTTTTAGTGTGACAAACAGATTGAAAATTAAACAAATATATATGTGTATATATATATATATATATTTTTTTATATGCATGCGGGTCGCGGTGGTCTAGTGGGTAGAGCGTCGGACTGCTGACCGGAGAGTCCCGGGCAAGGCATTTTGGGCACCTGCAGCTCCACCCAAGTTTTTTTTATATGTATACATGTTAAAGTATTTATTGGTGTCTTTTCAACTATTTAAAGTTATTTTCATGCGGTTTGAGTAGTTAGGAAACTGATTTTCTGTGCATAATCCATCACGTAAAGAAAAAATTGCCTTCCGATTTTATAAGCGGGGAAACATTTGTTGCTAGTTTGTGATATTTTCAATGTTGTGTATTCGTATGTCAAAATTAGACCAGAGTTGAAGTTGAAACGTTCTCGGCGTTCAGAATTTTATTGTGACTCTTATTCGAAAAGATATGGTCTTTAAACTTTCCTAGTTGGAGACATTGACAAAAAGTGTAATGTTAAATACTACTTTTGATTAGAAAGTAGTCTTGTAATAGATATTACAGATCATAGTTATGCACCTAACACGTTAGGCACATAGTTATTTAATGCAAATATACAAGGGACCACTGCATCGAGATGACGTCACTGATATAAGGGTGTCATGTAATCCACTGTGATACTCGTATCGTACAATAACATTTTCTCTCAGCACAACAGTTAAAGGCACTTGTTGCAGATGGATGGATTGATTTACGGAAGGAAAACCATCTATAGTGCTTCAGCGGTTTAACTGCGGTGAGATTAGACTCTTTTATTTATTGCAATACACAAGTTACTCACTATATGTACTTATATTAATTTATTTTACATTCATATTTTTACTTATTTTCATGTAGGAATTGTTTTTATTAAGTTATTTAAATATTTCTGTTGTTAGGGTAAATTATGAAACTAAAATGTTTTGTATAAAACATCACGTATGAGTCATGTTTGGATGTGGGATTTAAATAAGATTGCTATATTAAAAGTAATGTTTCAATAGAACTCGAAAATAAAAACCATTTATTTTCGTATTTCGACATCGAATTGAATTACGAGAGTCTGAAATTTTCCTATTCAAAAAGGGTAAAGTGATAGAGGATACAAGGATATTAATAGAAAGGGTTTGTCAATATGTTGAACATGTATTTTATTTTAGAATGTGGACTTTTTCCATTGGAATCAAAATCCTTAATTCAGAAGACTTTTTGCCAGGCATTATTGTTTACAATTTTGTACATGGAACGGAACTTTTAATCTTCAGTGATATTTAAGAGACTTTGAATTTAGGATATTATTTTCCCTTTTTAAAGAATGTCATTGAAGAAACGCGTAAGTCTTCATCTTCATTAGGAGAAAAGCTAGTGTTGTAACACACGTAACTCTTTATTGATATTTCAAAAGTAAATGGGGCTCCACCCGAAGTTTTACTGTGGGTCGAAACTCGAAGTTGTACTTGGCTAGATAACATATTTTTTCAACAACAATATCAGGTATTTTCCTCAAAAATATGTCATTATTAAAGGAATAATATAAATTTGCTTACTACCGAAAGTTAAGTTTATATATTCCATAGGTTTGCTAATATTTTTGGACATCATTACACTCGTTATGTTGCTACATAATACGGTGGCTAGTTGTGCTGTGAATTCAATGACTTTTTCCATACCATCATAATCCTACATAAGCTGCACAGAATTGTTATTTTTCGTTGAAATCTCCGTATTCCAGAGAATCAAGTTTATAACTGTAACATAAGTTTCATTCATTTTTAGAGAGTGTTGATTTTTTCAAAGTATTGACTTTACATAAATGTAGCTGTAAAATAGACAAACCGAACTGCTGTCAGTAGGTGATACCAATATATCTTTAAATTAACGTCTGAAACAAAATGGGTACATTTATGATTCAGTACATCAATATCCATCACCTACGGAGCAGCCATCAAAAATTTATCTAGTGCAACAAAATGTTGAACGTATTCATATCTGATTATGCATGACCCAAAGGCCATTATTTCATAATTCAAAGCTTTCAGTGGCGGTGGTTATAGCGATTCACATTAATGCAGACGGTTTGGATTTCTCATGAGTCAGTTCCCGATTCAATTAGGACGCATTTGTTACACATCTCTACAGCCAGCTTTTATTTTGATACCTTAACAAGAGTCCTTCAAGCTTTTTATTAAATAGTGAAACATTTTATTCTCCGAGTACATATTTGGATAAGAATGAGAATTTCATGTAAAGTAATTCACTCTATAAAACATTTTTGATTCGGTTGTGCGATATTTGGCAGCCAGGATTAGTTAAAATATTTCCTGGCGTTCGTTAAAACATGTTGTGGATCAACGATCTCGTCATTCGAACAATGAGAGGAGGTAGGGGACTTTCTCTCTTTGCTTAAACGAGCGCGCATGTGATTGGTGAGTCACGAGATGCGCGTTGATTGATCGTGATTACCGAATTCGTGCCTCCGGTGTGTTTCGGCATTCAATTCAATTTATCGTGTGTTCAGTTGTTCCCAATCGTTAATCATGCCTGAATGGAAAATTTTAATGGTTATCTGCAGAGCGCACATTTGGGCGGAAACATTCAATAAAATATTATTGTGTAATCCATAAAAAGGGACAGAAGGCACGCGCGGGGAATGTGAGAGGGGGAGAGAACCGAAGCGCTCCATTCCGAAAAAGGGTGAGCAGAAATGTCGTTACATGCTCACTGAAAAGCGACGAAGAGTTTTTGGCAAATAAAATAAAAGAACGATCGTCGATCTCGCTTTGCCGAATCGGGTGTCGCGCACGGTGAAAAACGTGGAAATTAAGCGAACCGATGCCTGAACACACTAATCCTGGCAGCATTTATATTTTTACGATCTAAAGACAATGAAATTAACTGCATTTTAAATTTGACAGGAAATGGTCTAAAACTACTATTAGTACTTAGAACTTGAATGGATCGGGAGGCGAGAAAATTAAGCGTTTTCTTTGATCATTTCAAACCATACGTTAGATTTAGAGTTACCTGGAACTCAACAGGAGAAAACTAACGATTTGCAAAAGTAATTGCTCTACAGTTGAGATGCATCCAAATCCATGAGAAAAGTTTTTGGATAATCAGTTTTTAAAAAGCAATATTACTAATACCGATCCTAGATGCATTTGTGTTATGAAATTAAGCAAATTATATATTAAAAATTTGAGTTACTCTAATATAAATTAGACTCAGGTGTGATGTGGTGGAACTGTTTCATGATAACAGAGATGGATGCTACAACAATTTTCCATCAAATAAAAATTTATTCACGACCAGTTTAGATGCACTACATCATTTTCAAGGGTATTTGAAAACGATATAATACATCAAAACTGGTCGTAATTAAATTTTTATTTTGTGGAAAATTGTAGTAGTCTTCATCTCTGTTATTATGGGTTACTCATTGGGTACCCATATATTTTTTTTACTAATACTTGAAGTTTTGTACTTAATGTTGTGGAAGCAATTCATGTTTAAAAAAACACTTTGGGAGCATAATTAAACATACATTTTTCATCGAGTTATTGATGAAAAAGTGAAATCGGAGCAGTAAGAATGTAAAGAACGTTCGTGTATTCGTACGCATATTATGATCTAGATTATATTTTTGGCAAATTGCCGACAGAAATTGTTGGAAATTTTCATTGTATCAGCATTTATCAACAACTGCAGTTTTATGCGGTTATTTATAAGACTGGGTGTTTTTTCGCCGGGGTGATGGAGAACTGAACACCTTTTGTTTGAATTCGTAGATGTTATTATATCAATTCGCTCTGATAAATGGAATTAACAGGGATAAGGTCTATCTCGAAAAACTGATAAATGCCCAATTATGGTTGTTTACACAAATTTGATTGATGTCCTTTCTAATTTTTCCTGGATAAGGATATTGAAATATTCATATATTATTTATGAATTCAGGCAAGAGATTCTTGATGTTAAATCATTTATAATAATTTTTAGGGGAAGGGGGACAGGATGAGGAGGCAACCCGCCCTATTTCCTCTTACAACAGGCACCACCAATGGCCACGCTCGGTGCACGTCTATGATTTAAAGCTACCTTCTGAGCAACAAATAGAAAGATAGCTTTGGAAATTATAGATTTGTAACCTCGGAGGAAAACCGGAGATCGAATTTGCAAAATTTATATTAATACGCTTTTTGAAAATTTTCTGTTCTTTTGAAAGTTGATATCGAAATATTTTGTCTCTCCACTTTCAATGAATTCAAGTATCAGCAATAATGAATTTATTTATGCTTTAATTTGAATGCACATATAGTCCCTCTCACTAAAAATTAAATGAGATAATTAAGGGCTATTTCAAAGGACCATTTTCAATTTCCGATGAAGCCTCCTCCTATCATGAATGCTACCGAAGAAAGGTGTAATATAAGAATAGGAAAGTGTTTTTTGCCTTTTCACCTCGATATGAATTTATTTTTGAAACCATAGTCAATAAAGAGTGAATGTAATCTGCGGGTGTGACTTTTTTTTTACTAATGCTCCTGATAGACTAAGCACCCGCTTCCTGTTAAGTATACTCAAGTTAATTGATAAAAATATCATCTAGATATAAATGGTAAAGTTAGCATCTCTTGGCTCTTTATTAAACCTAGAGAGTTATTCACTAACTATCGCAAAACACCTGCAACCTAACAAACTCGTGACCTCGGTTTAGCAGGCGAGAACGCAGACCGCTAAGATAATTCGGTAGGACGAAGTCTGCATGTGGATTTGGAGGATGACACTTGGCCGTGAGCTCCGGGATTTGATTATGTGTTTGTGAGAGCGCGTGTGTGTATGTAGGGGCGCGTGTGTGTTCGCGCGCGCCTTTGTGGATACGCATGAGAGCACACAGAGGAGGGATTGACTCTCGTTTATTAGAATTTTTACGAGAGAGTCCCAAAGATTGATAGCAATAGGGATTTAAGGGGGAATAAGGGTTCAGGGTTTAGGTGATGGGTGGTGGAATATGGGTGATCAAGGCTTTAGTTAGGTGGGTCCACGCACGTGACTACGTTTCTGTGATCCGACGTGTGGCTGTATTTTTACGAGCCTTCAGGCTGAGGTTAAGGAATAATAAACGCTGTTTGCTCCTGCGGTGATCTTTCATTACACAAAAGTCTCCCTCTCTCCCACTCCTCTTATTTCATCCCCTTATGTTTAGCGAACAGTCCCCAACTTCACTTTTAGCCTTTACTTCCTTTGGCTTAACGAGAATCTTCAGCTTAGTTGGGTGGCCAGTGCGACAACTCTCATTCTCAAGAGCGTTGTCGTATTAAGATAGTTTTCATCTCGAACGCTGAGTTAGTGTCTTATCGGGTTTCATACATTTCTTCTGTGCATATCGTATGTGTATACATTAAAATAAATAATTATTACGAATATTGACGGAATAAACTTGGAATGCTCATGGGTTCTCGACATTTTTGTAATTGCATTTAGTATTGCTGGAGTCGTTGTATTCCGGTGAGTAGAACTTTGGACTACTAACCGGAGGGCGCGGATTCGATTCCCGGGCACGCGTATCGTAAACTTCAACGTTGGCCCAAGCGATGTGATTTTTCCTGAGAAAAAGGGAACCTTCCTGAGAAACCGTAAGTGTCAGGAGAGGGCTACTCCCCTACCCCGATATGTGACTTTTGGCTAAGAACTAGGTGAGCTCTAACTTCAACTATCAAACCGATCTTCGGTTTCATAACTGTGGTTGGTTCGTATAGTACTGCAGAACTAGTCCCTTTGCCATCTAACCATTTATTTTTGGCTCACACTTTAGTTCTAAGCGTTAGTAGGTATAGATATTTTTAGTATTTCATGAAAGTTAACCTTTCACCTGTCTTCCGACCTGCGGAAAGGCCTGGAGAACTGCGGTTGTTAAGCATTACAGTGTTATCAAAAATAAATTTCGACCTGATATTCTCTATTTCTTATACTATTACTACAGTATTCAACCTATATGCTTGTTGAATAAACCATGGATCACCTCTGAGTTCAATAGCGTGTGAAATGTGCAAAGTTTATGCTTGAGAGCATCCATATGTTGTGGCGTCTTTAATTTTCCAAAAATTTCAGCTGCCAAGGAAATCATACGGTTTTGGTATGTATTTTAATCCCAGACCGTGTGATCAACACTTAAACATTCTATCCAATGAGCTACTATGAAAGCACCTTGTGTGAAGTGAATGCCATAGTTTATATTTCACGTGCTTGTGTAAGCAGCTGGTCTTCATGAATGAGAAACGTTCTCACTTTGATCATATCTCTTATGGAGCTTAAATGCTGTTATTTAGTACTCATTGTTGTCATTATGTTATCCTTATTAGGTAATCTACCGGTTAAGGTAGGTTTTTTGGATGGACACAACTATCAAATAAACATTTTGTGACTCCCCACCTAGCAAACTAATCTATATCAGGTCCCTCTTCATCTCGGTGTACTTCTTTCCTCCCTTCATCCCGTCCAACATCCCTATCCTGTTCCTACCCTTACCTCGCTTGCCCAACATTCTCCCCTCTATTACCCTCTTCAACATTCCACTACCGCTCAATACGCCTTTCATCCATTTTTCCTGCCTCCATAGGATTTCTCTCAACAAACCCCTCTCCTCCCCCACCATTTCTAGTACTTCCTCATTTGTTTTCCTTTCGGTCCATTTCACCTTCTCCATTCTTCTCCACACCCACATTTCAAAAGCCTCCAATCTACGTCTATCCTCCTGCTTCAGCGACCACGTTTCCGCGCCGTACATAGCTACGCTCCATATCAGAGTTTTTACGAGTCTTGTCTTAACATCTCTACTCAACGTCCCCGTCATCAACTCCCTCCTCCTTGAGAAAGCCTCCTTGCCTAGCGCAATTCTTCTCCTTACTTCCCTACCATTTTGACCGAGATATGTAAACTGCTCTACCTGCTCTATTCTTTCCCCGCCTATTTTAATATTTAGCTTAGCCTTTTTCTTTCTGGAAAATCGCATAACCTTTGTTTTATTAATATTGATTCTCATCCCATATTTATCGCACTGAACCTCCAATTCACTCAACAAAGCTTGCAACCCCTTGGCTGACTGAGCAACTAATGCTTCATTACGTTAAGGGTGGTTATAATTTTGTTGATTGTCCAATACACTGCCACTAAAGTGTTATAAAAATGTATTGTTTTAAAATATCTTTTGAAATTGGCGCGAATTTATTTTACTGATGCATACATATTATCGCGTGACTTTGGACTGAAAAATGTGATGCGAGACAATCTGTCTTCTGTCTTCCTGAAAGGTCCGGAGAACTCCTGTATCAAAAATCATTTTTTGAAATTATTAAACCGCTGCGTGTCTGTATGCTTATAAGAGACAGAGGCCTGGAGGCCCGTTTATGACTCGACGTACGTATATTGGATTTATTAAGGGAAGATAAGGACGTTCCTCTTTTAGTCACTCTACGACACATCCGCCTGGCCCGATATAACTGTATTTACAAATTGAGGCCCAAATGTTGTCTTTTCCTACTGAGCCCCGCTCTTTGAGTCGCGTGGCTCTGTTGTCTCAAAGCTTCTCGCTTAGTCAAAACTTATTGTTAGCTTTACCGGACGGAAGTGATAAAAGAAAATTGAACCCGTTCGTTTTTATCAGTGGTGGTTTCTCAGGTAATTTTGCGAAATTCCAAGTTAATATCAAGTATATAAATTTGAGGTACTCCACCTATTATGGTTATTGGTTCCGTAAATTTTATCATTCCTAAAGAAGTAGCTACCAAAACCTTTACTTGTACATAAGTGTATTGCTTAGGGATTTATTAGTGAAACCAGCGTTCGGCTTCGAAAAGAATTGTTTCCCTCACAAATAAAGCTTAAATCTAACTGTATTTGAAAATATTAATCCTGTGAAGATGTTAATCATTTCACTGGATCGAATATTCATAATGATTGATCTACATTTAATTATTTTACCAAAATATATACTGGATAACGTTAAGGGCGAACAATTTTTTTATTTATTCCTTCAAGTTCCTTTTAGGCGCATAGATAAAAAGGTTATAGTTAGCGTAACATCTCGGTAAGCATATAAACTCTGAAGTTTATTATTCAGGTTAAAAAAATGGTGTATCATAACAAGAATGGCAATAAATGAAACTGCTAAATTTATTATTATCGCGCCAATAGTAGTGGTATTTTATTTTAATTCGCCATAAATATTAATAAATTAATCCACTTATTGGTGTCATTAACGATAATATGCCTTATTTAAGGTTCTTTTGCTTGGGTTAAAAGAGCTAAGAATTTGATCGTATTCGTGGGTTAATGACAATTCGCCGATATGACGATATGACCTTTTTGTAATCACATATCTTCCCTTCTAACTTCTCGATTGTGATTTAACCTTGCTGTTTAGAGCAAATTTCACCCTCATCTGCATTCATTCCATATCCTCACACTGCGTCTTCCACCATGCTTTTTTCCCTTTATTTTCTTGCTCGTCTCAATTTATACTATATATAAATTCTCTGTACTTCTTTTTGCCTAACTCGGTGTTTACATTCGTCCATTTTCTTCTCTAATCTGTCTTCCTAATCATCTTATCCGTGATCCAAGGATTCTTTGTCCTTTTCCCAATAACGGTTCGTGTAGCGTTTTTTGCGGCTTTTGATATCCCTTTCTTGATACATTCCCATTTTTCTTCGATAGTACTAATCTCTTTACCAGAATCCGTGATCTTTCATACATCCTGATGATACTCCTTCCTTGTCAATCCAGCTAATGCTTCTACATTCCATTTCCTAACCCACCGCCCTTGCCTTATCTTTTTGAAACGGACGATACACTTCAAAACAACGAAATTACATTCAAAGTCCGCATCCGCTCCTGGGAAACTGTGCGAATTTATCACACTGTTCCTAAACCTTTGCCTAACCATAATATAATCTAACTGATACCTTTCTGAGTCACCTGGCATTTTCCATGTATACCTACGCCTTTTGTAGTGTCTAAACCAAGCATTGGTAATGACTAACCCTTGTCGCCGGCAGAATTCAGTTGCTTTCTCCCCGCGGTTATTCCTCGTACCTAGACCGTAGTCCTCGACCTCATCACCATCTCTTCCTTCGTCTACCGTCGCATTCCAATCCGCCGTCACTATCAAATATTTCCCAGCCGGAACACATGCGATTAAGTCCTCTAACTCATCGTACATCCTCTTCACTTCTTCCTCCTTATGATTGCTCGGAGCCATGTACCATATATCTGAACAAATGACCAAGTTCGTCGGTTCTGCTTTTATCTCTACTAGTAATATTCTATCCTTTACCTGTTCTAAGATGACTACGTTTCCTATGTTGACCTCGCATAAACATAAAATATCTATATTTCCTCTTTCCATCTCTCGCTTAATATTCTTTAATTTTCCTGTCCTCAATATTGTGCTAACATTCCAAGTTCTTATTCCTACTATTTTGGTCTTCTTCTTCTGCGTCTTCACTCCTGCTTTTGTCGTTTTCCTTTGCAAGGGTTTCGTGACATGACGTCCGTCTTGAAGCCGGACGGAAGCCTTGACTCTCACGCTACCGGGCACGGCACACGACCGATTGGTTCAAGTCCCGTAGTTGCCAGGATTCATATTCTCTATAGTGTCCATCTTTATAATCTTGGGAATGATAATTGAGGTGGTCTCCCGTTGCCTTCTTCAATAGTGTTTTTAAAGTGATATCATCACTCGATGGCCGCCCACTGTGGTCAGATGCCTTTGCAGCCGCCTCAGTGAGGAGCAGATGCTGCGTGGACTACCTTTCGTCTGGCTCCTAACCTTCGACCTATCTGGCCTGGGTGACCCTACCAGGAGCAATTGTCATTGCTCCCGCCAGTACAAATGTATGGGTCATATTAACGCACAAGCCCTTCCACCACGTCAATTTTGTAGTCCTTGGGTATATATAATTCGAGAACCAGTGAGTCCCTTTTATGTTTTAGTTTCTGTGTTTGTGTCGACTAGTTAGTCAATTTACATTATACACACACACACACACACACATATATATATATACACTTTTTTGGAAAACCCACAAACGTGTAATGTAAATTCACTGATAGTCATAACAAACACAGAAACCAAAACACACAAAAGAGGGACTCACTGGTTCTCGAATTTTCGGTGGTCCAGCCACCTTTCTCAAGAGGAATTAGGAACAGAACTGAGACAGAGGAGGGCCCGAAAGCAGTGGTAGGAAGGAGAAGGGGAAATGGGGGAAAAGAGGGGAAAAGAGGGGAAAAGAAAGGAAAAGGGGGGAAAAAAGGGGGGGAAGGCATTCGAGGTGAGGAGTTTGGAGGGGTAGTGTATGGCGCGGGAATTTTAAAAAAGGTGGGGATGATATGGAAGTTGTTGGGGGCGGAGGGGGATGAAATTATATGCATAAAGGGGGCAATTAATGTCTAATATTAATACCTGGGCGATTCCAGGAATCCAAGAGCCAGATCAAAGCTAGCTCTAATGTTTTGAGTTTCAGTGGAGGGTCTGAGTGTGGGAGGGATGCTAAGACGGATACTTTAAAACATTGGTCAAAGGCAGTGTTGTGTTCGGAGGCATGTTTGGGGATTGGGAGCATACCAATAAGGGAGGAATTGTTGCATGAGTCCTCATGCAACAATTACACTACCCCTCCAAACTCCTCACCTCGAATGCCTTCCCCCCCTTTTTTCCCCCCTTTTCCTTTCTTTTCCCCTCTTTTCCCCCATTTCCCCTTCTCCTTCCTACCACTGCTTTCGGGCCCTCCTCTGCCTCAGTTCTGTTCCTAATTCCTCTTGAGAAAGGTGGCTGGACCACCGAAAATTCGAGAACCAGTGAGTCCCTCTTTTGTGTGTTTTGGTTTCTGTGTTTGTTATGACTATCAGTGAATTTATATATATATATATATATATATATATATATATATATATAAACCATAAACACAGTATTCAACCCGAAGGTCGGTTGGGTAGGTGATGGTAGAGTTCACCCAGTACTAAGCCCAACGACGTGTGAATATTCACACATCAGGGTAGGGGGGGCAGTTCCTTTCCCTGTGCCGGTTATGGTTTCCCCAGGAAGACCTAGTACCCGAAAAATCACATAGCTTGGGTGGAGCTGAAGGTGCCCAGAGTGGGAATCGATATATATATATATATATATATATATATATATATATATATATATATATATATATATATATATATATATATATAAGCATAAACTTAAATAAATGAATTTGATTGATACGACATACTATACGACGTTACTGCGCCTTAGTTAAAAATATTCAATCCCTTCATTAAGGATTATTCCTTTGCTGGTAGAGGTAGAATATGAGAATATGAAGTATATGATTGACTAAAGAATACCCTTCCTCATATTGACTCGGTTAGTTAAATATTTATCGAACTTTGATCGAAGTCCCGAATGTCTCATATCTATATTTCATTAATATCAGGATGGCGGGTAACGTTGACGGAATCTGGTTTACTCTAGAATTATATGGAGAAAATATGAGATTAACCTCCGTTGCCGATTTTCCCTCGCGCACATTTCCAATAAAGCTTTCGTTTCAAAGGGCCAAGGTATTTGCCAAGTAGATAACTACCCAGCAACCACTTGAAGCACGCACTTCAGCGTTAAAGGTGACGAAATTGAAAATTGAACACTCGGAAGCTATTGCATTAGTTTCAATTTTATCAAATAATATTTAACATTAAATGATAATGCAATTACTCTCAATGAATGTTGTATGTAAAATAAATTCGAAAAAGTGTTTAGCTGATATTGCTAATTTCAAAATGTTGCGGTCATACGGGTTTTATGGTTAAAATGCATCAACTTTGGAAGTCTCTCGGACGTTTCACTAAAGAATGCCAGTAAGTCCAGGTGTTTGAAACTAAATAAAAACCTATGCTGACTAGTACCGCTAATATTACTTCTAAGTCTTGATTTAATTTATGATTGATTCAACATTGGCAAAAAGAAAACTTCCTTTCGATGCATTAAACACTAGGCGTGAATATAATTCAAATCTAATTGTTAATATATGACGATAAAAAGGGAAATTATCCAAAAAATCCAATACTTAAAGTCATCCGCTCAAGCACTACATTCTTTTTGTATTTATTATCCATATATAGTAAAAGTCCTATGTATATAGTACACCTGGTAGATAAAACGTGGCAGGTCTTTTCCGTCGGTGTCGTTATCGGTAAGTCAACCCCTCTCAGCATTATCGATCGATCAGCTCCCCTCTTTTCTCATCATGTGAGCCAATCACTAGGTACATAGCATATATACGTATATACCTACCTCATTTCCAATTTTCTCCTCTGTCTGCAGAGGAGAAGATTGGTCCCCACACCATTTTATCTCACCCACCCTCTCCCTTAACATTCACCAATTCCTACCTTTCACCCACCCTATGCTATCACTTTCCCACTCTTCCTTCCCATAAAGAGACTCAATATAGGGACTATGGGTTTGTTATTTGTTGGCATAGCTGTCCACTCGTTTCGAGACCAGACGTTCATTAATTATCTTCCTTTACGATCGACAATTAACTATGAAGCTTTTTCGGGGAAACGAGTCCACTTTTACTTCGTTTTTTTCTTCTTCTAAGGTCGCTTAGAAGAGAGTCTGCATAATTACTATTCTCAATTCTCTTGATCTACTTAACTTCTGTGTTTAGTCACACCGATCTCTGAAAAATTGTTCCCATTTTTAGCTGGGCTGAATGTCCTGATCGAATGTACTTGATGATTCACATTAAGGGGGAAAATTCATGTCAGGATGAAAGCAATGTAAATAACTTCCGGAATGTTTTATGCAAACGCGAAAAAAGTTGTGAAATGTTAGTGAAAGATTGTAAAAATATCGTGTTTTAGCTTGAAATCCTGAATTGAAAAATTGAACTTTAAAAAAGTTACTCAATTAAACCCTCAAAATTAGGTACAATAGGTTTCCTTTGAGAATTCTTTATTGGAATGCCAAGGACGCTGGAAATATTGTGCCCTACGTACCCCAGTTCACGTCTTAGCAACGATGGAAAATTGCTGTAATTTCCGGGTAATGAGGCAGTTCTTCGACAAAATTATATTTTATTTGCTCTAAAATTTAGTTGAACAATCATTTAACTCATCGTTACAACATTTTTAATGAGCCATTCAAGCATTTTCAAAGTATTATGTTCACTTGCACTAAATTTTAAAATTATATTGAAGCATATGAAGTTAATCTCAAATTTTATTCGTAATTCACCTCGTTCGAACAAACAACGAAAAGACTACTTTTCATATAATGAAAAGAGAAACTTTATAATTCCACATAGATTACTTCAGATAGATTATAGATAGATTATTCCAGATAGATTACTTTTCATAGTTTCTTTACAGAAATATAGTTATTTAGATTTCAGCTTCTTTAAAAAACAGCTAAGTTGAGGTTAAAAACGAAATTAAGATAATTGGAAAATTTTTAAAAATAATCTGAGAGAAATGTACATCGAAAGTTTAATGCTATTTTAATATAAGATAAACCAGCACTAATTAGCGGTTACAAGAGTGAATCTTTAAAATTAATTGTGACGTCAGTCAGCGTAGTAGTAGTATTTTGTAAACACCGACTACTCAGCTAAGAGCCCAATAAGGATGAGAATGTTCACATGAACTAAAAAAAAAGGTTTCTCTAGGCTAAGGTCAAGGCTTTGAAATGAGAAAAATTAAATCCATAAATAAACCAAATCTCGACGAAGTTAAAATGCCTCGTTTATCAGTGAGTAAACTCTGAGATACTTGCATTACCTGTTCTTAACCTTGTTTTTTTATGTTGGAGTCCATTTAATATATGTAGTAGCAAAAATTGGTTCCTAGTATACGGTGTTATTTATGTAGATTAAGTGGTTGAGGGGCAAGAGTGGATTGACTAAGTACATTCGTATTCAAACAAGTGAAACCAGAGTTATAACCCCTTCAACCCTATGTTTAGAAAGTTATAAGGAAAGGTTGAAATAGCGTAGCATTCTGCACATTAGAAAATTTTCAATGCATCGGGTGTGAATTATTACCTTATATTGTCAATAAAAAGAGTGATGACGTCATTAATTTTAGTTTTGGAATCAAATTAGTATTAGGGGTATTTGGGACTTGGAGATTTCAATAAAAATAAAATACAAACGTATGAGATGAGAGCATGAGAATTATTTATTTTAACCCGAAAGAGGTCATAATAGAAGAAAGGTTTTGTCTGGCTCCTGTCATTCGAATGCTGCATGGATGACCTTACAGGATCTATTTTAATTACCTATACCGGTAAAAGTAGGGACGATTATACGCTCAAGCCCACGTGGACATGCATTGGCATTTCATTGGATATTGACTTTAAATTGTCAGTAAAATTATCATGCCTAATTTGATTGACTAATTGCCGACCTCCAACATTTTCGAGTGCATGCAAGCATAGGTGTTTAACCTATGCTAACCAAGAACAGAATATTCTGCGCCGAGATCTTCCGTTTGATTTATTAAACATTTTATTTATTTTAATGGATCTATCGACTTTATTCCACCCTATGACGCGCCTCACATATAATTTTTAGTATTTCAGAAGGTTTTACTTTCTATTGTTTTAAGCTCAACTTTGTGGAAGTTCATGTTCATTAAATAAAATTTAACAGTGGATGTATACATTGTGTTTCCTTATTTAATGTTTCAGAAGGTTGTTTATATTTGGTTCCATGTCTTGTATATCCGACGTTATATCGCCGAAATAAAGGTTTTTCCAGTATCCGTTTCCAGACTTGGTGATTTTCAACTATATTGTTGCATGATTGGGACCTCACTTTCCTGAGTTTCTGGAAATTTGAAATGGGATTTTGGCAATAGAATTTCTCAAGTTAAGCAAAAGTTTTTGAATCAAAATTCTCACTCTGTGGGTAGTCATTACTGTTCATCGAAGATTGGTTTTTCCGATGCCCTCAACCCAATTTCTGCATCGGATACGTCTTCTTGACTACTTTATTCTTCTCGTTGACGTCTGTTATTACTTATTACAGTTATATATTCCCCGAAGCCTTAATCTGCACCTATTCTCCTCGAAGTCTGTCTTAATCAGCACATTATTTCTCAAAACGTGTCCAGTCAGGTATTTTCTTCTCTTTAGAGTATTCATTAAATATCTTTCTTTTCCTAGGATCCATAGAATCT